>JAWNOV010000113.1:1200000-1800000 GCA_035045575.1 Drosophila falleni | reverse complement strand
CGATCGCTACACATTGACAAGGACACGATTGTGAAGATTGATGAAATGGATAAGCCGTCGGGAGTGCTCAAAGTGTGGTTCCTGCTGCTGGACGGCTTAACAAATTCCCTGATTGTCTGCCCCTATTCACATCAGGCGCCAATTCTGCAAACAATCTTTAAGCTATTCAAAAATCTATTAACCACTCCAGGCATCGATTTTGGATTTTATTGCATTAATCATCTGTTGATACCCATGATACAGGATTGGCTGCGTTATATAAACAAAACATCAGCAAGCTGGCAGCTGATAGAGAAGAATTTTAAGCATTGTTGCTGTATGACCACCGATTTGGTTGTGGAGTTCATTGAGAAATCTGTGCCAGAACAACGACGTCTGGGTGCCGGTATTAAGACGCGTTTAGCACAAATCGTACATCCCGCCGATAATCTAATTTACTCCAAGCTCAAGTTTGTCACCGAACAGGTGCCAGCGACGGAGCAGCACAATAGCAGCCAATACGATAGCAGCTCCAGTTGTGCCAGTGATGAGCACAATAACTGCAACAGTAACATCAACAGTAACAGTAACAACATCAATAGCAATAGCAATAGCAACATTAACAGTAACATTAATAGCAATAGCAATTGCAACACTACAAATCCAACCAATGTCTCTGTCAATCATAATCTGATTGAGTCACCGACAAAAATATCTAGCTCGGCAACGTTGGCATTAAAGCAACTATTGCTGGTGCTAATTGAGTGCGCGGCACAATCGCAGGAAGCGATTGCCAGGATATCAGTTTCCTGCTTGAAGCATGTTATACTCTCCACTGGCATGCTGTTCAACGAATCACAGTGGATGATTGCTTGCTCGGCAATACATCGAGCGTGTACGGTGACTATTGCGCCTCTGCGTCAGCTCTCTTTCGCCTTTCACGAGAAATCCAATAGTTTCTATGGTGACTGTGCCAATGTGAAGGTTGCAGCACGACGTGATAGCACACTCGAAGAGCTGGCACGTATCTATGCCCTTGCCCAGCAGGTCTTTCTTTCGGACAACCAGCGTGAGCCGAATCAATCGCAGGGACCGGGTCAGGCAGCACCACCTACAGCTCCTGGTGGTGGCGGTGGTGGCCAGTGCAAAAGTAGCTCATCCAGCTCTGCCCAGCTATCGGATGATCGCAGCTATTCATTTCTTTTGTACCCACTGAACAATGGCTTTAATTCAAATCTGGATAACTTTGTCATACGTATTCCATTCAAGAATCTTGTGGTGGGCCTGCTGGCTAATCAAATGCTGCTTCAGCTGGTGGCTAAGTTGTTGCTATCACGACTCAAATGTGTCCCCCAGGCAGTCTCCACTTGTATCTTTGATAATTACGCGGCATCGGCATCAACGCCCAGTCACGATTACGATCTGGATTTTCGCTCCAAGGAGATCTTGTTGCGCTGCGTCAAACAATATCTAATGTCCGCCTTGGAGTTCGACTCACGTCCCGGACTCAAGTTTCTAATGCAGAAAGTGTCAAATATTGAGTACGCCGCCAATTTGTACAAGCAAATGACCTCATCCTGGATGATCTATTACATAGCATTGGTTGACTCCCATCTTAACGATATTGTGGTATATAATTTGGGTGCCGAGGATCTTAACTTCATATTGGAATCATGTTCAAGGCTGAACACCACCACAGTTAAAAAGAAGGAAAATTTTGTGCGCTACTTATTCTGTCTGCAGGATGCCTGGAATTTGGTGTGTGAACTCTATCTGAGCAATTCGGCGTTGCATGACATCGAGAATGGCAAATTCCGAACCCAGCAGAAGCTACCTATGCACATGGCCGCCAAATCCATGTGCATCGCCCTCAATGGCAATGGAGATGCGGCCAGCAGCAGCGCAAATAATCACACGGATGCCACCACAGATGGCAACGGATCCTTGGGTAGCGGTATTGGCAACAACTCAACATCCCCAAGCAAGTGTGTGCAGCTGGAGGAGGAGAATGTGACAATGACAACGCTAATTAGTGAATTCCAACCAAAGTGTCGCAGCAATCCATTTGATACAAATCGTCAGGCGGCCAAAACGGAGGTAGAGTCCATTTCACCGGAGATCGAACAGCAGCGGGCGACGAGCATTTTAAAGGATTCGAATTACAAGCGAGCAGCGCTCGCCCAACTGGTGGTGGCCTCAATGGAGCTGCTTCGCTCGTTGCCCAATGAGGCTGAGGATAATCTAAAGCTGTTGATGACGCCCACCATAAGGGAAGCCTTTCGCCTTGTCCAACTGCAGGGCAATGAGCTGAAGGTTAACCAGTTTTAGGCAATGCTTGTTGAGTTTTATTTTGATCTGTAGGCGCAACTAACACATGCCCCTACACCCCTATCTAGCTATCGCTCTCTCTCTCTCTCTCTGTCTCTCTGGTTTTTCTCTCTTTCTTTCTGTTTACACATGTATTATACTTTGTATCCTTCGACTGCTTGCCAGCTAGGAAAGGAATAAATCATTTACACCCTATCCAACGACCTACATACTATATCCACATTGTCCTGCTCAACAAAACCTAAGTTTAAAGTTGTTTTTTTGATCAGGCGTGTAGCAGTTTGCATAACGGTTAAGGTCAAGGCTACGTTAATATCGCACGCTTTCTCAATCTTTCTCTCTCTATATTTCACACACACAGACACACACACACACAACAATTGTAACTCGTACTCAACCTATCTAACCGCCGCCTGCATTTTCTACCACAGCAGGCAAACCATTTCAAAGTAAAAGCTCAACATGTCGGCACAAATCAAACTGAACGAAAGTACAACTCAAAAGCTGCTATATAATAAGAAAAGAAGTTGAGGAGAAAGTAGATATAGATAAACATAGATGATGATGAAGCTGAAGCAGCGTAAACAACGTAGTCCTGTACATTGTAACTAATTAGCAACCTTAGCACTTTTCCTAATTCAACCCAAAACAACGCCACCACAGCACTATGCCATAAATTCCATTATGGTCAAATATAGTCGTCTGTTTCTTATGTGCACTTCCAAATGCTGTAAATTTCTTTCCCTCCTCTCTCTCTCTCTCTCTCTCTTTCTCTCTTTTTGTCTTAACTTATTTAAAATCTTTTTTACTAAAAGAACAAGAAAGTTTTAGAACTTTTCTAATACGTAATGTGAAATCAAAAATATTTATAATAGTGGAACATGTGTACTATATCATCGATCGCTATTACGTGTTGTGCCTATGTAGCTAACCTAAAAAATTAAAAGAAACCAATGAAATATAACAGAAAAAAAAAATATTTTTGATGGCCTTTATGCGTAGAGCAGCGCCATAATCGAGTTATAAATGTATGAATGTCAGCCTATATAAATACAATTTTATGTATCTTAGCTTAAGAACCACTTCAAACTTCTATATAGCTCGTATTATTTAGCGTTAGCTACAAATTATATCAAATTATACTTAAAGTCCTATAATGAAACTGTCAGCCACAAAACTGTATAAACGATGGTAAGACAACTGTTAATTATAGAGCCTGCTCCTATAATTGTATTCAAATTAAAAGCAGATTTTAACTTATAATAAAATGTAAAAAAAAAATACGTACTAATAATATTGTACTACTACATACATATATTGTATTTCAGCTCAATGTTATATACAAATGCTACTTGAAAGGACTAAGTGTACACTTTCATATTATAGTTATTAATTTGCATAAAATACATAGTATTAAACATACACACTTATAGAGTGCATACATAAGTATGTATATACTTACATTCATCAATAACATTATATGATGATACAAACGTAAACATAAAGCGAATGTTAACTAACATAAAATCAGTGCCGCCCATTAATCCACGATTACCACCATTAATAATTAGTCAAAGACATACACATACAACTCATACACACACACACGCACACGCACATATACAAAGACAGACAGACAGACACACACACACAGACCTATAAAGCCTAGAGTACTTTATGCATACGTTTCACGTATATTGTATGTGACCAGTAGTCCCGCGCTGCCTTTAAACTAGCATACATTTTGTACCAGTGTGCGTACCTAAGAGAAATACAAACCTTTCAAAATCTCAGACCCTTTGCCCTATCGTCGCTTCTTAGCCTCTGTTCAATATTAAATAGCTTTAAAATTCGTTTTTTCCCAGCTACAAAGCCCCTTTATATGAAATAAAAATTAGAAAAATCCATACGTACACACACTTGAAACTACATATTGATAAATATATATATAAAAGAGTTATATACCTATATAAATGTACTTATATGTAATATAGTTGCTTCCGGGATATATACTCTTTGTTGTAAATGTCTAAACGAAAGAAAAGATACAAAATCTTTTTTATATAAGTATATTAAACTATAAATGTATATGGAAACAATAATAGGTACAATACTACAAATCTATACATACATGCAAGTACTATATACATACCTACTTATACATATATATTTTGTCGCTTCTTGTGTTATATACCTGGCCATCTATCTCTCTCTATTTAACTATTAACTTGTACTATCTTGTAACTATATACTAATAAGTGCGAAAAGTATCCATAAGAACTGTTGATATCAGAAAATGAAGAGAACAAAGAAGCGAAGTTATATGAATTATTTAAATGCAAGCTACTTAGTATGTACTTTAACTCTCCAAGAGTGCATTCGTAATACATATGGATGAAAATACAAAATTAAACAACGCTTTCGCAACTTTACTAAAACACATTTCAAGAGTTGTTTTATTTTCAATCAAACAAGCACATCCTGGAATTTTTAAGGGTGTAAATTATTGCTGCAAGTCTACATTTTGGGAAAGGTTTGTGTCGATGGTCCGAATAATACAAAAGGTTTCGATTTGCTTTACAAAACGCTTTACTCACTTTATTGTTTTAACATTTTCCTTATCTTTTTAGGCCAATAAAATTATTTTTTTAAAACATTCTAAACTGTTTAAGAATTTTCTTCGCTTGCGGTCCTACACTTAAGCGTACTCGTCTGTCGGAGATCCCGTAATTAATATGGAAATAGATGAAACTAGTAAGAATATAAAGTTTACTCGACTGTAGAATACCCAGGGTCCAGGTACTTGGATACTTGATACAATTGCAAAGCGCTGTATTACATTTTCGTCTACTTGTTCCAATAACAGCTGTATGAGAAAGGTAGGCCGATTTAAACCAACTTCAGTAAGAACGTTAAAAGCAAATTTGATCGGTTCGGGTACAATATCTATACCTATCCTTATAGTTCTTAGATATACGAAGGTGTTTATGCCGATTTTCCTGCCTCCGAGTGCGATGGCTAAATCTACGAACAAAAACACTATTAAAGCTACGTACCTAGCTCTAAAACCAACTTACCCAGACGATTTAGTTCAAGATTAACCAGGTAGGGAAATTGGGTTGATAAAAAAATAGCACTATCAATGAAATAAAAATGGAAAATGGAAATTAACTTCGCCTTATTGCTCACATTAAAATAATACCAGGTGAGCACTTAGTGGCAATGATAGGCAGGAAAATTGATATGTGAAAAGTGCTAATGAACAAACTCGCATGTGAAAAAAAATAATGATAAATAATACAATTTCTTCTACAATCAATAAATTAAAACCTTAAATTGTATAAGCGTGCCAGTATCTAGTGCAGATCACGCCGGTATGAAAACACACACATATATACAAAAAATTATTAATTACTTTGTGATCGTGCCAGTATCTAGTGTAGATTAACGCCGGTATACAAGCACACACAAATAAAAAAAATATATTTTTTTTATTATTTCGTGACCGTGCTCGTATCTACTTAGTGCAGATCGCCATCGGTATACGAATTCATATCTATATCAAATTAAAGAATAAAAACCTTTTAACTGTGCGAACAGCTAGTGCAGATACCGTCAGTAAATAAATTCATATATACAACAAATTAAAAAAAATTTTTTTTCCATGCGGGCATTTAGTGCAGATTGCCACCGATAAACAAACACATATTTTCAATCTTTATTACCATTCTCTGTTCATATATAACTGCCTACATGTCAGAAATAAAATTACAAAGTTTAAAGTAACGAATGCCCCATTGTATGTACATACATACATCGTCACAATCAATGATTACACTTATCGTCGCAATCATATATATCAAATTTTTCCACTATGCAAAGATTGAGCTACAATCTTTACCAAGTGGAAAATGTATAAAAAAAAGTTGACATGTAGTCTTACAGTACTTAAAAAATAATTTGCTCAGATTACACTTTACGGTTGGAAGGGCCACTCGAAATTTGTATATACGTACAATTGTAATTGTATACAACAAAACTCGATATGCAACCGCAATATCGACATAACTAAACAAAACAAATAAAAAGAAATTATACATGTATAAAAAAAATGTTTAACCACAAATCTTAAAAAAAAAAAAATCACAAGCGAGCGGAACATTATATATATTCTTCCATATTACTATTGCCATTGAGTTCACAAAAAATGTCTTATAACACACACAGACTAATTACACATGTCTTACAGATGTCAACAATAATATCGTCTACAAAAAACAGAGATAAGTTATATAACACACTACTATGTATGTATATAATTTATAATATTATAATTTATAATACATTATATATCTAAATATTAAGCTACATTTTGCACTCCATTGTCTCTTTTATACACTATATATATCACACTTACATAAATATATACAATACCTTTAAAAAAAAGCAATTCGTTTAATTGCAGATGTCCCAAAAAGGTTTAGTGGCCAAAACAAAGTCCAGATTAGGCCTCAGAAGTAGAACCCTTAGAAGAAGCATTAGCTTACCAGAAATTAGGACGGAAAAACCCTTTACGCCTGAAACTCAACGAAATATGGATTCAGGAAACGGATCTGCAGCGACCAAGAATGATAGTCCTGCAACTAGTGGGGAGGGTATAGGAAGTGCTCGCCCTGTACTAAACACTTCTATAAACAAGACTCTCAACCCAACTGATATTATCGGTTCAGAAAATCTAAGCCGTATGTACTCATGCAAAAAGACCATACCGATGCTCATTATGGAAATAAATCCTCTACCGGATGGACTTCCCGTAGACGAGCTTTTCTTCGATATCATGAGAATCAGAAATCAATTGCAGAATTATGACCATCAAGGTGTTAGCCCGATGTCCAAAAGAGCGTTGTATGATGAGATTTGTCTCCATGCTTTCTTGGTCGGACTTCGCGATCCCCTTAAGACAATCATTAGGGTAAGGAACCCGACCACGATCGAAAAAGCATATGAGTGGTGCCAAGTCGAACAGAACTATGATTACCAGGTACAAAATAAGACTAAGAATTTTAGCAATAACAGATGTAGAACCAGGCCATAGGCAAAAATTGCAACCAAAACAACAAAGGAACTAACTTCAACAATAATAACAACAGGGCTGACAACCGTGGGAATACTAATACGCCAAAACAAAACCCATTCAGACAGTAAGGACACCTTCTTGGACTGAAATTTCCCCTTTGACTCATATAATTCGTAACTATATATCACAGCCTTTTTTTGACTTAGTTAAAGACTCCAGCATCTAAAAGTCATTACTCATGCGCAATAAACCCGTAGCTTTTTACACAACGGACGAAATATTCAACTTAATAAAGAGAGCCTAAAGAAATCGTCTCCGACGACGAAATAAAAATAAATAAGGACTTTCCGTTAAAACCTAGGAATCGATTTAATAATATCATAAATCTTCAAAACATTGAACAAGAAACGATCAATTTTATCATTAACACCTATCAAAACAAAATTTTTAAAAAATTATATTCGAAACAACATAATATACAACTTATCCAATATATTGACCGAATAAATTATAACATTGACATATGTATAACATTGTATTGTATAACATAATAAGCCTGCTATTTACTAAATTAAAATAATAATAAAAATACTTCCGAAATATATCGAAAACTCTGGTGAGATCCACAAATTAAAACAGTTACTACTAGAGCAAAATATCGAAATAGAATTGAATCATGAAATGTATAATATACTTTTATTAGATTCCACAACCATAAATAAAAAACTTACCGCCTACAGTTATACCGCCTAATACCCTTACAATTTAATAAAACAAAATTTGTAATACTTTCACAATACACTATTAAAAATAAGTTAGAAATTAAGATTTTGAATTCATCTTGTATTAAACTGGACAAATAACATGTATGCGAAATCCCGGCAAGACCAATCCAAAACCTGGAAGTAATTTGGATAAAGGACCAAGCCACTGCACATTTGACAACCGTCTATGTGTTCATCGAAATTTTTCTCATAGTCACAACCTTCGCATGGATTTTTAAAAGGAAAGCGATTATCTTCACACACAACTGCCTGGATCCCGTTGTCACTCCTTCCATGCCCTTATTATGGCCGTCGTTCCATGTAAAGGGGGGAGGAGGGGGAACATTTAACATAATACTCAACAAAATCAACACCTAGAAGGATAACCCGAGGACGGAACTGGATACACCAGCGAGGAACTGGTAATTCGGGCTTCGGGCCTGAAAATCGTGCGATCCCGAACCTCAACAAAAATCCCGAAGTCCGGTACGCCCAAATAGGCGCAAAAGGCTTCACACTTACTTTTATATGGATTAAACAAAATATTTCTATAATAATTCATTGTTATTATCACTTACTTATTTTTTTATCTACATGCATCGATACGTTTATCGAGCTTAATTTTCCATACCTATTACGTGGGAATAAAAAATCTAAATTGCTTAAATTAGCAAAGAAAAAATCATTTATTTTTTTTACAGAAATACCAGAAAATGAACAATTTTTAAGATTTTGTTAAAAATTAATTAATAATTCGGTCAGGGCTGGCTCTTATTAAAATTTTGATCGGGCCCAAAAAGAGGGCCCGTGTCTTCCAACGTCTTCATGAATGTGGCTATGAGAATGTATGTTACCACAGATATGTATCTTTTGTAGACTTTATTAAAAATAAATAATTAAAAATAAACTATTGAAAAATAAATTAAGGAGGATGCACGAAGGGCTAAATCATTTAATGACTATCTCCATAGAGCACGAGAAAGCACAATTAGCTACAAGAAGATCTTTAAAGAGTTCAGTGGCATGAAGTTCAGAAGTCCCTTATTTTAAAAATTTGTAATAAATTTAAGAGACGGAATAAACAAATTAGGAAAAAAGGGCCAAGAAATGGCTAGCTGCGCCCCTGGTTAGTGCTCGACTTTTTTATAAGGGGAATAAGGTGCCAACTTCGTTTGTACCAGCTATTATAGTCTCAAATCTGTTGTACATACATACGCACGGACGCGGCCACATCGATATTTACGCTAATCAAGAATATATATACGTGTAGGTATATACCCCAAAGGACTAGAACATCATGACTAGCACAATTTATATAAAGTTTATACTTTAAGCGCTGGGCAGCTTATTAAAGAAATAGTAATAATAATAACAATAGGATCTGCCATGCTTCCTTCTCCCTACATTGCACCAAATATTATATACGAGTACCTATTTACTCTTCAAGTAAAAATAAAGCCAGTAGGATGTTAAATTTAACAATTAATTTCATCAAGTTGACAACAAATATATATGTTTGGGTAGAAAATGGCGCTTTCAAATTCTTTTCTAGTTTTCTGGCAAAATTGCAATGTCCGTATCCATTTTGTGAGAGTCAAGCTCACCGTTGCTGTTATCCCAGCATTATCTGGTAAAATAAGGTAGCCCGGATATCTGTGTAGAATTCAGTTAGTCATGCTAAAGCGACCCAGAACAGTGGTACAGCATACACACACACAAACAAAATAAATTGTTCATAGATATGATGATATAACACTTTAATTATCTTGATATAGGTATTTATCTTTCTTTGGTTTGGTGTTGTTGATGTTTTATTTGGAAGAAATATACATTTCTCGATCAATGATCAATAAAAAAAGTGGTTTCATTTCATGTTTGCTTCTTCTTGAGTATTTTGAATAAGCTAATAATAACTTTTTAGTTCATTCTATTACTTTTATTTAAAATTGTTGGCTTTTGGTTTTTTCTTGTTTGGTTTTTGTTTAAATGTAGTTTTACGAAAAAATTTATTTATTTATTTATTCTTCTTCCTCCTCTTCTTCTTCCTCCTCCTCTTCTTCCTCCTCCTCTTCTTCTTCCTCCTCTTCCTCCTCCTCTTCCTCTTCATCTTCCTCGGCCTCCTCGTCCTCTTCCTCGACGACCTCCTCCTCGACCTCATCCTCATCCTCGACGATGTCCTCATCGGCCTTGGCATCCTCCTCACCCTCGGGTGTCTCGGGCTCACCGGCCTTCTTGCCTGGTCGTTCGCCGAACCACTTTGGCAGTTTGGCTGTTTTAAAAAGCATATTAAAATTAGCACATCATATCAATTAAGATTTGAAGTTAATTCAAAATTAAAGGACATGGAAAACGACATGACACGACAATGCACAAATTGATGACTGTAACTACATATATGTATGTATGATTCTATATGTATATACTATATATGTATGTATATACAATTATGTATGTTGTGTCGCTGTTTTTTTCTCTGCGGTTCGGTACGGTTAGGGTAACCATATTAAGGGGTGCAGCACCATGCCAAGTCTACAAGTCTAGACCTAGGCAATTTACATACATTTTTGGCGGCCGGTATATTGCTCCTTCTTCTCATTCCAGATCTTCTCGTTCACATCCTTGGTGATCTCATCCCAGCCCTGTGTCCCAAATGTGTTCGCGTTTATTATTGTGTGTGAGTTTTTTTGTTTTTTGTTTTCAATATTTTTAGGTTATGCGAATGTACGAAACACGCAAGTACAGTTGACAACAATTATAAAATATAGTGTACAGAACATAGAAAGAGATAAAAGAGAGTAGACGTTAAGTGTAAAGTCGTTAGCTACATACGAGTATGTATGCATGTGTGTGTGGTTGTGTACAGTACCCCCAGTCCAAAAACGAACTAAGATTCCCTTCATTTACCGACTGACTAACTAATTGACTGACCTAAAGTTAAACGTTTAAGTTGTTTCGCAATATGACACAATGGATACGGTTTTGGTCACTTTGGCGGTGCCTTTACAAAAACATTGAACATAAGTACGAGTATGTATGCGAAAAAAGGTACGACAAGTACACTAAAAGACATAAATCAAGTTTATACGACAGCTTAAGTCCGTTTTTATAAAATCGAGTTGAGTTACTTTTTAAATGCGATTTAATCGTAACGTAATTTAATATTTTTAAAGTAAATTTAAATTGATGAATAAGCACTTATCACTTTGAAATAAATTACAAAATCAACTGACATCATCATCAAAAATCTTGCCGCTGTTGTACACAAAAAAAAACTAATTACAATATTGTCAGTCAACACGATTTCAGCTGCCCTATAAACTTGGTAAGACATAATAATTATAGATAGTAGGTACATAAACGTAAAACATTGAGATTAAAGAAGAAGATCGCAAAGTTTTGCACATTAAGCGCTTACATTTTGTGCGCTGAGTAAATCTTTCCTGTTTTTCTTGCCATGTTTTTTCTAAGTTTTCCGCATACACCGTATTATAGCCCTAAATAGTGGTATATGAAGATACAAAAAAAGTACAAAGAACAACCCAAATTTGCTAGAGTTTCCTTAGAATAACCCATAGATAACGAAACCCTGGCAATCCGAATACTTACACCCTCAAAGAGCTTCTTCTTGTCGTCGTATGAGCGGGTATCCACACGTCGCTCATATTTGGAGGCGACTTGAATCTTGGGCTGTAAAATGAGAGTAAAATGAGAGTTACAATTAGATGGATAAAATTATTATGGATGTGAATAGGTGCTACGTACCGGGTATTTGCCAGTCAAGGCTTCTGGGTCGAGACCCTTCTTCAAGGCTTTGTGCCTGAGCTGTTGCTTCTGTCTTTCCTTCAGCTCTTTCAACTACAATTGAGTTTGAGTAAGTTATTGCTAATTGAGGAAAGTATGGAATGAAGTTTAAAATACTTACATCGTAGTCCTGACGTTTCTGCCTTTCTTCCAAGTCATACTTCTCAGTTTCCAATTTGACGATGAGCTCCCACAGTTCCTGGGCCTTCTCACGCAGCTTCTGCTCGCCAAAGCCTTCGATAGCGAGGGGCTTGATACGGAACGACAACGAGATCTTCTTCTCTTCCTCCAATTGTTCCTTAGTCTTGTTACGTTCCATGGCGGCGGATGACAGTCCCAACTATATGTGCAACGTGCAATTTTCGATTTTTTTTCCATTTTAAATTGACACATTTCGTTGTGTTTTTTGTTTTTTGATTTTTGTGTGTTTGTTTTGTTTTTTTTTTTTTTTGTAAACATATAAAATACACATTTGTGGGGGGGTTTGCAGGTTACGGTGGTACGTGTGGAACAGGTACAGTTTAGAGTGAAAGACATGTATTGCAAATGATAGATTAGAGACATTGTAGGTGTGTGTGGTTGTGTGTTTAAAATGAGATTAAAAATTTATATGGCAACGAACGGATACGGAATCGAAAATAGTACGAAAATATACATAAAAGTAAAGGTAGAAAACGACGAAACGAAAATACGAGAATGGTTTGGGGAAGTGTATCAGTAGGCTGCATTTATGAAGTTTAATATAATTACCACGCCTGTCTCCTTCTTGGCAATGGTGAAGTTGGGTCCCTTCTTGTCCTTGTCCTTCATGGCCTGCAACATGGCCTGACGCTTCTTTTCGGCCTCCTCGAGACGCATGCGCTTCTCTTCAATTTCGCGCTGCTTCTTCTCTTCAGCCTCACGGACGCGACGCTCTTCCTCCTCCTTCTTGCGCTGGGCCATCTTCTGCTCCTCTTCGGCACGCGAGATCTTGCGCTTGGCCTGCTTCTCCTTCAGTTTCTTCAGCTCATCCTCCTCCTTGGCTCTCTGTTTGCGCCATTCGCTGATGTATTCTTTCAGCTGTTCATCGAGATCAGAGCGCTTCTGGTCCTGACGCTTGATGAACTCTGGATCTCCCTCACCTCTGCACGGCACATCAAACAAAAACAGGATAAACAACAAAATCTATATTAGATATATCTCATAGATAAAGATACATTTAAATAGTTTGGGTCACTATGGTAACTATGTTACTTATGTAGTACAACCACTAGTAGTTGTTATTATTATCTACATATGTATGTATTATATGTACGTGTATATTCTTATACATGTACTAGTAGTAGGCCTACTGTTTAATTAATTAATTACATTGACATCAAATAAGTAGCTTTTATCTATTTATTGCTAATTTTGGATAACGCTCTGCTAAACTAAGTACGATTATATACATATGTATGTACATATTGATACATATTTTTATACATATATATATAATTATCGACTGGTTAAGAACTTATTTAATTAGTAGCCATTTCTCGAAAGCATTATTAGATCTACTGAGTACAGTGAGTACAACAACTACTGGACGACCCCAGGAGTCGTACCGCATGAATTTTTAGACTACACTAGTTAAAAAGAAAGGCAAGAACTCACAAAAATCTTAATTGACGATATTATAAATATATAGTTGGATGGGATATGGTATACATATAAGTTCGAGTGACTTGTGTTATAAATTCGCTTTTATATACAATGTACAATCATATACATATGGTATAACTAGATATCTCTAGTAATCATACATAGGTAATTATGTATGTGTGAAAAGAGAAAATGTCTATGTAATCTATGGTTACGACTATGTTGTGTGAGTTTCAGGTAAGTTTTTGATTAATAATAATTGGTACTTGTAAATGGGGACATCTTAATATATCACAAATTATTTAGTACGGGTTAAATTTTACATTTCATTTTATTTTTTGTACACATTTCGTATGGCATAAACTTACTCGGCTGGTGTCTGAGGTGGTTTTCTATACGTGAGGCAAACATGGAGGTGGTTTTGATATATTTGGTGGTTTTGTGTTTCAAAAATTGTTTGGTTTTTATTTATAGATTGGCACAAATTCACGATGAAGTACGCAAAAACACGTGTTGGGTTGAGAGATTTGTTTTTTTTTTACATGTAACAAAAATATTTTTATTTTTTTATACAAACAAAAAAGTCGTTGAAAAGAAAGAGAAAAACATGTATTGTTTAAAAAAAATTATTGAAAAATTATTGTTGTAAATGAACGAAAACAGTTTAAAAACAATAAATTAAATGTAAGTACGTATTTGTTGTTTGTTGTTGTTTTCTGGCATGTTGTTGTAAATTGTAAATTCTAAAACTAAATTCCAAGCAACGAACTGCAAGCTCTTTATACATATTGTTCATAACTCAAAACTGAAACTTGAACTTGAACTGGAACTGGAACTGGAACTGATCTCAAATGAATGTTTTGTCGTTGGAGCATACAAAAATTGAAAATATAATATCGTAGTGCTTTATACAAACTCAATGGATAGGTTGTTTTGAACGGTATTTGTATTGGAAATGATTGATATTCGAGCAACGAATTAATCTAAATTTTGACTAAGCTTATATTGGTTATCGAACATTCCGATTTTTCTTTAGGACTGCACACATTATCAATTATTTTATAAATATTCATTCTTATTTTGGTTTTCGGTTTTTTTGGCATACACAAAGCACTTGAACAAATTTAAAATGTTTTGAACTACTGCAGCTGCAATATCTTTAAGGTCTTTGATCAAATCTGTCAAGTTTCGAAGTAGCAATATCACCGATTACTTGCATCTGGATACTACTGATGTAAGTATTAAATGTTTCTATAGCGGCACCCGAACCGCTCTAAAATCATCTCACACTACAATTTCAACTATGAATTTGATTTGTGGTAATTTAAACAAATATGAATAGTTATGATTTGGTAACGCAATTACTTACTTCCTGTAATAAGAAAGAGAAACAGAGAAACGGAAGAAAGAGAGAGAAAAACAAATTGTGATTTAAAATATTCCATGTCTTAAATTCTTAATTGATGAACAAGAAGCCAGGCCAGCGATAGGCGAAATTTTACGTTTTGCTTTTATTTTTATTTTTTTTTTTGATTCTTAGAATTTTCGAATGGTTTTACTCATTTTTGAAAATTTTGGAGGAGAGGGATAGACATGTTACGAATACGATACACAAAACTATATATAAAGATATATATATTTTTTTTTATAATATACATATACTAATTTGGGGGACGGTTTGGGACGGTACACATAAATACAGCTTTATATACATATCGCTTGCCAATTTGGTTTTTGGAATTTACCCGAATGGTTGGGGTAGTTGTTCAGTGGGAAATATGTGGTTTTTTTTTAAATATTATTATTGGATTTTGTGTAGGTGTCGGGTTGGAATCTAAAGATGATTTCGTTGCTTGTTTGGTAGGTATGTGGGGTGTGGGTGTTAGTACATTTTGTACACCAATTTGGTTCAGATAAATTCAAATAATAATTTATGCATACATATAGTGGTATAAAATATCAGACGAGTACAACAACACTGAAAACAAAAACGTAAAACAAAAAATAACAAATGTACAAAATAATAAAAACGAAGGATGAAAATAAACAAAGTTAATTACAGACAAAACACACACAAATTAGAAAATTGACTTGGGGAAATTTAGGCAATTGCACATTGACTTGGTTTTTTTTTTAAATAATTTTTTTTTGCATAGCAAATACAAGGACAAATACACACATATAGAAATTAAAATCAAATCATAATTGTTAAAAACACCAATCGAGTTTCAGTTGCTCAGTTTGGTCACAAAATTACTTACGTCTCCTCTCTGGTCTCCTCGACAACCTCCTCCTCCTCGGAACTGCTGGCGTGTTCGTAATTAAACGATAATCGTGTATGGTTTTGTGCAAAAAACAATATCACAGGTGCAATTTGGTGATTTGGTGGTTTGAGTCGTGTTTATACAAAATACATAGTTGTACAAGTTGGTTGTGGTTTTGGTGGTGGTTGTTGTTGTTGTTGTTGTTGATATTGATGTTGATGTTGTTGTCAAAGTTGTTTGTTATTATTGATTTCGAGAGAAACGAAACGACAACATTAGCAGTTGATTGATTATAACATTTGGGATATTCGGTGTACATATGTATGTAGTTACGATGAACAGTTTGGTTGGTAGTGGTTTGGTTTGGTTTGGTTTGGTGGGGTGGGGTTGTCCATTGGGTCCAAGGAAGGTATAATGAAAAATAAAAAAATGTGTAAAGGGAATACAAATCAAACATGTGCCATAAAAAAAGATACAAAATCCAGTTATGGAAAACAGACACATACTGTGCACGGGAGAATGCATGTTGTGTTATGTTAATACAAATTGATCAAAAATATTATCACTATCTGTATATACAAAAACAAAATTCTCAATCGCCTTTACTTTGGGTATATGTACGCGACAATTTATTCATTTCGATTTCCTTATAGATTTGTTGTTAACTTTATCGTTAATTAATTATGCTTTGCAGAGATTCAAAATATTGTTCAACTTACTATTCAATCGAATATACAATGTCAATTGGCGCACATGGCGCATACTTAATATTCATATTGATTTCATTTAAATATTATATTTATATGCTTTATTTGTTGTTGTTGTTGTTGCAATTGTTATTATTATTGCCTGCCCAGTAGCATACTTACGTGTATTCCTCATCGTCGGACATGGTTACGGTTTAGGGTTGAAAAAACCTAAAATAAACAATAACAAAATAAGAAGAAAAAAAACCAATTAGTTTATGTTATATTCTATTGTTAGCTGCTAACAGTAACTGTTTGTATATACATCTAATGGTCAATTGCAGCCAACGTCAGCAGCAGCAACAACAATGGCTAAAATTAAAACAGCAACAGCCTTTTATTTTTTATTTTTTTTTTTAAATGTTGTTGCTGTTGTCATTGTTGTTTTCGCCTTGATATCGCACTATATTTAGACACAATATATTTATACAGGGCAAAATCTGTATCTCTATCTGAATCTGTATCTGTATCTGCATGTGTATCTGCATGTGTATATGTGTCTTTGTGTCTCTATGCTGTCATAAGAGCTACACATAGATGGAACCATCGTTATTTTTATATAGCCGGCGACAATGTTGTATCACATCATAATTTCCGCGCCTCTTACAAAATTCGGTTATTTCATTTTATTTTCGCTCTCTTCTTTTTTTTTCTATTCCTTTTCGTATGTGTGTATTTCTTTCTATCTATAAGTAGGTGTACACATATATCTATATATATGTCTATATCTATATGTATGTTCGTATGCATGTTTATATAAACCTGCCTATATATATATATATATATATATATATATATACTTATTTTTTGGTTAATTTTTCTTTTGAGTTTTGTGTGAAATACTTTGGCTTTCGACTTTCAGCTAACTGTTAAAAATAGATGCACGTATTGAATTACTCTGACGGCAGACGAAAGCTTTCGAACGGTACGCAGCACGAGCTTTTACGATGCGAAGTCTTTATAGCTTTGAGATCGTTGAAATTTTTACCTTGGCACTAAATCAAAGACACTGCTAACTCTCGGCTAAACCCCAACAAACAGAACTGAACTATACTAAACTAAACTAAACTAATCTGACAGGCAGATGTTAAAAGTCAAATGCAATTGTCAAAATGATAGACAGAGAGAGATGCATTGTTGTGCGAATAGAAGAAGGTGTGTGTGTGTGTTTGTACGTTTGTGGGTGTGGGGGTTTATCTTTTTGAGTAAAAGTATATAATTCATTTTAACAATATGATTTCATAATTACAGAATCTTGTAAATCATGCACATTTCTTGCATTATTTGCACTGCTACAGAATTGGGTCAGACAAAACTATATATATTATATACATAGTTGTTACATATATATATATGTATATATATACTTTTATATAGCACAGATAAAACAATGCATAGATTTTGGTGTATGTTGCGTATACGTCATAAAAACGTAACTAACATTTGGACATTTCATGCAATTTTGGAAAATCATAGCAGTTAAGCTTAAAAAAATGCAATCTCATGAGGTTTGACCCCATTCATTGGTATATAAGAGATGAATATCTTCTGTAATCTCCTCAAAATATCAACTGGTGATCTTTTTCTATTTGTTAGTATTTTTGTCTGAACCGCAACATATTGAAAATATCTAGAAACTAGAGCACAGCCATCTGATGAGATATCTTGCTGTAGCCTAAATTTAGAAATATTCCAGCACCGATTTGGATATGTCAGATATCAGTATCATCGAGAGCGTATCTCTCTGTGTGTGAGTGTGATTGTTTGTGTTTGTGTATGTGTATGTGGGAGTGTGTGGGTGAGTCTATGCGACTCGTCCAACTCGTGATATCGAGAGACGCCTGCGCAGTCTACGACGCCACACAAATAGTTGGGACACCGATGAATCTGTGCTGGCCATTTTGCCAAGGTAAGAGCATACACACACACACACACACACACACACACACACACACACACACACACACACACACACACGCATACTCGCACACTGCTTATTTTTAAAATTCATAGAAAAAAGAATAAGTTTTATTTTTGCGAGATCATATAACACTTGGCTCTCAGGATGCTCTCATTTTGAGATGAGTTTTATTTAATTTTTCTTTTTTTTTTCTTTTGTAATCCTGCTCGTTGCTGCTGCTTAAATTGTTGATGCTGCTGTTGCTGTTGCTGGTGTTGTTGCTGCTGTTGTTGTTGTTGCTTTGTTGTTGTTGATTGGTATATGCCCTAGGGCACTTATTTTTAGTCTTTTGCAGGCATTGAACAAAAAAAATGTACAAAAAATACAGAACAGAAAAAAAATATATTTAAATCAAATTCCATTTTGGAAATTGTTTCAGTTATTCTTTTTTTTATTTTGAATTTTTTTTAACACACTGCGTATGTAAATTGTTTATATGTTTGTCACTTGAAAAAAAATGTTTCAAAAAAATTGAAAAAAAAGACTAATATTTTCGAAAGATATGCGAACACATGATTATATAATAAAATAATAAAAAAAATGTCGAATGCATTTTCTATGCATTTAATGTTTAATCAGTTTATATTTTATGTTCTTTGAATGCGTTTTTCTTATTTTTTTGATAAGTTCAACTCGCAAGGATTTACGTTTATGATGACATAAATTCGTTGAAGAATTCTCATTAATTTTTGGTTGTTCGGTAACTTTGTTGTCTGTTTTTTTGGCTAACACACTTGGCCAACTTACTTAGGGAAAAAGAAACAAATTGAACTCTCAACTAAAGTCCGAGCAGCTGACGTCGTAGGAGCGAATGCTGCGGTTCGACTAAACAGACTGACGATCCAAAGCGATGCTACACGTTATGTTAAAGAATTTTTTTCAGCTTGCGGAAAATGAAAAGCATTTCCCACCACTACCAATGCACGTACGCTATATACACGAATCAACACACACGCACACACATGGTGAGACAAGGCAAAGGCACACAGACACACACTTGCATATATTTTTATATATATATATATAAATATATATCTTGGCAGACTCTATAAACGAACGGGCGTGAAAAGGCGCGCTATATGCCGGTCCACTGGCGATCCCCATCGATTGCTAACAAGTGGTGGCGGGTGTGCGGGTGTGCGGGGTGCAGGAGCAGACAACACGACAACGACAACAACAACAACTACGACAACGACTACGACTACGCAATCGAGCTAGAAATGCTTGGCAACAATGGCGCAGGAGCGCATAGTTATGCATGGACTGAGCACTGAGTACTGTGGAGCTAAGGAGATTACAGGGGGGAATGGGTAAGGGACGGGTGGACGGTGGACTGGGTGAGACGTGGCATGATGTGGGCGGTAAGCGGCATTGTGTGAGCGTGTGTGAGTGTGTGTGAGTGTGCCGGCCTAGGAGCAGAGCACTAACAATTTCAGGTGGGCCGACTGCCACCGCCTACATCCGCCCGACACGTCGCCTTCTTGCGGCTGAAACATAAACTTGTTGAATAAACAAAGCGAACACACACACACACACACATATATAAACATACAGCTAAAGATACAGATACAGATACAGATTCATAGCAAAAGTTTTCCAAAAAGAATACCTCCAATTGGCTGTATTCTATATACACACATACGACATATCCATACAGTGCATATGTATATGTATAGTAAGATCGATTATATACTATATATATATATGTGTGTGTGTGTGTGTATTACGAGTGCTGGCATATATCGCATCTATGCGTTGGCGTTTGCAGTTGTTTTTGGAATCAAATATCGTTGAACATAAATTTCACAGCCATTAAATTGTTGCCATACATATTTATACATATGTATATGTAGATGTATATACATATGTATTCACACATAACTAGGCTACAGTGCTGTGCATAGAATGAAATCTGTTTCGACTACGTGCTAATACATTTAAATATTTAGCTCAAATCCCATTGCATGCTGACTGCCATATACTATACTATATATATAAATAGTTCTGTACTCTATATATATTTATATGTAACATATATTTAACATATAAATTGATCATTGCAGAGTTGCGACATTTCAGGGCGCAGTGCATGCCCTTAACGCCTACACGTTTTGTCAAAATAGAAATCCAATATATAAGACAATACATATGTTAATATGTGTAGAAATACATACATATATTATATATATATATATGCTGACGTCGATATTGGCTGCCAAATAGCCGGCCTTAGTGCACATCGGCCGTCTGTCTGTCTGTCCGCCTATAGGTTCAATTTATTCGTCATTGTTCTGCTTTTGATTTCTGCATCCCCCAACTTATTTATTTACAACTTAATACCTGGGCAGAATAGCCCACGTTAACTGCCAACAAATTGATTTTTTTCAATTGCGTAGAAATATAACTTCTATAGGTGTGTTCTACAAATCTCTAACAGCGCAAAACTAACCGAAAAAATATAGTTGGTGCCCCAAAAAAAAAAAAATTGTTGAGAGTTTTGAAAAAAATTTTAAGTTTACTGAATTAAACTTATATTTAAAATTAATAAAGTTAAATAGAATATATTTTTGAACGAATTTGTTAACTACCGTAAATAAAATTTTTGTCGAAATTGTAAATTAATGTGTGGCAGTCGATTTTTGTGATTTCAAAAATAAGTTTGCAAAAATAAAATCTCTAAAAATTTATGGAGCACCAACATTTTGAACTATGGATTTTATAAGCAATTCTATTCAAAATTACAGATTTGTGAAACACACCTGATAAATTTCCCATTGATTAAATTTTGTGTTCATTTTTCGAAATTATGTCGTACAAGAAAACAGAAAATCCTTTCCATTTTAAAGAGTTACACATAGAATATTAACAATAAGTATACTTGTTAAAATAATAATATAGTAATAAATAAATAGTTGAAGTTTAGAATCCATTGTTAATTGTTTTAATAGTTGCCCAATAAGGCTTATATAAAACATATGGAAAATTCTCTACTGTCGAATGCGATATTCCTACGCATGGCGATTTTTTTTTGGAATAAATTGTTAACTTGAGAACAAATGAAGATTTTTGCATTGGACTTATAAAATAAATACGCTAATGGCCTAGAAAAGTGGGCGTGTTGCCGCCATTGTTTTGGATTCTGCGATATGCTAATTTATTGTTTATTAAACTATCCGCACCAAACTTGCAGGTTAAGCGTGTTAATACGCTCCTAACATGTTGATAAAATTTGACAATTATATCATATAAAAATAATAGGAATTATCGGTTGAAAAATAATTTTTTGTATAAAAATCTTATATTTTTCCAAAATATCTGACCAAACAGGACGTATGTACACTGAAAAAAAAAGACCAACTTCAAAGATCAAGAACATTTATCTTAACTATTTTGTTCTTAAAATAAGATTATTTTAAGACAAAATTACGAAAACTAAGATTATTAACCTAAAAAGTCTTAATACATTAATATTAGAATAAAAATCTTATACTGTTAGGAAAGTACGGCGATCTACGACTTTATGAAAAAACCGCTAGCTTAGCGAGAAAAAATTAAAACGCGCTAAAATTTCCACCCCAACACTTTCTAAACCATGTAAACTACAGATATGTTCCATATATCGTTGATAAGATTAAGGGCTTTTAGGTGTACCCTTAAACTAAAGTGCTCAGTTAAAGTTTTACAGGTGAAAAACGTGTTTTGAATCACCTGTTGGCGATTTTAGAAAAATTTACATTCAATATCTTAATTAATCTTCAATATGTTATAGTCGATGAATTTCAATGAAGTATTTAGGACATATCTGTAACATAGATGGTTTGAAAACTGTTAGGGATTTAATTCTAGCGAAATCTAGATTTTTCCTGCTAAGCTATCGGTTTTTCAAAAAGTCGTATAACAAACATTTCTAGATTTTCGAAAAGAAATAAATCCCTATCATTACATCTAAGCTTTTTAAGCGCTTCGATGCAAACAGGCAAACAAACAAACTGAGTTTTCATTTCATTTTGAAAAGTCCACTAAAAATTTAAAATTTATTTATCTTTTGAACGAGCTATCGGAATTGGGTAATGTGGTACGCGTATTTTTGATTTAAGTTTTAAAAAATTTTACCAAAAGGCCTCAACAGCCCCATTAACTGCAATCATTAAAATTTTGCTAAGATTTTGCTTTTTCTAAGATCCATCATTTTATGGTCTAGTTAATTTTTATTTGAGAAATATTTTTTTAAATATAACTGCAATTTCAATATATTTAATGTCAAAATATCTTTAAATATCAAGCGACTGATTAACCTAAACTAGACATTAAAAATATACGACTAAGTAAAGTAATGAATTTTATAAATTTATGATAAATGAATAATTAAAAAAAAAACATATTCACAATAAACTCGTAAATATAGGCTTAGTAGTATATATTTATTGGCATTATGTTTATAATTTATATTTAAATTTCAGTTCATTTTAATTAATGTTCAAGACCTTTAATAATTTCTTGCAAGCATTTGACATATAGTAATATTCCATTCCACTTACTAAATTATACCTTTAAATACGTATAAGCATTAAGGGTATTAAAAGTGGGTACTATTGTTGTATTTGTGTAAAAATATTAGACTTGATAACAACAATTTGTACTCGAATAATGTACACAGCAATGTCAGACCCTGACTAAGAAAAAGTATTGTAAAGTTACACAAAGTTTAAAATCTAACACATGTTGATATTACATTTAAGATATTTTTTGCGAACTTTGCAAATTAAGTATAATTTAGGGCTATGTTATGCTACTTATGATTTTTGTTTTGACAACAACAGCTTTTGCTTAGCGGCATTAAAATATATTTCAATTTTAAAAATTAAAGCCACTATTGCAATGAATTTATAAATTTACACCTAAAAAAGGGCTGCATAACTGCATCTAAGATACAAACATGTATAAGTTTATAAAATACATAAATAAATATGTATTCAAGTTTGTTTGATACTTGTACGATCTGCAAGACATTCTATAAATGAGATAACTAGATCATTAAATGGAAATGCATACACCTAAGGCATGTGTCATGAAAATAACTTATCGACATAACATATTGTAACATACATGAAGACCTGTTAACATTAAACTTTAAATTATTTAATAAGGCTTTAATATGGGTCTTAAATTGTTTTAAACGTATTTGGTACACTTCCTATCAGGTAACATAAGCATTCTTTTCTTAGGATAGTTCTGTGCACAAAATTTGTATGAATACAAATTTATATCAATTACAAATAAAGCGTATATATTTGTACTATAAATGTACATATACCATATGCCAATCCTTCAGTTCGTACATTAAAAACTTTGAACTTAAAAAGACCCAGCCAAATATTTCAACAATCTGTTTCACATATAGTACACGTATGTGCATATGCTAGATACAATATATGGCATGTAGATAAATACGTATACAGATATTTTTGTTGCCTTCAACTAAATTTCAATTCGCATCATCTTCAACATCAACAAATTCAAGAAAAACAAATAGCAATGTTTCGGGTATGGTTCTATTTTGGGGCGTTTTATGTGGGCGAAGATGCGCTCGGCTAGCCTTCGGTTCAGTTCGTCTCAGCAATACTTTCAGATACTTATTAACATACATACGTAACATGCATACATACATTTGTGACATATGTGTGATAATGTATGTACATGCATATATTGTGTGTAGCTTTTACTCACGACACTGTGCTTAAATATCAATCTATGGGGGCTGCTCTTTGTACTGGTTTAACGGATGCACAAAATTTTAAACTTCAAAATCACATTTTGATCCCAATATTGGTATAATTGTGATCATATAAATGTAGCTTATTTTAATATCTGCTAAAATCATTTTGAAATTTGTAATCCGGATTTCAATGCCCATGAAACGTTTTAAAAAACAATAGTGTCGAGTTTGTATAAGACCATTCGTATCGTAAGAGTTAAATAAAGATACATTTATTTTATTTTAAAATCAGGTTGTCGGTTTGGGCTTCTTTTCACAAAGGGCGGGCTAAGAAAGAGTAAAATTTTAGAAAGTTTTTGGCTACTTCTTAAACTTACATATGTCGATGCTTGTAACGATTTTTGTTGGTATATTTTTTTGAATATATTTTAAGTGCATTGTGTAAGTAGGTCTGTAAATCTCGGTCATAAAATGATCATGTATTTATCCAAAAATTTTTATAAAAATGACAAAAGTTGTGACTCAGTTGATAATATTGATTGAAAGATACATTATAAGCAAAAGTATAGATATACATTATTATAAATATTAAACACGAATTTTATATAAATCACTGAATGCGTTTTGTTTTCGTTAATCATGAAAAGCAAACATATTTTGTAACGAACAAACAACACGAGTGCCAAATTTAGAATATATACTTGCGATGTCCGAGTTAAAAATAAGCTCAACCAAATTAAACGAAATGAAAAAACAGAAAAATATAAAGCATTTAAGAATGAAATTATAGACAGCAAAACACACAAAGATCTACTCGTAAAGAGCTATGTGAAAAAGTAAGGATTTCATATTCAAGAAACAAACATATTTTGTTATTTTTTAGATATTTTAAGATTACGTTGAGGGCTCCCAATTCAAATAACTGTTATTCACTTATTTAATATTTAATTTTGACTTACCCTAGTATTGTATTGTACTTTTAGATGAACCCTAGATATACAGTGCATATTTAAGTCATTTTTCTGTGGGCTTTTAGGTACTAATAAAATTATTATTAAAATTATAATTATATTATTAAAGTGAGAAGATAAAAAAGGAGGATCAGTCCCCTGCTCGTTTCGTTCGACTACCCACGGCTCACTTCGCTCGCGGTAAGGTGCGACTACAGTCGACCGCAATGGACAGTATAATACGTTGCATCCAAGCAATTGGATGTCAATTAGCAGGCCGAAGCTTTAATGCCCTTTGTGAGCCCTGTATTTAATTTTCAATTGGATTGTTCCAATGACAGCCATATGATATAGTGAACCGACGTATAAGTCAAACGACAATTCATAATCTGCGAGTTTTCACTGCGGACGGCAGTTCGCGTTAGTGACGAAAGCAGCACGAAGGGGGCGAAAGGCGACTAACTATATATACAGCTAAGTTGGAAAATTTGCTACGACTGTCCGATCAGATCGAGTTGTATACCGATCGAAAGGTTTAGTCCTAACTTACAAAATGGCATACTAAAACTTTTTCTAACCAATCTGGGTCATGAGATATGGAGGTGTAAGTGGGAGGGGAAAAATTTAAATGATTGCAGCTAATGGGCCTTTGGGGCCTTTTGGTAAAAATTTTTTAAAATTTTACTTAAAAATACGCGTCGATTGATACCTCAATCACCGATAACTGGTTCAAAAGATAAATAAATTTGAAAATTTTAGAAGACTCCTAAAAATGAAGTGAAAAGTCAGTTTGTTTGTCTGTTTGTCTGTTGTCTGTTTGCATCAAAACGCTAAAGAAGCTTAAATGTAATGATGGGGATTTATTCCTTTTCGAACATCTAGAAATGTTTGTTCTATGACTTTTTGAAAAAACCGCTAGTTTAGCGGGAAAACGCTAAATCCCGGAAAAATTAAAACCTCCACAGATTCCAAACCATAGAAGCTTTAGATATGTTCTGTATATCATTGGAAAGGTGTGCTTGAGGGCTTTTAGGCGTACCTGGGCATTCGGCACTGCGCAAAGAGTAATTTTTATGCACAAAGAAATTCACCCTTTTTGTGCACTGTGCGCAATGCCAATTTTCGTTTTTTTTATTAATTAAATTTTTATTTAAGTTTTGTATATTAAACTCAATTTTGTTCGTCACAAAATTGGATATCAGAAATTTTGGGGCTGGAAATTGCTTTTGTCACTAGACTTTTACCTCGTGTAGAGGTTTTTTTTGTGGGATTTAAGATGTCTCCAGTGTTCATCAAGGGCATATGCAAAGGACATCACATATATTTTTCAAATAAATTATAATTATAAAATTAAATATAACAAATGATCATTATTTTTAATAAAAAAAATTATTTTTATTTTTTTGATCAAAATAAAATAATTTACTGCCTCTGTGTAAGCGTTTTCAGCAAAATTATTGCATATCGTTGAAAAGATACTTTAAAGCTAACCCTCAGTACTAATTTTTTTTACTTTTAAAAATTATTTAATTCATTCGTTAATTAATTCATGTGACGGATTTAAGATCGAGGGCGTACAGGTAATTTTATTGGCGTTTTACACTAGGCAACTGCCCAAATCTAAACAGAGCCAAACACAATTTTTTTATAGATATGGGAGACCTTATGAAAAAAAAAACATTTATTTTTCTTTGGCAGATTTTTTTTTTTAATTCAAAATGGCGAATCCATTAAATACGTCCTTTTTAAAATTGGCCATTATGGAACCGTTATTTTAAATTTTTAAAATTTGACTTAAAATTCGTGATCAGCAACCCCAAAAACTTTCGAGTACCGAGTTTCATACGAATCCGATGGTTTTTTCAAATAAGTGTGCGCCGTATTGCATCCGCCATTTTGAATTTTTAAAAATTAACTTAAAATTCGTGATCAGCAATCCCGAAAACCCCCGGGGAACGATTTCAAGCGAGTCCGACGAATTTTTTAAGCATGTGTCCGCCATATTGGATTTTTGGGGTTATTTCATAAACCTGACGTGTTGGTATAAAATTGACTTTGGATTCGGATTCAGAAATATATTTATTCGGATTCAGAAATATATCCGCCAAGGACGATCTTTAGAGCCGTGTACAAGTGGAGTGGAATCGAATTCCAAAACAGATATTTAAGAATATGGTGGAGAATGTAGGTTATAAATTAAGTCAACAAAACCTTTTTTCTATGTCGAAATAATTAAAATTATATTATATCTTCAGTTTTCACGAAGAGTGCAAAAGTGAGTACATGCGGGTTGTTTTGGTTTTTTTATTTTCCACTTCTTAAAACTAACTATTTCATGTTTGCTAGTTTGTAATATTTCTTACAAATAATATAATAAATATGGAAAAATCATTTATTATAGTTTTGTTATTATAGTTTTGTTATTGTAGATGCCGAAAGACAGAGTTTGTGAACATGTACTCATTTTTGCTCCCCACTATAAATGGATAAATAACGGGTACGAAATTACGAGATGAAATAATTGAAACTTCTGATTGAAATTCCGATTATTTTGCTGATCAAGTTTTACCTTAAGAAAGTTTAAACTCTGAAATACAAGAAGCACATTCGCCTTCTTTAAAAAAAAGTTAGCCAAGTGGTTGGTTACACTAGGCAACAAATTTGTTTAGTCTATTATTTGTTTGTTTTTGAGTTATGTCAACTAAACTGATAGGCTGATGATAATGATGCCAAAGGAGGGTGCACCTCTAAATAATAGTTAGGAAAATAGACTGTTTTTTACAAAATTCTATAAAAAACTCTGCCATAAAAAAAATGTTTTTAGTCACTTAAGGCCCCAAATCTATTCAAAAAGTGGGTTTTCTTTCGTTTAATAGCCAAAAAGTTCAAATTTGTTGCCTAGAATAAGAAGTCCTTAACTAAATAACAATGATTTTTATATACATATTTAATTTGTGTGAAAATTTATATACCCTCACATTGTTATAAGAAGTGGATGGTAAAAATCAAACTATTCTCAAAACATTCTATAAGTTTGGTTTGGAAATCCCAAAAAGAACACAAACTCACTAAAGGTCAAAACCATTTCAAAAGGAAGTCATCAAAATGGACAAGACATTCATATTTATAACATTTTGTTATAATGCCGTTCTCCATCGATTTAAATAAAGGGGTTTGATAACTATATCAGCGATATTTTGACGTTAAATTTATAGAAATTAATGTCAAATTTTAAAATATCTCTTTGATAAAATATAAGGAGACATTGAAAAACCGATTAAATGACCCAAATTTAAAGGCTATTTAAATAAAGGTTCAAGCCATTCGTAAACATTTTTTTTCAAAATTTTCAATTTTAACAACTAGTTTTATCCCACAAAAAAACCTCTATAACATACGAGGTAAAAGTCTAGTGACGAAAGCAATTTCTAGCCCCAAAATTTCTGATATCCAATTTTGTGACGAACAAAATTGAGTTTAATATAAAAGTTTTAAATAAAAATATAAATAAATAAAAAAAAATACGAAAATTGACACTGTGCACTGTGTGCAAAAAGGGTGAGAATCTTTGTACATAAGAATTACTTTTTGCGCAGTGCCGAATGCCAAATTTCGTTTTTTTTTTATACCCTGAGCCCATTAAAAATGGTCAAAAAAGGGTATAATGTGTTGGGCAGGATGTATGTAACAGGCAGAAGGAGGCGTGGCAGACCCCAAAAAGTATATAAATTCTTGATCAGGATCAACAGCCGAGTCGATTGAGCTATGTCCGTCTGTCTATCCGTCCGTCCGTCTGTTTGAACGGGTCGATCTCAGAAACTATAAAAGCTAGAGACTTCAAACTTGGTATGTAGATTCCTGGATACCATACGCAGATCAAGTTTGTTTTTATTTTTGAATCGGACCACTATATCATATAACTGCCATATGAACGATACATCTAAAATTAAGATTTAGTATGAAAAAGTTTTGTGTTTGTTGAGATATCAGAACCAAACTAATAGATTATGTATCGGAGCTGGTATTATACATCCTGACCAAATTGGAATAAAATCGGTCTACTATATCATATAGCTGCCATAAACGATGCATCGAAAATGAAGATTTAGTATGAAAAAGTTTTGATTTTATTGAGATATCAGAACCAAACTGATAGATTATGTTTCGAAGCTTTTATTGAAGAGTACCTGGGCTCAGGGTATCCTACCGTCGAGCGTGCTTGACTGTAACCGCCCACTTGTTTAAATTTATATTTGATCGAGGTACGAATCAACGCGTATTTTTAATAAGAATTTTTAAAATATAAAAATTTTTACCAAAGGACCCCAACAGCCCCATTAGCTGCAATCATTTAAATTTTTTCCCTCCCATTTACACCCCCATATCTCATGACCCAGGTGAGTTAGAAAGTTGTAGTATGCCATTTTGTAAGTTAGGACCAAACCTTTCGATCGGTACATAACTCGATCTAATCGGACAGTCATAGCAAATTTTCCAACTTAGCTGTATATATAGTTAGTCGCCTTTCGCCCCCTTCGTGCTGCTTTCGTCACTAACGCGAGCTGCCGTCCGCAGTGACAGCTATTAAGTGTCGAGATAAAAAATTTGGGTAAATAATGTCTATTATATGGGCCTCATCTCAAAAAAACAAAAAATTGGGGGTGATTAATGATAAATTTAGCAGTAAAAATTAGGGTAATTGTCTATTATATGGGCCTCATCTCAAAAACTAAAAATAAAAAAGATGTGCGTAAAAAGTTACGCGATAGAAGTGAAACTTCCTAAGAGTGCATACGGTAGTGGCCTGTTTTTTTTTTACTTCAAGATGACAATTTTTCCATTTTTCTTTTGCACACTTCTTTATACAAGTTTACTTGTCACTAGAATTCTCGCTGTGTAATTGAAAACTGTCGTCGTGTGAAGATCAAATAGATCTTACAAGACATAGAAAACAAAACACACTAAATGTACTTACTTTACAAATAAACATATAGAATATGTATATATATATACATACATACATACATACATACGACATATGTACATGTATACATACATATGCTTAAACACAGAGCGTGCGAAGTTTCTCTTGCACAAATTAAGCACTCAACTAATCCATTCTTATACATATGTACATACATACGTTCATACATACATACATACATACATGTTAAAATGACGCGCAAAACAAACACGTGAGGAACATGCGATAACGTAACGGGAAACAAGCCGAGCTTAGAGCTTTTGACTCAGAGTAGAAAGAGCAGCTTAGAGCTTTGCATACACATACATATGTATGTATGTACATGTGTTTATGTATGTAATTAGGAGTAGCAAAGTCAGAGCTTTGATATTCCAACCTAAAAATAAATCAGTGCTGAGAGCATCTAAGAGAACATATTAAGAGCTTTATCAAGCTCTCTTTCTGTCGGTTTTTCGTTACACACGCGGTCAAGCGTATTTTCGATTCACTCCCAACGCGCCTAAAGAAGTTTCACTTCAAAAAAAAAACCACAAACAGGGGGTGATTTATGATGAATTTAACAAAAAAAATTGATTGGGGACTCAAGTAGTTTATTTTTAAAAAATCCTTAAAGTTTCCATACAAAATGAACAATTTTATTGTTGTTTTGTGCAACTTGTCATTTTTGTGGTCCGTTTACCAACACTATTTACAATAAAATAGTTCATTTTGTATGGAAACTTTAAGGATTTTTTAAAAATAAACCAATTGAGTCCCCAATCAAATTTTTTTTGCTAAATTCATCATAAATTACACCTTATTTGTGGTTTTTTTTTTTAGTTTTTGAGATGAGGCCCATATAATAGACATTTACCAAAATTAGATTGGGGACTCACTTGGTTTATTTTGAAAAAATCTTTGATATTTGCATACAAAATGAACTCTTTTATTGTTGTTTTGTGCAACTTGTCATTATTGTGGACCGTTTACCAACACTGTTTTTCTTCGAATTGTCGATTTTATGAACTTTTTACCATCTACATCTAATGGTCTTGTAAATTTTATTTTTAAAAATCTCAATAGAAGAATAATATCATGAAAAGTTGTAAGTACATCGGGTCAAGAAGGTCGAGGACCATTGGCAGAAAACTTTTGTACATCAGGTGTCTGTGGGAACCTGGAAAATAAGCGCCGAAAGCAAAATTTTTTTTAAAAAAATCTCGCGGTTTTTTTCTGCAATCTAATTTTTTCTGCTGAATTCATTATAAATCACCCCCCTGTTTGTGCTTTTTTTTTTTTGAGATGAGGCCCATATAATAGACAATTTCCTAAAGTTGCTTTTGTTTTGTATTTTTGTTTAACTTTAATAATCGACAATTATCAAAATTTTGTTTTTATCGTGGCTCACACGAACAGACAAAAGGAATGAATAAAAGAACTGAGCTATATTTTGTACAATCAGGGACGCAGCTCCACTGTAGCCAACTTAGCTATTTTCTTGCTAGTTATGCCTATTTTTAGACTTCGATTGCTAGAAAAGCGAGATCAGTGACGAAATAAATGATAAATGTTGCCACAATTATGATGTGCCCAAAAAGTACTTACGCAAAATTTGTACATTCCATAACTACAATATCGAAATCGATAGGGATTCTGTTGAGTACGGCAAAATAAATAAATGAAAAATGTGATTATGCATCGCAGTCTTATTTAATTTTATTGATGCTTTCTAGCCAGAAACAGCTATTTTTCCTCTAAAGAGTTGGCAGCACTGCGTTGCTCGCTCATTCACTTTGGTAGTAGTTCAATTGAACTTATTCTTAACAATTCGATAGAACTCTCCTTTGTACACACATACATGTACACATAAATATGAACGTGTGGTTTTACATTGTTGTGAATGAGTTGTTTTCGTTTTGATTATCGTTTTTGCTTGTGACAGTGACGCAGCAAGGGAGCGCTTTAATTTCCCCCGTTTAACCGTTTATCCTTCGTCGTTGTTTCCGTCTGACTAACGCATCGTTAAAATTGTGTTGAGTTTGCGTCAAGTTGAAGCGTTAATATGGCCAGCGAGCCAGAGAACAAGCCGCCTATATTGCACATTCTGGTCGTTGGTTTTCATCACAAACTGGGCTGTCAGGTGGAGTTCTCGCATCCACCACTAATTGCCGGCTCCACGGGCCGCAACGAGTGTCCATCCGGTTGGAAATATCTGCCGACGTTGGCCCTCCCAGATGGCTCACACAATTTTGTGGAGGACACAGTATTCTTTAATCTACCCAGTCTGTTCGAGCCTGCTGAAAGCATATACGGTGTGTCATGCTATCGCCAAATACCCGTAGAGAAGCTTAAAATACGCACCGCAGACGTGACTCGCAGCACCGTACAAAAGTCTGTATGCATCTTGGCTCGACTTCCGATATACGGATACATTGAAGTGAAGCTGTCACTTATTGCCGACGCATTCTTTGACCAAGGTGATTTTAGCTGCACTGATCTGCTGGTGAAGGCGTATCAGCAATTAAACGCCTGTCTGCTGGATGAGGAGACACGCCGCCCACTGCGTCACTTTCATGTGGGTCTCTCGCTGCGGGAGATAGTGCTCCACTGGCGCCACAAGACACTGATGCTGTTTAAACTGCTGCTGCTGCAGCGTCGAGTTGTCTGCTTTGGTTCGCCAGTGCGTGGCATGTGTGTTCTGATCTTGGGCATGGCCTCGCTGATTCCACGATTACTCGAGAAGGGTTTTCAGGAGGTGGCCTGTGTGCGAACTTCTCGACCGCTCTCACCTATGCCCGATTTTACAGACTCGCTGCAACGCGAAGCAGATGCCGAGGTTGATGTTGATGTTGATGTTGAGGTTGAGGCTGAAGCTGTAGCTGTAACTGAAGTTGAAGCAGAAGCAGAAGTAGTTCCGGAAGCAGAGGATTTAACACTAATATCGTCGGCAGCATCGGCTGGCTCTCAGTGCTGCAATAGTAGTGGTAATACCACACCGCATACAACTCCAAACTCACAGTCGCAGTCGCAGGACTCCAGCTGCCCGACCACAACACCAACACATCACGATCTGCAGCGTGTGGACTCGACGGAAAGTGGCGCCAGTGCAGGCAGTAGCAAACGTAGCGGACGCAGTAGCTCATTGACTCGCGAGGCGAGTGTAGACACATTGGCATGTAAGCATTCACGAATTTAACATAATCATGCATCCCTTATTAGTGTTGTATTTATCTTTTTAAGCAAATCTTGCCGCATTATGCGCCATTAATCCAGACGAGTACCGAGCACCTGTCAGCATCTTTGCAAGCGGTAATCTGTGCCTGCCCTATTTGTCGCTACCGTACATGGATCTGCTCAGCGATCCAATGGTGCTTTCCTATATCATCGGTACCTCCAATGTACTGTTCCAGCAGAAACGTCAGCTGGCTGACGTACTCGTCGATATTGAGGCGGCCAATCTGGATGCGCATGATCCGGATTTGCGGCGACAGCTTGTGCTAAGCACTGAGGATCTGCGCTACATGGACTACATATTAAAGCACGTACAAGCCCCAAAGGAAGACGCCGAGGGTAGCGAATACTGGATACGAGAACAGTTCCAAGGCTACATACTGGCACTTCTACGCACTGCGGTAGCGCCTGGTATGTTGAAACGAGGGTGCTGTTTTAGCCAGTATCTCTGACTTGTCTGTATGTCGAATTTTGCATCTCAATCAATAGCTCGTTAAAGAGATCTTTTCATACATAGTCAATTCTAAAATGTATTCAAAAAGAAACCATAGTTTTAAAATCAATTCCTACTCCCCGCCTTTAAATTGAAAAATTTCGTGTTTATATTCCTTGGTCCTTTGATTTAACGAAATCTTGAAAGTCGTCCTGGGCATAAAAATCTTTTAAAAACAATCGGGTTTAAAAAACACTCAAGAAAGCTAATAACAACTAGCTAAAAATTTAAAAATATTTATATATTAATCAACTCAAATAGCGCGGACTAGGAATTTATTTTATAACTATGGTATTCTCGTGAAAACATCTTAGAATTTGGGTTACAATTTTTCCTTTTTATTGCCCATACATATTGAGACACCCTAATAAGGTGACTGTTTCATACAGTATCTCTGACATGTTGGTCCGTCAAATTTTAATCTCAATCTCTCGATAAAGAGATTTGCTAATACATACATCTTCAAAATGAATCATCTGAAAGTCGTACCTAGTTATACCTACCTATGTCGAACTGTCCATAATCGATAGGGAAACCTTGAGGAGGACATTATATGAAAAACGTTGTGGACTTTAACATTGTGAGTTCCTAGGAACGAAAACAGAGGAAACGATAGGAACACCCCCTGAAACTCTGCAAAAAAGTTCCTAAGCATTAAAGTAAAAAACAAAAAATTTAACAAAAATTTAATAATGTTTTTTCGCTTTTTTTTATTTTTAATTTAAGAATTTTAATCTACATGTATGAGTATGAGATACTTTGATGAGGGGTGTATACTAAATTAATTTTTTTGTATTCATGGCTGTTCAGAGCGGAGCTCGAACCCGGGACTGCAAGTCGGCGACTCTAACCATTACGCCACCAATCTAATTTTAAAGTGCAAACAAGCAGCGGGCTTTCGACGCTGGCAGAATTATTACAAACTAACAGCAAAACGTCAAGAAGTGACAACAATATCAGGGACAACGTTAGGGACAATCAAGCAAAAGGAATTTTAGTTATGCAGGGTATCTAACCCTGTCAGTATGTCTGTGTGTACCCTAAGCTTTTTTTGCTGTGACCTATCAAAGACAACTATTAGATTGCAATGCAATTCAGACTAAATGATCAGGAGCTAAATTTGGATATATCCACGATACAGTAAGCAAAGATCTTACCTAATGTATTATTTATTATTATCCAATTTTCATGGGGTTCAATTATATTTTAAAAAGTAACAGAAATCCTTTAATAAACCATCTAATTATATTCCACAGATGTCAAGGACAACGATCATTTCAACACGCACTTTATGAACGCCTTCAAACGCACACAGTGCTATCAGGAGTGGTTTGATGTGCGACCTGATCCCGAATTTTTTGATGCACTTCCCACTGGTCATCCATTTGCGGGCACGTTATCTGTCGCGGACATGAAATTGAAGCTAGCGCAGTAAATACTTAAATAATATTCTTAGTTTTCATAATTTGATTTACATTATTAATTGTTCCCAATAGAACCATGCAGAACAGCGAAAGTGGCCGGAAAATTAACCAGGCAGTTAATACAACCAGTCGAGCCGTTGGCGGTGCCATTTCTCAGGCTAAAGGGGCCTTCTCTAGCTGGTGGTCCTCCATTACAACTGCGCCCGCAAATAATACAGGTGCAGCGGGCTCCAGTTCCGTTGCTGGTAGTGATGAAAGTCAGATTCATAACCTCAGTCACATTGACGAAGGCATTGACGGTGCTGCAGTGTCACAACAGCCGCAGGAGATCTCAGTTACATTCCAGAACCACAAGGACGAGGCAGAGTTAGATGTGGCTGGCGTGAGCATACACATTTCCAGTCAAATCGGAGAGGATAGGCTTGAAGAAGCTCACGACTCAAGTGGTAATTCGCCACAGCAACAGGGTATTGTTGAGATTGGTAGAGAGGCCGAGCTGTTAGATAGGGTCACCAATGGTGAAAATGCATCGGCAGTGCCATCTCAAACACAATCTCAATCAATGCGTGCTGGCTGCGGTGGTGATCTTGGGTCCACATCCGCTGTAGAACACAATAACGGTGATGTTTTCATAGTTTAATCAACAGTCGCACAAGAGCAGCAGCTGCAGAAGCAACAACAACAATAATAATAAAAAACAAACAACATTGTATAAATTTAACTAAGCTATACTATACATACTTATTTATTACAACACAAAAGTTTTTTATGTGCATTTTTTTTCTCTTCTGTTTTGCATTACTCAAATTGGCCAAATATTATATTATATATTATATGTATGTGTATTCGTATATATGTAAGACACCCAAAGAGCTCCCACACACCCACTCCCACGCCCATAAATCCAATGTACTTGGATTTATAATAATACTAGTACAATGTAAAGCTATCCCGTACCAAGTACAATTTGTTACCATGAAAACATGGAACCAACTTATGGGGAAATACCTCTGCGCAAGAATATCGTATATGCCATCTATAATGAAATTGACATTTAAATCCGAGAATGATGTTAAGTCTATAAATAGTAATATTGTTATTACAAAGACAATAAAGTCTTCAGATAAGGTGAAAACCCCATACGATGTTATAATTTATTATTGTAAAATACGACATATTCGCGCAGATGGAACGCAATCGAAAATCCAAATCTAATCCGATAGTAGCTCTATCTCTCTCATATTGATATTTCATGGGATACTTCAAAGTCGTCAGTACAACCAGCTTCTCAGCTTAACTACCTATGTATGTACCTGCGCGTACAACCCATTGAAAGCTGTTCACATTTTCGACTTGGAGTTACCCCAAGCATGAATTTATACATTCATTAAAAAAATACTTATAATCGAAATGTAATTATTTTATTCATACGTTTCCTCATGCAAATTAAAACGTTATAGAAATTAATAAATAATGCAAACCAATATTACCAAGTGTTTTACTAAAATACGCACACCCCTCACCTATGGTGTGGTTAAGATGACAAAATAATATACGTGTACATCTGCCACCAATTGTTTTAAGCCATTACCAGAACGAACTCTAGAGCCAGATTTGACACTTTCCACTAGTGATTCGATGTGAATTCTAATGTAAAGGTCCGTATTGAGTAGACCAGAAAATGTTCTGGTAGGTCGGAATTCCGGCGTTGAATATTTCTGATCAAATTGTTCGATTAAATTACTTGTATTTTGGGGCTACCTTATAAAATAAGAGACTTGAGTAGAACCTGCTCATCCGGACATGGCAATTTTCACAGAGATGTCAATTGCAGTCAAAAATTTAAAATTGAGTAAACGACCACTTACTAGAAAAAACATACCGACTGCATGCTTTAATAAATTACGTTTTTTTGTTTCTTAAAAATTTACATTATAATGATTATTTGACGAAATCTTCCTCTAGCATCGAACAGTTATTAAAAATACAAAAAGAAAACTATTTTATTCTGATAACAAAGCGAATGACTTAAAAAGTTTATATATATTTTAAGCGAATTAAAAAAAAAAAACATTAAAAGTAATAAGATGCATCAATGCATAACATTTTAAAATTAGTCGCATTAAAATATTCCCGTAGGTTTCGCTAAAATCAGTGTTTAAACTTTTCGCAGTGAAATCGCCATTTCCCAAATAAACCCAAGCACAAACCAAAGTGGAATTATTATTAAAAATTTAGGATATTAAAAAAATAATGTGAAAAGTATAAAAAGGAAACAATTTTGTAGAACTTAGAATTGATTTTTTAAGCGCTATTTTTAAGCCCATTGATAAATGGTTGCACTTAATAAACATCAAGTCACTGCTTAAGAATGAGTAATACTAGTTTTTATAAATAAATACAATAGACAATATAAAACGATGTATAAATTTTAATTAAATATTAATATATTTTATATTTGGCTTCCTTGAGAGTCGCTTCAAGTTCTTCTTCAAATAAAGGAAGCGTGTGGCTTTGTACCCGTAGCTTGAAATTGGCCAGTTTTATGGAGTTTTCTGTAACATTTGCTTTGGCCTCTTTAAGATTTTCTTTAGCGTGTGTCAATAACTCTTTGTATTCCCCTATATATGCATATTTGGCACTTAAACGCTCCTTTTGCTGTTGCTCAGCGGCACTAAGAAATTCTTGAATTTGCCTCCATTTGGTTTGCACAAGATTGTTCAGCTCTTTATGTTGTCCTTGAAGACGATCGATTATTGTGTTAAGTTCGAAGTGACGGTCGATTAATTGTTGATAATGCTGAGACCTCATGGAATTTTCGGTTTTATAGCTAAGTGGTAGTCGGTCTATTTGCTGGCCACATGACTCGATTTGCTTATTCATTTTATTGTGGTTCAATTGAAGTTGTTCGAGTGAAAGCGTCAGCTCCGCATTGTATTGCTCCAACTGTCTACACCTCTGTTCATGTTGTGCTCTCCGTTTAGACAGTAACATGGCAAGTTTGGTCAGACTGTGACTGCGTGCCGCAATATCGGAACATAACGGCCGCAGTGGCAATACCAGTTCCATCTTATCTTTTTCGCTTGCGCTGCATATATCCGAATCGAGACCAATGTTTTGCGCCTGAGAATTGAACTTTTCCACCTTATCCATAAACTGTTTCTTTGCACGTGACAGTCGCACCTGCTGATTATTACCACGCTCTAAAAAATCTTGCATTTGTCTTTTATAAAATTGCTCTTCATTCCTCAGATCGCTTAACAGAACCTTCATGTTTTGAAACTTCTCGACTGTGTACCTTTGTTCGTTTACTTCACGCTGCAGTTTCTGTAATTCCTTACGCTGTTTTTTCATCCGGCTAGCAGCTTCTATGCGGAGCTCACATAGTTGTTCAATCTTTCTCATTTTTTCCTTTGCACTAGTTTGTTTTGATAACAACTCCTGTTTCAGTTGCTCTTCCTGAGACTTTATCTGTTCTAGTTGATCGTGCACGTTGTCTGCCTGCAGCTGAAGCTGATCTTCTAGGTGCGTTCTCTCATTTTTGAGACGAATCAAGTCCGCATCTAGATATTGGGTATCGGGCAAGTCGCAGAGGCATTTTATAATTTTATCGCTGACATTGCGCTTTAGCTCGTTATATTCCTTATCGTTTTGGGTATCCCACCATCCAAAACCCTCGGCAGCACTGGGGAACAACAAATGATTTGTCTCTTCGGTAATAACGACGTGACTGATCTGCAATGTCACGGGATCAAGAGTGTTGTGCATGTAGCTGGGTTGCTCACTCGTTTCCATAAAGGGGAACTCATCGTGTTGACCATGTTCCTGCTGCAATGATGAGGATGAGGGCAATGCAAGTTCCTTCAGAAAGTCGAGCATGACCATGACATGGCCAAAAGAGTGTTGTGTTGTGGGTGTCACTAGCCAGGACTTGTTCACCTGATACGGATATTTCAGTTTATGCAGCGCATTCGTGATTTCTTCAACATGGTTATTGCCCACATTGATGCGATTTCCGAATATCAATTGTAAAAAGAAATGCACAATGGCGACAAACTGTTTTATGGTCATTTGTCGAATTGACGCTGCACCGCGACTAAAGAAATCACTGGAAATCCCTGGCAATGGATGATGCCGCAACACTTGGTCCAGACATTCGGCGATCAACTGTGCCTGCTCCTGCACCCATTTCTTATCTTTGTGCAGCACCGTAGGACGCTCCGTCGAGGCTCCTTGTCGATGATGCAGAGGCGTCGCACTGCTTACACTGCCATTGGCTTTATTCGGGGTTATTCGCAACTGAGTCAGCCTGTGGCTTGGTTTCTTCATTGGTGTTATTGTGGCGCGCAATTGCGACCTAAAAGTTTGTTAAAATTATTTAAGTTATATATTTAAAGCATTTCGGAGCCTCACTTGCCTGGTTTGTCGTTTCTTCAGGAAGCTGCCATCCTCACGGGCGTCCTCATGGAACTCTGAGGTTCGTCGTACCTGATACATTTTCCAATAACAATAACGCAACAATAACACGCGATACTCAATTAGATAAAATACATTAAGACGATTAAACAAATTATTTTGTGTGCGGTTTGTTTGGTAGCTTCAAAATTTGGCATCAGAGCCAGGGTTGTCAAAATTGTATTGATTTATCGATAAATTTTTTTGCAATGGTATTTTATTGGGTGATATTTTTTTATGATCATAATATCAATATCGATATAGTTTTGCGATATTATTGTGCGATATTTGTAGTTTTCTTCCCCCCGTTGCCGACAATATATTTCCTTGTGAAACATAGAAGATAAATTGTATTTTGACAAAATTCATGCGCAAATCATGCAATAAAATAGAAAAAACTATAAACTTCCGCCCAGTTAATAATATCAATGTCGATGTTTTCTTTCTAAAAATATCAAGTAGTAGTCTTTCAACACTGAGATCGGTATGGCACCGTTATGAAAAAAAGCCGGTATAGAGTTCTTAAGTAGTCCTTAGCCATACAAAAATTTGACAATACAAATGCTTTAAGGCGAGCCCGTATCACTGACGGCGTCATAAACGGCAATTTTTTTTTTGTCAAAAGTTGGCAGCCCTAGCAATAAAATCGATTTACCACCACAAAACAAGACAGTTAATATTTAAAAATGCCTTGTAATCACATACATGATGGATTCGTTAAATACATTTAAATACAAATTTTATGTAAAATTTATAATAAATGTTGCAATGATTAATTTACAAAATGACAACTAGACTTCATCATATTAGTCAAAATATTTGATCAATGTAATCGACTTTTGCCGCAAGCTAAGGCCTTTTGATTACCGGCTTCAGTGTAAATTGACTTTAAGAATGATTTATTTTTATATCGATATAATCAAATATTGATTTTTTTGAAATTGTCAACAACCCTAATCACAGCGAAATTGTGTGGCATCACCAATAGTGGTGCCATTTCCGCTGTATTTATCGGTTATCGGGTGCTTTCAAAGTTTTTTAAATTAAAGCAAAACACATAAATCATAATTTTTTTGGGTTTTGTTTTTTTGAAACTTAGCCTTGTTAAGCATTTTTTATTTTATTTTTCTCTTTTTTTTATATAACTTTTTTCAAAGTCAGTTTTTTAAAAGGTCGATCTATGACACTGATCGCCAGCGCAGTTTTTATGGGATGATATGATATGATATTTTAGGGGAAAAGCATCCAAAAATTTGTTAAAACTGTCATCCAATCACGGAAAGAGTTGCTAAACTTGCGTATTGTGGGTATTTAAAATTTTGATAGCTTTGTAATAAAATACACAAGGACTTGTATGATTACGATTTTTCTTCGTTTATTTCAACATTTTAATTAATTTTAATTATTGTATTCTGTGTTACACAATAATCATTCTATGTTTATGAATTACATTAATTTATAATTATTGTTATTAATATAATTACAAATCGATCACATTTCCTTTCAAAACGTCTCATCATTCCCTGTTCGCTTCACATAACGCAGAAACAATATAATAATTACATACATTATAATTTTATACACTTAGTTTTCAATACAATACACAAATTATGTTCAACTTAAATTATAATTTACAGGTATTAAAAAAAATTCACACGCTTTTGCATCTAAATTGCGGAAATTATAAATACATATGTATAGTTTTAATGTTGTTTTCTTATACTGGATGGTGCGCATAGAAAAAAATATATTAATACTAATGTAAGAAAAAAAAACTACTTAATATAAGATAATAAAGCCAAATTTGCAAAAATCAAATCTGCGCTAATACTATAAATTTTATTATATAACAATTTTGTTAGCCATGTTTAAGACTATATTTATAGTTTAAATTATATTTAATTTAGCTGCTTATAAAATGAAAACAAAAATAACCCCAAAATAGAAAAAATCCGGTATTGTTTGGTTTTTAGTTAAACTATTTTTATGCACTTAGCTGCCCTGGTTGTCGAGCTTATTTTATGTGTATAATATTGTCCTAAAAGCCTTAAAAAATATTACGCAGCGGTCTGGCCTGTTCTGTTCTATCCTGGTCAGACACAAATATTTATAATAGACGCGTGCATACATAATATCTTGGTGGAACAAAGGAACACAAGCAATAGCCATGTGAAAGCTACATTAAAGGATTCATCCTCGGTTAAACATTCGAAATATTTTAAAAATATTTGCATAAATATTTGTTTTGGTTTTTGTGTACTTGGATTGTTGAGTGTGTGTGTGTGTGTGTGTATGTGTGTTTTATTTTATTTTGGTGTCTTTCTTTGTGTATGCATAGATACATTTCTATGTTAGAATTTAGGTACATTACAGTTCTTTGTATTGTGTTTTTGTATCCGCAATTATCGTATTATTTTCCATTTTGCAATATATTATTGCGTGCTAACTAAGAAACTGGGCGCCATCAAAAGCGATGCCACCCCACAGCTATGCAATTTAGTATGTAGGCTACCATGTGAGGAGGAGTGAAGAGTTGGGCGCTAGTTGGGCGCATTTAGTGTATCCAAATTGGAGCCATATTGCATGTTAACCGACATCGTAAAGAGCCACGCGACTGCCAGCAAACTGCTGCCCAGCAGATCACCCAGCGCAGTCAGATATGGTATAGCCGAGTTATCCGGATCAATCTTCCATTTCCACATGGCGTGCACTATGATATGCGCAATATAGAGCAGCAGCATTACCTGTTAACAATTCGATTTAAATAAGTTATACTATATACGAATGTCAAAAATATTTTTAAAAATATGAAAATTCGGAAGAAAAAATTAGGAATGCAAAATAAGCAACACAAAAATTATGAAAAATAAAAAAATTGGGGACACCAAAATAAATAAGGAAATCAAAATTGGTAAGACAAAAATTGGTAAAACTCAAAATTAAAAATATTTTATTGAAAATCGCGCGATTTTTAACTGTTTCCTATTAGCAAAAAGTTGTTAATTTGTTAAACCATTTGAGTAGTGATGATAGATGGATTCGTATTTTTATTTTCTTTTATTGACGCCATTCTCAGGCGTTAACTTGAATAGGTTTAAGATCTTGTTCATCTTGGTTTTTCATCATGAAGTTTACAAATTTGTAAATTTTCTAATTTTTGTCTTACTAATTGTTTTCTTTCTAAGATTTTTTATCCTAATTTTGGCTTTTCCTAATTTTTGTTTTCCTAATTTTTTTTCTGAATATTTTTAATATTCCTTATTCCTTATTTATGATTCCTATTCTTTTTCTTACTTTTGATTCCTAAAATTTAATTTTTTGATTTTATTTCCTTTTTTTCTATTTAAAAAAAAAAATTCACTATTCGGATGAGGTACCGCGTGGGTATATTCAGACTCACCTGTATCAAACTGGCTATTAGATATGACAGCATAAACACCCACGTGACAGTCGTCGTGTTCATGTTTATATAATCGGCCGCAAATATGAACAACACATTGCCTGGAATCGACATGGCGATAAGAATACGGGCCGTTTTAGCATAGGGAACTGTAACGAAAAAAAATTATATGATTATATTTACATCTTCAAAAGGGATTTTGGTATTTACTTACCGCCCTTGAACAGTGCACGCCAAGGCCACTCGACGACCTTCGTGTGCGGTGGTATAATGCCAATAATTGAGCTCTGATGCAGCATGGTTGATATCTTGCTGGCCTGCACTGATACCAGATTGCCGCCAATACCGTTAATGATCGGCTGAAAGACCACAAAGCCATTGAAAACCTCAACAGCCGCATCCAATACGAGGCCCCCGAGCCTGTAAATCATAATAACATAATACAATCAGAAAGCAGTTTAAATAGACAGTCACAAGGTACAGCTTTTTGGAAATTTACGAAACCAAAATGCGAAATGTAAGGATCTAATTAGCCTGCAAAAATTCTCATAGAAGACGATATGATTAACTCAACAATTCCGTACAAGTTTGGTTGAGATTTTACCAGAGACAAATTAAAATGAAGGTTCTCCGCCCCCTGCTCGTTTCGCTCGCGGTGAGGGTCGGCTACAGTCGAGCTACTATTGAGCTCGGCAGTAGTATATCCTAAGCTCCGGTACTCTTTTATAAAAGTTGATTTTCGACCAATTGTTTCTATGGCAATTATATGATATATGGAACCGAACTTAACCAAATTTGGTCAGAATGTAAGAAACCAACTTAAATTCATATTTTAGCAGTTTGGTTAAGAGATCTCAAAAAAAAATACTTCATACTATAAGTTCATTTTCGATGTATCGTTTCTATGCCAAGTATATTATATAGTAATCCGATCCAAAAATAAAAACAAATTTGATTTGCCTGTGGTATCCAGGAGCCCACATACCAAGTTTGAAGTCTTTAGCTCTTATGGTTTTTGAGATCGACGCGTTCAAACAGACGGACAGAGAGACGGGCATGTTTCAATCGACTCGGCTGTTGATCTTGATCAAGAATATATATACTTTTGGCGGTCTGCCTTTTTGGCCCATTTTCAATGGGCTCAGGGTATAAAAAAAAACCTTCGCCCGTAAAATGTGATATTTGTAAAAATGGATCGATATTATTCTGTTTCTGTTTGTAGAAAGTGGGTATAAGTATGATCACGTTGATCTGACTGAAAGACAGAGAGTCTAACATTTTCGTAGGTGTGTATTTCGCTGACTGTCATGTTCAGAGTCAAGGACAAAAGTTAACAATTAGAATCGCCATTGGCTAAGCCACCACAACCGCCGTTTTATAAATAACTCAAAGACAATCAATCAAAATAAATACATTGCCAAATTTAGCACACCTAATGCTGCTTCAAGTCTGTCCCCGCCTGCTGGTCATGGATTGGCACAAAAATATTGTGCGAGTAAAATATGTTTGTAGTCGAACGAACACGTATGTGGATAAAAAAAAAAACAGAAATTGTGCTTATCATGGCCCCATTTAAGTGTCGGTCTCTAAGTGCACTCCATATGAGTATAAGACTGCGACTGAGGCTGTGAAATGTTGATGTTTCAAGATGTACCTACCCGCTTATACAGAGCGCCGAGAGGACCGGCACCCAACCGCTCTTTAGCACCGGTCGAGTATACTCATTTTTAAGCACAATGACAACCCACATGGGAAGTAGTACCAGATAGCAAGTGACCACGATGAAAGTGATCCACAGATGGGTCTCTGCAAAAGATAAATGCCATAGATTTTGATTATTGATGGAATTCAAATTGGGTTCGCGCAGGTGCAACGTACTTATATTCTCATAGAGTAGAGAGGCAATGAAAGACAGTAAACTGATCGACACAACGTCTCCAATAGAAGCAGCCAGTGGCGTGGCCAGGTTATCCGGATTCAGGCGATACTTTTGAGAAAATAGGATCACAGCGACCAGCACAAAATCTGCAATGTCAAATTGATGCAGTACAATAGATAAATAAAAGCTAAAATTGCTGTTATATTTAACTTACCTAGGACAAAGCACGACGATGTTGCTGTAAACATGGCCGATGCGGTCAACAACATCGCATTCTCAAAGTAGAAGCTACCTGTCATCGCCGCACCTACGCTCATTGCAAACATGGCCACCAGGAAGGAGGCCACAGTGGCCTGCACTTGCACCAGAGCTATATTGCCGACGATCATACGAACCACATTCGAACGCGATGTCATATTGCCCAGATTGACCTGCGTGGAGAGTCGCGAGGCTAGACACATGTCCAGATTACCCTTTAGGCCAAGCAGCGCTGGCACCAGGATAAATAATTCACTAACATTCTTGAAGACGTACCATTTCTGCAATATTAAGCAACATAACAATTAAAGATTACTTGTCTAATAAATGGGAAATATAATAATAACAGGAGATAGTTAAGTTAGTTAAGTTAGTTAATAGTTAAAATATATATTGGTGTCGACTTAAGGCTGAGCATACACATAATAAGCAATCAGTTAGTGACGTCACCGATCGAAGTTTTGAGATGCTGGTTGATTCAGATCGGACATTGATTTTTTTACTTTAGCTTTGGAACTCTGTGAACGTGGAATCGGTTATTGGCGGACACGGACTGCCCTTAACTGCCCCCAGACCAGAATTTATGGTTAATTAGCAGTGAAATAAATGTTTATAACGTGTTGAAAACCTTTTTTTTTGCTGTTATAAATCCATGAGTAATCGGCCGAAAATACAATTTATTTGCTTCGATTCTTTTGTCTTTAGTCAAGTGTATTTCAACTGATGTTTCGCAACACAACTCAACAGACACAGTATTACTTATTTTATTTGTTGTATAGCTCACTTATTGAACAAATTCTTTTCTTTCTTCGTCTTTCTTTGATGCATTTCTATTTAAAATTTCAGAACTTTTTAGTGATTTTATTTCTAAAGTTATCCTTTAACCTGATTGACGCAGGTTGAATTTTGAGGACAGCTGTGAATATGTTTGAACTTATCGTGAATGATAACTATAATTCACGATTTGAATGTTTTCAATTTGTCATTTCTATCTATTGACAATTTGTAATTTTCTTGTTCCATTTGCAATCAGTTCTCGGTGTTTAGACACATTTTCTTAGCCATATTTAGTTATATTTTTGTATATATAGACAATTTTCTAATGCCGAATACGACATTTGTACGCATTCAAAGTAAAAAAATACATATGTTAAAACATTTTTGAATGTTGACAAAAGGCGAAACATACATTTATTGATTAGCACTATAAATGGTGTTAAGGTTGATTTTGTTCAATGGTTGTTTTTAAAAAAATTAAGGCATTATAATGCGACTCAAAAAAGAGGTCGTTCTTGTGGCGAAAAGTTCAAACACTGATTTCTGCGAAGCCTGAGGAAATATTTAAATGCGACTATGTTTAAAATGTTGTGCATTGAAGCATCCTAAAATTGTTTTATATTTGTTTTAAAAATATTAACTGGTTTATTTTTTATTTAACTCCAAACACTTTCGCACGCGACATTTCGTTACATCATGTTTTTTATGTTTTTTGTGTTCTTGGTATGAATTATATTTTAACTTTTTAAGTAACTAAGAAGCTTTATTACTAGAACTGAAGTGTTTTCTTTGCATTTTCATTAATTGGTTTTTCCTAAATGTAAGATATCGTCATAAAATCATTATAATACAAACACTGTATTTTGGAAGTCAACTTTTAGCAAACCAGGCAAACATATGCAAAAGCTTAATTTATTCAAAGTTGCAGTCGTTATGCTCAAAATAATGAACTAATTAATGTGTAAAATGTTTAAACAAGTAAGTTAAAATTGTTTCTGAAGGAAAATTTCACAAGATGTAAGTTTTAGATTAATTATACGTTTTTGATATTGATACTTCTGAAAAATTTACCATATATAGACTATTATAAATATCCACAAATGGTTTCAACTTCAATAAGTCAATTATAATGGTCAGTTAAAAAACAAATTGGCGTAAATTAGAGAAATAATATTGTTTTAATCATAATTGAATATAATATATTATTATTAATTTTATTTAAATGCCAAATATAAAGCTTCAGTAACCAAGGTTAATGATTTTAGTGGGAATAGCTGCAGCCCATTTTGAAGGGTTGATGGTGAGTTTGTTTTTCCTTTGTTATCTTCTTGATTTAATTTGAGTTTTTCTCAGACTGAGTCGGTCGTCGGAGAGACTAGAAGATTATAAAATTCTTTTGTTTGACTTTGTGTCTGGTTTTGGTGCTTGGTTTTTTGCTTCGTTGTGTGTAACTTTAATGAGTCGACGACTGTTATTAGATTTTACAATTTATTTTGAGTGCCATTTTAATTGTGCGCACTTCTTTATCTACATCTTTGCATTTGCGCAATGTCAATGAAACAATTTATGAGATTTATCAGCTGTATTTTACTCCCTACCTCCCAACAATGGGAGAGAATCTTATAAACCAACCAGTCAACCAGCCAGGTCAGCCAACCAACCAACTCAGCACAGTGCCGGAGCACGCGATAATTTTTGCGTGTTTGGATAATCATAGGCAATAAAAAACATTTTGATTGTATATGCTACCAAACTTACATTTCTTAAAACAACTTTTCTAAAAAGACTTCTTTTAAATTTTGTTTTTTGGTACTTTTGGAAGATTTCTTTAAAGATGCGCTTGCATTTTTGATTATTATTCGAGAAAGTACAACCGATTTTTAAAAGCTTTGCGCTTCTTGATATTTATACACAATTTTAAATTTATATAACTAGTTTTGAATTAAGAAAATTATGTTTATTACAAATGTTCACGATTTTTGACTTCAAACCAGACTTAAGCTGATATTTATATAAACGAATTAATAAGGTTTTATTTAAGATATTAATCATGGAAATCGGTGAAGACGGCTGGCATATTCTCGAGTATTGATTAAAAAAGCAAGCATTCCTTAAAAAATAATATATTTTAAGATACCAGATTAAAGAAGGGGGTTTTCCCATCTATTTATGGACCAATACTTTTAAAAAGTAGATTTGGTAACATATGCATTTATTTTGTAGTAGTTTGAGTAATTTGATAAATTTATTGGATTACATTACCTCGACGCGTCCAAGTACAATGCCAGCTCCAATGGTTCCAATGCCAGCGAGAAAGAAAGGTATGGACACCTGGAGTAATATGGTTGTCCATTTCTCCTGCTTGATGCCCGGACGATTGAGTGCCAACTTTTCCTCGGAGCTGCCATTGATGCCCGCAATGCTGCATGCGTCTGCTGCAAGAGCGCCGGGTCCGCCGCTGCCTCCATGACCGCCTCCACCTCCACCGCCGCCACTGCCACCGCCACCGCCCGCCGCACCAGGATCCGGTTCGGAGGATGCTATGGACGTCGTGATGATTGAGCTTAGTGAACCAGTTGTTGAATGTGGAAGCCCGGACAACTTCTCATTGTCGGGGTCTGTGCAGCACAGTGATTAGCATGGTGTAACAAAAAAAGAGAGAAAAAAAGGGAAGAAAGAGAGAAAAAAGTGATCCAGTTAGTAAGGCATTGCTATCTACAGTTGTAATCGAGTATATCAGACTAAATAAAAAGAAATATATATATAAATGTGTGCTTGTGTGTGTGTGCTTATGTGTGTGTTGTTGTTGTGTGTGTGCGTGAGTGTGTCGCATGCAACTACTAAAGTCAAGAGCATTGTGCAATTAGCAAGACAATTAATTAACATCACTATAAATAACGAGTATTACTTATGAGCACCCCTTCAAAAGGGGGGTAAGAATAAAATATGTATTTGTGTTGTTGTTGTTGTCTGTTTGACTGACTGACTGTCTTTTTTTGATGTTGTGGTTGCTGTCGTTACGTTACGTACTTTTTTTGTTCAATGGCCTGAACACGTTTTCAGCTGCCAAATTGATTTAATATTTTTTTTTTTGTTTCTGATTCTAATTTTGTTGTGCCAAGTAAATAAATTACAAATCGTTCGTCCATAAAAAAAAACAAAAACAACAACAATACAAAGAGCATGCAATAATTAATAAACATTTTATATGATTATCTTCCATAATAAACATGCATAATATTTGCGATTGTGCAATTATAATTATAAAATAAGGTAACCATAATAAGTGTCTGTCGCAATTTTTAATTGATGTGCTCTCTTGAAAATCGTAGGGAATAACTTGTACAATGTGTGGGCTAACAATTGTTTGCAATACTTGTCACTGTTAACGTTCTAATGGTTTTTTGATATTTGTCTTTCTATATGGAATATAGGAAAAATGTCATGAGAATTATAAAGAGAATGTGATATTGGTAATATCAAAGTTATTTTTTAACTGGAGAGCATTTATATATTCTAAAGATTTGTTAAGACTGTAGCATTAGTAATGACCAGTGCAAATAGAAAGTTTTTTTTTTTGCAATCTTATTGACAATTTAGATTGAGCAACATGCGTGTTTGCTCAATCGTTTTTATCCCAGAGTCGGTGATGCTAACTCCTAGTAATAGAAACAGAACAAGTCGACCAGAAAAACGGATACAAAAATTTTCAAAGACAAAAGAATATATGACAAATAGTTTTTTCTTTAAAAAACATATGCCAAAACCTTTTTTAATTTTGACAAAAGGCGAAACTTAAAGCTATGCTATGATGATTTTGTGCAGTGGTTCGTTTTTTAAAAAAATTACAAAAAAATTCAGTTCAAACACTCATTACACCGAAACCTGGGGGAATATTTTAATGCGATTAATTTATGAATGTTATGCATTAAGTATCTTAATAATGAATTTTATTTTATTCAAAAAAATTAAGTAGTTTACTTTATATTTAGCTCTAATCACTATCGCTTGCGACATTTTGTTCCACCATGTTTTTAATGTTTTTTGTTTACTTCGTATGTTGTTTATTTAAATTTTTTTAGTCCCTAAGAAGCTTTATTACAAACGCTCCGTTTTGTAAGTCAACTTTTGGCAAAACAGGCAATAATATAGAAAAACGTAATTTATTCAAAGGATGCAGTCGGTATGCTCGAATTAATGATTAATTAATTCATGTGTAAAATGTTTAAGCATGTAACTTGAAAATATTTCTGGAAGAAAATTTCACAAGTGTTTTTGATAAATTAAGTTTTGGCTGCGGTTAACATTTCTGTATAATACGGAAAGTATTAAAATTCGACTTTGTCAATTAAAGAAACACCTTGGGTATCTTCTATTAATCGCAAATATTTTTTCTATTTTATTTTTTGAAAGAGGCTTAAAATTACGTTTATTTTTTTTGGCCACATTTACACAGGTTAGATCATTTTTAGAACTTATAAGAAAGCATGAATTTAAGATAGGAAATGTTCAGATTTTTTCCCGCTAAACCAAATTAAAAACCAAATCTTTTTGGAAGAAGAGCTAAATCGACAACACCCAGGGATGAAATATATTGATACCAAATCATAATCATAAACCTATATATAATTAGTTCTTATTTTATAAATCACACAATACTATGTATACTATATATTATGAAGATTGTTTTGTGTTATCAATCTAGTACTTATAATTGAATTATAGCCTTGATAATGAAATCGTAATAATTCAAACTGATTTATTTTCTATTATATTCGTTTGGAATGTCTTGGTCCCGACTCTTAACATTTACAAGTATGTGATCTGCAATAATTATGACTAGCTTAATTTGAGCTCTGCAAGACTTAAATTTTTAATATAAAGTTAAAAAGGTTGCTTTATGAAAGGTAGGGACACAAAATAATGGCAAGTAAAAAGATAGCGAGAAATAGAAAAATAGAGAGTGAAAGAGCGATATATGTACATATATAATTAGAGAATGATTGGAATAAGATATCGACGGGGCAACAGTTTTTAGCACTAATATCGCAGCAGCATATCGTTATCGTTATTACTATTTGCATTGATATCAGGTAATTAGTTACAAACTGAGGTTGTGTTAACTGGTCTATCCACTAGTATATTTTTGATGCTAATGATGCTGCTGCTGCTGTTAAATATTTGCTGCCTCAATTGTCTGTTGTTGTTGTCACACTCACCGTTTCCATTGAAGATGGTAAATAACTTGTATTTATCATCCACAGCCGCATCTAACGGTGTCGTTGTGGTCATTGTTGATATTTGTTGTTGGTATATTGGTGGCGTGGAGTATAATGATGACGTTGATGATGTGTTATTGTTGTTATTGGTGTTGTTGTTATTGTTGTTGTTGATCGAATGTATATTGATGGTTGTGGACGATGGCGGCAGCACACCATCATCAGCCCCAATATCGGCGGCTTCATTGTGGGCGGCATAGGAGGAAAGTCGTCGCACATTCAGCGGTGAGAGCGAAGATTTCTGTCGCTGCTTCAGCTCATTTGGTATGGATGGACTGGGATTGTGGGATTGTGTGTTGGTGTTGCCTGTGTTGTGGATTGTGTGGTCTGTGTGGTCAGTATTGCTTGCTGTTGGATTCTGCGGTTCGTTTGTCTGCGACATTTTTGCATTAGTTCGGTTTTTTGTGTGAGCGTGTTTGTGTGGGAGAATTTGTTTTGGAATGACTTTAAGCGTGCACAGCAGTTAAAGTTAAAGCCAATTATGCAGCTGTATGTTTGTTGTGAGTATTCTCAGTTGCACAATGAAAATTCATTAAGTTAACTACAATTGAAACTAAACACTTGCTAAAAAAAAACAAATTTTATTTAAAACAGTTGCAACTTATAAAGGTGCAATAAAATATTATGTATATTTGCGTATATCTATTAAGGTTTTTCTTGTATTTTTTGCTTAATTATGCTCCATAAATGTTTTGGCATATTTTGCAAGTGCAAAAGTTTATTTTTATTTATCGTTCTCAGAGTTGGAACTATCACTGAATAGAATCAAAAATCGAAATATCACACAAAAATTGATTGACTTCCTTGAAAATTTTTAAATAAATTAAGTTAGATGTAAGTGAGTATTAGTTTAAATACTTCTTTTAAGTTGTTAAGGAAATGCGTAAAGAATATAAATTGAATACAAATGTTATTGAAAGAACCAAAAATTTTTGGATTACATTGTATGAGTGTTGTTGGATGTGTGTGTGGTGTGTGTGTGTGTATGTGTGTAATAAGTCCTGTGTCCAGTTCGTTGTTTTGTGTCCTGTTCTTCGAGGCGAGTGGGGGATGGCGGGTTGAGTTGTTTGAGGAGCAGAGAGGACAGAGCTTTAGTCACCGGACCGTTGATATGGCTGCAAGCAACAACATAACGTACATATTGTTGATCTTTTTGTTGTATTTGTGTTTCTATTTGAAAGTTTTAAAATGCTTAACTAAAATTGAGACACTTTCGTCTATCAATGGAAATCAATGGAAAATTCAAAATAAATATAATTAAAAAATAATGTTGAACATCCAAGATGTCATTCATTACACGAACCAGGGGTTCCTAAAAAGGTTGAGTTAAAAAAAAAATAAATGTATATACTTCATACAAAGTATATACCTCATACAAATTTAATTTTTAAACGGTGGATATTAATAATAAAATTATCCAAGGTTATATTCTTTATTAATAAATGTTTTTTTTTTTTAATTAATTGTGTACGATTAAAAAATTAAGAAATATAGAAAAGTCATTTAGAAAATAAAATAATTCTTTTTTTGTAAAAAAATTCAACCAAAACATTGAATTCAGGGGTTGCTTAAACGACAATTAAGTCGATTTAAGGTTCATTAATTTAAAAAGATCTAGCAAGCACTAATGAATAATGATATTAAATCCATCATTCGACTAAAGAAACTGCTTACACAAATATTCTAGAATTTTAAACATACAATAGTTGTACATATTAATAAGGGTAAAGAAATTAAAAATTTATTAAAATGATAAGTGCCCTGCAGATTAATCCAGTAACAGCTTTATACAATTGTAGGTTATAGGTTTAGCCACATTTTATGTCATTGCTGCAGACTTAAGTAGGAGATAAGATATTTATTATTTCTACATAATGATTGAAAATTAACCGAATTGGGATAAAAGCATCTTAAGCTTCTAACAGTAAAACTTTTGCCTTGGATTCTGCACTGCAGAAGCATCTTGCATTTCCGTCTTTCGAAATTGTTTCTCTTTTATAACATACTTAATACTTGTATGTATGAATGTCTGTTTCCATCTGGTTATTTGATTTCTTTTATTTATTGACTTATATATGTATATTTTATTTTATTTATCTTCAGTTTTTGATTGGAAGTAGGTACCTGTTTTTATTCAAGCGGGTTTACCAGCCCACGCATTTTGCATTTGCATTAATGAAAACATTCAACAGCGCATTGAAAAGCAACCAGTTTCGGCCATCCAAAAACTGTGCTAAAAAGAAAAACCTGCAGCTGCAATAGCCAAGCCAAATAAACAATCTTGCAGCCAGCGAGCCAAAAGACCATCTGCGACAATTCGACTGCACATAATCCTACAAATTAAAACGACACAAGACTATTACCAAGCAATGGCAATTCAGCTTGTGTCGATTTCAAGTTTATGGACTTTTGACAAGTTATACGATTAGATATCGGAGCTCCAACAATCATTGTTCCGACTGTTGTTGCGACAACAAAGTCTGCTATTTATAGCATCAAGTCAGCTGGTCAGCAAATCTTTCAACTTATCAAGGTAATCGGTAACTCGGTCACACGACATACGCGCATCGCAAATCCACGACAATAAATAAATAATAATTAAATTCATCCTTCAACGCAGAATAAAAGCCGCCAAGGAGATTCAAAGGATCGCTTCTAAATACCAAATTTAATTTGGTAGATTTAAGCGATTATAATAATTATTTTAAAATATTTATAGCTCAATAGACAAGTTGTAAAAATCTTGAAGAGTCACTTTGAAGACTGAGATTTCGTTTATTTTTTAAAGACCAATAATAAATAATCGCATATTAAAGATAAAATTTAAAAAAGCACGTGTAAAAGTACTACTGATTCAAAATAGTAATATATATATTCTTATCAGTGTACAGCTTATTTCTAATCGCTTTATTTATGATTAAAAAAAACCACTTAAGTTTAATTCTATGAAAAGTGTCGACATGTGCGAATTCTTTCAATAATAATATTAATGCACTTTAGATTGTTAAGCGTTTCCTCAAACTATGGGCACATAAAGTAAGCAACAACTCGGAAGAAGTACTGATAGAGACGGTCATTAGTCATTCCCCTGTGTATGGAGTGCCGAAATTAGTTTTTAAAACGGAAAAAAACCCGTGGAAAAACCTACAACCGCGTAACAGATTGAATGAAATCAGTTACCAAAAATTGAAAATGTTGTATGCGATTACGAATTACGCCTTATAGACTGAATCTATAAGTTAGGCAATAAAATGTCAAATAACATAATTTGATTAAGGTTATATTTAACTCTGTATACAATTTTTTAAAACAAAAAAACCCGTGGAAAAACCTACAACCGCGTAACAGCTTGAATGAAATCGGTTACCAAAAACTGAAAATGTTGTATGCGATTACGAATTACGATTTACAGACTGAATCTATCAGTTAGGTAATAAAATGTCAAATAACATAATTTGATTGAGGTTCTATTTAACTCTGTATACAATATTTTTAAAACGAAAAAGCCCGTGGAAAACCCTACAACCGCGTAACAGCCTGAATGAAATCAGTTACCAAACACTGAAAATGTTGTGTGCGATTACGAATTACGCCTTTTAGACTGAATCTATAAGTTAGGCAATAAAATGTCGAATAACATAAACATAATTTGATTGAGGTTCTATTTAACTCTGTAAACAATTAATCGAAATCGTTATTGTTAAATAAGTAACAATCTTTAAATAAATAGAAAATTTGTATATATACTGATGTATATAATCCCATGATCTTATGTTCGATAATATAATATTGAAATATTTTGATTAAGTGCGTAAGTCGCCCCATCTACAGCTAAAATCTTTTCGCTCTTCTTATCTCATAAGCAACTGAAATTGGCAACATTCAAGTGACACGGGACATTCAGTCAGTCAGGCCATTCACTGTACTTTGAAGTGCTTGTGATAGAATTTAGTTTCATTTTTTCTGATATCTGTGATAACAATTGCCTCAAAGATCAAGTAGTCGCTGTTATTGTTATTTTATTTCCCGCATTATCATTTATTTTTATTTGTTTGCTGAATACAATTTTATTTGTACACTGGCTCAAGTATTACGTATAAGCCGCATCGTTTGGACTAGTCATTTGTTGAAGACAGCTGAAACGACAACAATTTAACTAATAATGGCAACTTTAATGTTGCCACGTTCAAGTTCAATGTCAGTGGATAGTCAACACGTTAAGCGTTATGCGGGGGAGCAACTCACTCTCGCTAGTGACAAATTGAAAAACGGACTCACAGTCAAACTGTATTACGAGTAATTTAAATGAATGTCGTTGGCCAGCCGCGTTTTTTACTATTGCCTTTACTGTTGCTATTGCTATTGTTGCTGAACTAAATGCTGCTCTCTTAATTGTCACATAATTAAGTTGATTTAGATTCGATTTTCAATGCGGAACTTTTTGACGATGACTACATAAACTGTGTAATTTTTGCTTTAAAATTAAACGCGCTTTTACACACAACTGCAGCACATTCATCATCAACGCTGCAGTGTCTCCTATAAATTCGCGTATACAATATATGTAGCTCATTTAGTCATAACTCAAAAAAGAGAATTATTATAAGAAAAAACCTGTTGAAAGTTTTAATTTATTACCACCTTGCAGTAAAAACAAGAATTCTTTTGACCTGCTTTTGAAAAGTGTAAAAGTTCTGAAAATTAATTTAAGAATATTTGCATCATGAACTCAAACACTTCAACTATTTTGTTATGACAGTCTTGAAGTAAATAAGGGATATGTGTATGTACTAGTGATGTAGATCCAAATTGAACATCAAGTTGAAAATTGGATTTCAAACATCGCCATTAAAACAAGGGATTTTTCATTCATCAGGGAAATTATACAGATTTATAGATTTTTAATACCAGTTTTTAAAACTTAGGACTTAGTAAAATTTTAGCATCAAGAATACATCAATTAAAGAAGCTTAAAATCGTCGATTCATCGATGCACAATGCAACTAAGAATAAGAAATGAGTTAATGAATGAAACAAACTTCAATATCAGCAATTTTAAAAATTAAAATTTAAACTCTATGTCCAGTTTTGATTTAGATCAATGTATTAACAAAATGTATATGCTAAATTGGGAATAACATTGCTGTGGTGCTATTTGTATGTAGATATTGTATCTTATATTTTTATAACTATAGGTAATGGAGGCCCTAAAAATTACTCAGTCTCCTAATGGATTTGTTATGCGTATTTTTATTAATTGCTGCCATTTGTTAAAATTGTCAATTTATTGCTTTATCTATTCGTTTGCTTGTCTTTTTGTGTGTTTGTTGCCTGTCTGTTTAATTGATTGCCGAAATATTAAAAGTTCTGCTGATGATTTGTCGAATTTGATGCTTTGGGAATTTAATGTTAAATAGCAAATATAATGATGTGATTGTAATTCTTTAATTAATATAAGTATTAACGCTGCCTATTACAAAAACTTGCACAACTCGATAGCCACCCAAATAGTCATCTTTAATGGGTGCAGGGAATAAAAATGGGAATAAAGATTAAGTTAATTAGAAGAACACAATAACATGAAATCACTTATTATGGTGAATATAAACAAATTTAAGATCGTATCAGGCAAGGCCCCATAGTGATTAAACAAGTACTTAATAAACTTTATGCACATATGTAGTCGAGTATACGAATATATGAGTATACTTGTTTGTAATAAATTAGTCGCACATTAGAACTCTTTCTTTTTGGCATATTCGATTTGACATTGTTGAGATTTGATCACTTTTAGTACGTCAATTCATATCTGGTAACAACCTATAGAAATCGGTTGGTATTTGATATTTGTTCAACACCTGCCTTATTGATAAGATTACAAATGATCGCAAATGGTAAATGGCAAACGCAGACTCAGATTGACGCAAAGGGATGGCAGGCAAAACACTCCCTGATAAGGCAAATGAAAACATCAAAAGAAACAACAAAGATCGCAAAAATACAAGCAATTTGCTACTATTTCATCTTTTGAATTTAAACTAATCAATTATTGCTTTTCGTTTTTATTTTTTTACCATTTCTTTGAAATGGCACCAGTAACTGCTGCGAGGGCGGGCATAAGAGTAAAGAAAATAACTTGGTACTCTTTATATAAATCTTTTACTACAAGGGTGGATACAAGGCCAAATAACAACAGTCAGCGTGTAAGTTTATTTTTACCATGTTTTTCTTCCTTTAACGAGTATATAACACTTTACACTTGTTATCAGCTAAAGCCAATAGGCACTTTGAAATTATTCATGACTTTTGGATAAGCCCTCGTGTTTCGCGTAAGCTCCTGATATAAAATGTGACAACTGTCGCCGCTTAATGGGCTGCACAATCCGGAGACCGGACTACGGACTATCCCCAGGAAACCCGACGACACACTGTTGACGTTAATTTGCAAAACGTGAACAATATGTGCGCTGCCTGTTAATTTCTATTTATTTCCATTTATTGTGATTAAGTCGCCGTTGTCGTCTTGAGAACATCGCCACTATTAAAACATTTCAACATATATCATATATTCATATGTGTGTATATTTACATGTATGTTTAAAGTTCCCAGGCTTTTAATTAAGCGATTTGGTTTGCATTCTCAACGTTTCATTTATGTTCTGTGTTGTGTCGACTTGTACTAATTTGTTACTTTGGTTTTTGAATTATCTTAAATTGCACGAATTAAATAAGTAGAACATGTGGGAAAGGCTATAGTCGAGCTCCCCGAATAAAGGATATCCGATACTTATTGATTGAAATACATAACACCTTTACCAATCATTTTTTTTACCAATAATAGGGAAGTGTCACAAATTTAAAACAAACTTGACCTGCTCCAACGCATTTGGAAAAAGTTTGGTATCTCTATCTCTTAAAGTCTCTGAGTTCCAGGCGCTCACAACAGACAGACGGACACACATGGCTATAGCGACTCGGCTGTCGATGCTGATTTAAAATATATATACTTTATAGGGTCGGAGTGTCTCCTTCTCCCTGTTACATTCATTCCAACGAAAACAATATACCCTTTTACTTATTTTTTAAGCAACGGGTATAAAAATGCACAATATGTAAATATTTTCAAACAGTTTTGTACAAGTATATCAAATAATGACATTTACATTTAAATTACAAATAAAAAAACTAATTTGTCTTAGTTTTAAAATTTGTAATAATATTAGACTCAGTATTTTGAGAATATTCTAACAACGATGGGTTAAGGGTCAGTTATTTAAAGTGTTTCAAACAATATATGGTTTGTTATAAATGAATGGCCAAGTTTTTGTGTTATCCTGAGCAATGAATATTATTAGAGATTTTGCGTTATTTAAGCATCTATCTAATGCATATGTGGGACGAATCAACGAACGTGCGCTTAACTTAATCAACTAAATTTATTTATAGATATTTCGCCCGCTTTGCTATCAGGTAGCTCTGGTGATGCTGTTCACGAGTTGGGGATTAAAACGTGCGGCGAACATGTCGGCTTCGTAACGCAGCATTTCATTGAGATAAACCTGCACATATGCAAATGAAAATATTTCAAACACGTGAAGCGGCAAAATGTGGCCATCTCGATTGCTCTCAGTTCTCTCAACTCTCAGTGGGGCAGTTGTTGCATATATAGAGGCGCCAACTAATTTGAATATGAATTATATTTGCATTTTGATGTAAACGAACTTTTAATAAAGTTAAGCAAATCGATTTTCGACAACAAGCTAAATCAAATCATCATAATTGTTAGCAGATAGCACCTATTGCTGCGAGAAGGCGCCACACAAGACTCTAGAGACTTGAACATTAGGAATAGGTATGACCGATATGCTAATAAGAAAAATATATATATATCTCTATGTATATTTGCATACTTATGTACATACGAACATATATTATGTCTATATTATTCTTGACGCCTTCAACACAATGAACGTTTCTATTGAAATTTAAATATTATTATGTGTCGTGGTTTCTGTTTGCTTATTTAATTTTATTTCACTTAACTTTATTGAATTTTATTTGGCAACAAGTTTTTTGACAGATGCTTAGTTTATTTATTTTTTATATCAACTTATTCGCGTAGATGTACTTTTTATGTGAATATGTATGTGTGTCCATATAAGCTAGCCTTTGTTGAGGCGATTCCGATGACGCAGGTGGAACAGATTGATTATTGGCTCTCTGAGCTCAATAATTGTATTTTACCTGTTCAATTATATTAATTTATGAACCTACCAACGTTTTAATGAAAGAGACGAGCTCAAACGAAAGAAATCGACAAAATAAAAATAATTAAATTGTATAAAATTTAATTGGTCAAAACAAACAATTATTTGGGTGTCGCAATTCGACGTTAACTACGTCATCGGCCTGAGAAAAAGTGTCAAATGCAACAACTCGAGCAGGGAAATGATTGAAATTTGATGAAACCGAAACTGGAACTGTAACAAAAGTCATTCAACTTGCCAAAAGTCAACAAAAAATCAACAAAATTAAATAAAATAAAACTGCATGCCTGTTTAAATACACAACTCAACGACGATATATCGTTTAAACTTAGGGACATTAAGTCATCAAAGCGTTTGCTACTATGGTTTACTACCAACAGTTTAATCATATTATGGTCAAAAGGTGTGCGTAAGTGTGTGGCAACTGTGATCTCATATACAAATACAATATGAAGTTGACTTAAATCATCATATAAATGTCGATACACAGCTAATACCATATAATTTCTATGGTATACAAGTATACAAATATTAGCAGGTGCATTATTATCTAATCTAATCAGATCAAAGAACATGATGCAATCTTTCTATAAATCATCTACAAATGAAACTTTGCTCGTAGATACATCTTTGGACATAAGTTCATAAAAATAGTAAAAGCATTTCCATAAAAAGAAACGTAGAAATTTATTTAAGTTATAAGAGTACAAAGATTAGAAAGATTTCTATATATGAGCATATTTTTTCTAGGGAATAACAATCTTTTTTTTTTTATCAATTATCCATGTTAGAGTAATATAAATTGCAAACCTTCTTGAATGGCTCTCATATAAATAGCTATTACTATTATTACTTTTAGTTAAAGTGACCAGGCAAAAGAGAAATGAATAATCCTAAACAAGTGCAGCTGATCTGGGAATTAAGAATATACAGTCGAGAATAAACGGCAGACCCCAAAAGGGGTCTGGTCATATGGCAAAGCTTGGAGAGGGGACTACCTCATTAACAACACGCAGCAGTTCAACAAAGAAAATATAATAATGAGAAATTGCACACAAAGCAAACAGCTGAGGTTTTGTTTTGTTTAGTTTTGCTATGATGTGTTTTTGTTTTAGATGAGGAGGGGTAAAACAGTTCATTTAGCTGGGCTAATGACAATTCTAATGCCAAACCATATTTTGTAGGCTAATTTGCACACTAAGACTTGCAAACACCCTGTAGTCACGGTTGCAACACTGAGTGCTTTACTAAAATCTATTCCTTAATATTATTGATATCATAGGTTTATTAAAATAAGAATATTAATTCTGCTTTAACTTGGTTCTGTATAAATGAGAAGTACAAATATGAAAATTTTTGTTTCCATAAAGTTAACAAGAAAAACATACTGTAATTATATATATAAAATTTAGGTAAAAATAAAAAAAATTATTACTAAGCCTATAATGTTGATACTCTATTTCCAAAAATAAAAAATGTTACCAAAAATTTAATACCACATATTCATAAAGTGGCAACCGTGTCTTTGGTACAATATTAAAGTGTTATTTCAAACCGTCCACAAAACATCTATTCGACATAAAAATACCTTCCTATTTATTGCAATCAATATCGTATTTTACTTAATTTTTATCCTAGTAATCAGAAATGAGCAAAAGTAAAGAAGATAGTTTTAAAATGTCTTCTTCTGCCCAGCAATCATAGCATTTATGTATGAAACGAAGTAGAAATGTAAAGCGATTAACATAAATATCAAAAGTGATCATTCTGATATCTAGTAAAGACTAAAGTCATACAACTCCATAACAATACCAAAGCAGCAGGGTCAACTCAAGCCATTGAAATTGTCCATAGAACTTGAGTAATTAGCAAGCGAGGCAATAACAGCTACTACGACTACGACGGGTGGATTGGCTTGGGCGACCCCAACGATCCAACGATCCACCGATTATGGTTATGGTTATGCATAAAATAAGGCAACCCCCCTGCAAACTACTCGATTCGAATGCAATTTGGCCGTGAAAACGAAATGCCAGCAACATAAATTAATTATTATTATTTGTATATTGTATTGCCTTTTTGCTTTTTTTATTTATATCTTGGCAAATTAATATTAACTATGCATTAATTAAAAGTTTTATTTTTTCCTTTGGCGTTGCCTTGCCTTTTGTTTTATTCGACCTGTGTTTGGGTCTGGGTTGGGGCTTATTTTGTTTTTGGCTTGGATGGTTTTGTTTCACTTTGATTTCAATTTGGATACGCTAAAGGGCAGGGCTCGTCCACCAAAAAAAGCGGTGTGAATGTTAAGGTTGCATTGTAAAATTGTATAATTAATAAATTATTGTTAGCAACAACGAAATATTTTTTGTAGTACCCAGTGAACTGTATTATGTTAAATGTTACCACTGGGCATTTTAATTGCTATTTCTTATGTACTTGTATATATTTCTTATTGTATTTTTATTTATTGCATGCGAAATGACTGCGGCCATTCGCTTTTTTTTCAAAGTTTTTGCATTTATTTCTATAAGTTAAGAACTGCCTTTTTTATGTTTTTACAAGTTCAAGTTGCAATTTTAAGGTCAAATACAGCAATGAAGTTGAGCTTTAAGCTGTGAACTGACTGTAAGCACCAAAGATCGTCCGCAAAAAAAAAGAAATAAATTATCACGCCAGATCGATAGAATGTTGTTATTAACTAATGTTAATGGCATTAAATTTCATAAATTCATAAATAATAACCCTCTGAGTTAAATAAACGATCTTGGAAGAATGGTTAACTATGGAAAATCTACAGCAATTTAGAAATTCGCATAATCTACTCGAATTACTTGGACCAAGGTCGACAACAAGACGTCTAAATGATAAAGGAGAAGAACAGCTTATTGTATTTTAAAGATACTTAGCGCCTAGCACTCGATTAATGTGCTAGGTTATTAATTTAATCGTCTCCGAAGTAGTTTATTAAATATTCTCATTCTTTTGTTTAAGTACAACTGGGAACACATGTGGCCTGTTGTTAATAACCTGGTTACGAGTATAAAGTTGTAAGCCTATTTCATATTGAAGCTTATGCGTTAAGTGTGCTATTTTCCATTGATTTTCGCCTGTCTCTCTACTGCCAGCCGCCAACCAAGTTACTGGCAGAGTCTGTAACAAATTTTAACTGTTATTTCAGTGCTACAATTCGCTATTTTATTTTAGTTTTAAGCATTATTTCTTTTCTTTAGCTCGTTACTTATTACTTTCTTACTTTTGTTAAAGCAACTTTACACTCACTTTTCACTCACTTTGAACTTTTCGTGGGCGCTAGTTAAATTTTTCGAAAACTTAACACAATTTCGGCACTTAATTAATTAATTTTTTTTTTAAATAAAAATTTTTATTTTCTTTTGAGCACAAACAAAAACAATAAAAAACACAATTATACTGTCAGAATAATAACTGACGACAAAAGAGTTTGCCTTGGGGATTTTGTATTAAGGGGGTTCTGTAACTTTTGTTTTTCGTATTTTTTTTTATTTTTTGGTTTCGGTATTTATTTTTTTTTTTTTTTTGATCTTTTTTCTCTCTCTCTCTGTCGACGCTGTCTACACCGTACGCCGGGATATCGTACACTGAATGTCCAAAGACGGCAAACAGTTGTTATTATAACGCGTCAAAGCGTTTCATTTAGCGTCGCTGCGACGCCGACGCAGACGCCAACGGCGACTGCGATTTTAGCGACCGGTGAGCGGACGCGTTGAGTACCGTCGATCTGGTCGAATCAATAAGCCAACCGACAGACTAAACCTCCGACTGCCGCCGTCGTAGCTGGCTAAAACTTCGAGCCTCCCAGCCAGAGGCACTTGGACTTCGAGGCAGTGGCATTGGCTGTTGATAAGCTACCCAAAACTTGCTCTCAACATTGTCGAGAGCAGCGTCGGCGTCGGCAGTGATGGCGGCAACCTGATAACGCAGTCGTTGTTGTTGGCATCACTGCTCACAACTTGTTATCAATAAAAATCAAGTTCAGTTGATGATAGCCGAAACCAAAGGCAAAGCCAATACCAAAGCCAAAGCCAAAGAAATCAACAACGATACAATTGACAAGATCAATGAATGAAAATGCTGCCAGCGTAAGCGGCAGCGTCAACGCAGCGTCGACGTCATGGAGCTTCGTGTGCACCGTTAGAACGAACGTTGACGCTCTATCGATTCGGTAACGTTCGGGTAACTTACTTTGACAATCATCAGTTTTGACAGTTAGTTGGCTCATTACTCATTATTAATTGTCAGCTTTAGTTTGGCAGCACATGCGGCGTATGAGTGATGCTACAAATTTACGACCAGCGGACGCCGTTTAATAACAAGTACAAATCGACGATAAATAATAGCTAAATTTCGTCAATACGCCTCTCTTTCTTTCTCTCTCTGCGGTAATCTGGTTTGAATTTACACAAATTATTGTAACTAATAATGATGGCATTTCAAAAGCTTAACTCATAAGTATAATCCGACACGATCCACACATTAGGGGCAAAGTAACAACACAATTAAAGGTTATTTATTATATTTCTAAGACTACACCTAAATACTAAGCTTAACAGTTGCTAATTTAAATCTAAAAATGATTTATAATTGTTCTTTTTATTTCTGTGCATTGTGATGAAACCTCATTTGAAAGTATGGAATGTGAGAAAACACGAAAAGCATTTTAGATTTTGGGTCACAAAATGACGTACTACTGCGACGCACTCTATGCCCTCAGCAATTGGATTAAGCATATTGTTATAAACAATCTATAGAGATCCGAGAGTACATTCACAAAGCATACAATGAATACTACAACAATCGACCAAAATCGACATGTTCGTTGCCAAAAAAAAAAAATAAAAAAATGGATTTTAGACAAAAACTGGTTTGCTCGCATCCGGATAATTGATACAAAACGCGTAGGTCAAAAAACACTAACGATTTGACCATTTCTCTAGCCATCTCGCTTGCGCCTTGTAAGCCCCGCGGCTTTAATTAATAAGTGAGTAAACTTTTTTAATTTAAATATATTTTAAGTTTTTTTTGTTGTTTTGTTTCTTTTTTTTTGCGCCCGAAGATATCAATAGAATGGATTGGGTGCAGGATGTAGCGTTAAGTAGTTATGAGTTTGTTGTATCATTCATATTTTACTTGCTGTCGATGCTAATTGCAAAACAAGAGTGGGCGCTTGGAGCTGGTGGAATTTGGCGGGAATTGGGGATTGGAGAAGCCACTTATCGAAATTGTGAAGTGCCGCAAAGACAACAAGAATAGCTATAAATAAATTATTTAAAATAAATGGAACAACAATAAAGTAATCAATAAGATCAACACAAACAAGTGACTAAACAATTTAGGTGTAGCTATAAGCAACCTAAAATTATGAATCAATTATAATGATGTTCAAATTGATGTTAACACGTTGGATACATTAGGGGTTAATTTCAGTCATCTACTTGTGATCGATTAGTATTCAGAGCCTGCTGCAATACATGATCACTTTTTGATAAACCATCTTACTATATATATAAAAAGTTTATAAAAATATTACAATCAACAATCGTAGGAAACAACAACAGATATCGCACTATTTGTACGATACATTGTAATTGTACATTGACTCTGCTTTCATTTATAATGCTATCTGTCACGATTATAATTACAAAGTTGTGAAATTTTTAAAACAATATTATTTATTACAAATTTAATTTAATCTGCATAAAATATTTTCAAATGGGTCGAACCAAATTAGCGCTAGTAAAGTTGGAATCCCAATTATAAATTTAATTAAAAACTAATAATACTACCTAAAAGTTATTTGTTAAACTAATCACACGATATTCTCAATTGCGGGGTATATGTATGGATAATTCGATTTTAAAGATATTTAATTAAAATGAATCAATACATATTTAATGGAGATTTTACCTAATAATTAACAGACATATTAGAATATGATATCATTAAGCGTTTAATTTGATACATTTATTTTGATAAATATTCTTACTGTTTTCTTATTTAAATTAAAATTTGATCACAATTAACAATTTATAAAGTCAAAATTTGCAATAGTTATGTATACAATGGAATATGTAGTATTTTTTTTTACAAATGAACCAAACCGTTTTGATCTAATTGTAGACTATATTTTTTGGCAAGAAAAACACCATAAATTCAGTTTGGGCAAACAATTCAGTAAGCTTGGTGTCTGGAACGTACTATAATATTTATTTGTAGGTGAAGTACACTCTGCTTATGATAACCACGCATATTGACAGATAAACACACGTATGTATGACTCAGATACTTATAGGAAGTACTATCTGAGCATAGACATTCGCTATAGCGAAAATACCCTGATGAGGGAATTTTTCGTGCCATCGATAATTATGATACGAGATCTGTGAGGTACTCTTATGTACTTTCTTAATAACCAGGGCCCAAACGAACAAAGGCTGAATAGTTGGGAAATGCACAAACACAACTTGCGTGTATTCATAGTGACGCTTATCAGATGAAACGTCGACTTCTCAGTTGAGTCTCATAGTTAAATAGGGACAGAAACCTTTGGGGCGGGGACTTACACGTTGTACGTTTTATTTAGTACGTGTTGGAGTGGGCGGTGATGGCGGTAGCAATTTTTAAGTGAATTACTTGAACGAATTGCATTTCATTTACCCGTATTTGTTTATCGTCAGACAATTGACAAACTGACGGGATCGTTATATCGAAACGAGGGAGGAAAAGAGGGAAGGCGTTCAATCAAATTGTTGGATAATGTTCAATCAACTGACGCCGCCGTCGCCGCTGCCGCCGATGATCTTTGATCCAGCGTCGATCCAATGTGTCTATCAACGATCAATTGTATTGTTTTTTTTTTGTTTGTTTGGGGTTCGCCATGCAAATGTCAATAGTTATTCCCCTCCTCCACACCCAAATCAGCCCTCTTTCTCGATCAAGTGCATATTGCATTGCACGACCATTGATCAAGACCTTAAACTTGAACTTGCAACCGCGCAATCGGTTCAATTTAAAGCCAAGTGGTTCCGATCCGCTACCTATACATTTATATACACAAAATTATCGGATCTTATGCACACGCTATACATCAAATTAGCAGGTGAAATTGACACATGAATTATTAAAACGTTGTCGTTGATGCTGCCATCCCTTCACAAGGCAAATAATCACATGTTATGTACTTAATTGTACTTTGGGAAACCTTACAATTAAAAAATATATGCTGGCCTGCTGGTGTGAAGTCCATTCAGACTTCAGGATCATCGACCAAAGCCACATTATTTAACGGGCCCTTTCCACTCGAGTTGAAGTGCCAATCAACGTCGCGCCTGTTACTTTTCATTGACAATCTAATCGGTTAGCTGGCAGCTAATATTGATAGCACATGTCCGCAGATATATTTAAAACGATTGATTTGTACTACCGAATCTCTATCTATCTATACAGTTAGTCAAGTAATGGTTTAAACAAAATACAAAATTAAATTACTTTTTTACTTGTTCTAAAAGCCATAAACAACTCTAGTAATTATGTATAGCTTATTTCCATATAAGGTGTATATTGCTAGTCGACTTTCGCACCTTTCGTGCTGTTTTCGTCACTAGCGCGAACTGCCGTCCGCAGTGACTCAGCAAATCCCTTTTTAAATTAAAAGTTTGGGTTCCATAAAAATATATAATTACACATTAAATTATGCTTTGTTTTGCAACTATTTAATACTTAATTATTATTTATTTATTTATTTATTAAAACTTTAAATTAATTTGAATATTTTTAAAGTTTATAAACATAAATTATAAACATTAAATGGGTTATAACATCATGAAAACTATCACAACTTGTGATTCACAAGTGACGGAAAATATATTTTGTGGCCTACTTTTGGACAACACTAATATAGACATGATGACATATTCTTTATACTCGTAATATTATATATATTAAGTAATATTATGTACAGTGGGGAGCAAAACTGAGTACATGTTCACAAACTCCGTCTTTCGGCATCTACAATAACAATACTATAATAGCAACGGGCAAAAAATGATTTTTTCCATATTTATTATATTATCTGTAAGAAATATTACTAACTAGCAAACAAAAAATAGTTATTTCAATGAAGTGGAAAATAAAAAACCAAAACAATTCGCATGTACTCACTTTTGCTCTTTTCGTGAAAACTGAAGATATTAAATAATTTATAATTTTTCGACACAGAAAAAAAGTTTTGTTGACTTAATTTATAAACTTTAATATATTCTCTACCATATTCTCAAATATCTGTTTTGAAATTCGATTTCACTCTACTTGTTCGCGGCTCTAAAGATCGTTCTTGGCGGATGGGGCTGTTTCATAGTATGCAAGTCGTTGTACAACACTTGACCAAAAATTTTCAATCGGATCGGGCTCGGAATATTGTGCTGACTATTCTGTCAATCTAAAATTTTACATTTCAAGCCATTTTTTAACTGCTTTGGCTTTTCACATTATGTGGCCACCTAGTTGAAATGTAAGTAATTGTTCGAAATAACCACTTTTCTTGACTAAGAAACTCCAAAAAATTTTTTTTGGATATTCGTCAGCAAAATTACTTTCAATCCCACGGAAAATGGCTAAGTTCAGACTCCCAGTACAGACAATACGTTTACAATCATCGTCGGTTCAATTTATATGCGTTTTTGCATATTCTAAGAGCACATTAATTATACCGACGATGATTGTAAACGTATTGTCTGGACTGGGAGTCTGAACTTAGCCATTTTCCGTGGGATTGAAAGTAATTTTGCTGACGAATATCCAAAAAAAATTTTTTGGAGTTTCTTAGTCAAGAAAAGTAGTTATTTCGAACAATTACTTACTTTTCAACTAGGTGGCCACATAATGTGAAAAGCCAAAGCAGCTAAAAAATGGCTTGAAATGTAAAATTTTAGATTGACAGAATAGTCAGCACAATATTCCGAGCCCGATCCGATTGAAAATTTTTGGTCAAGTGTTGAACAACGACTTGCATACTATGAAACAGCCCCATCCGCCAAGAACGATCTTTAGAGCCGCGAACAAGTAGAGTGAAATCGAATTTCAAAACAGATATTTGAGAATATGGTAGAGAATATATTAAAGTTTATAAATTAAGTCAACAAAACTTTTTTTCTGTGTCGAAAAATTATAAATTATTTAATATCTTCAGTTTTCACGAAAAGAGCAAAAGTGAGTACATGCGAGTTGTTTTGGTTTTTTATTTTCCACTTCATTGAAATAACTATTTTTTGTTTGCTAGTTAGTAATATTTCTTACAGATAGTATAATAAATATGGAAAAAATCATTTTTTGCCCGTTGCTATTATAGTTTTGTTATTGTAGATGCCGAAAGACAGAGTTTGTGAACATGTACTCATTTTTGCTCCCCACTGTATATAACAAAACATTAAACACTTCGGGACTTGGGCGCGAAATGAAACATAATAATAGCCAAAAAAAAAGTTTTACGGTTAGCCGTTTCAGAAACTTTGGGAAATATTAAATATTTTTCTGCATTATCCTGCTTAATTTTGATATGAAATTTAACTTTGTTTTTTCTTATGAACTGGTAATTTATTTTTTAAGGCCACAATAAAACGCAGATCGATAGGCAGATATACGAATACTCTGTTGATACCAGGTTCTTTTGCGATTAGAAGTAAACATCTGCGTAAGAAGTGACTTTTTGATGTTTGAATTTTGCGTCAAGCCGCAAGTAAAATATTAAAAATAAATTCAATACTTGATAATCCAGAAAATAACTGAAACTAATTAAGCGCTACAAATTCCGATTATAAGATATCCGTTAACATATATCGATCCATTACCGAAAAACTTTTTTTACAGAAAACAGAAGAAAGGTCAAGAATAAAGCTAACATTTTTGATGGTATGTTAATTAGGATATATGAAGATAAATATAAATGAATGATTCAGATTTATTTTTAGCAAATACCCTTTGCATCTAAATCTCTAAAGGCCTAACTGAATATAGAGCATAATGATATACGAACATACATAATACAAAAAATGTACCAAAGCCGTACCAGTAAAAAAATTTCGGATTTCAGTTCTTAAAAAAACGTATTTCAGTTACGGTTTCAGTACTTAAAATGAAACGGTTAGTTTCGGTATTATTACCTGGTTTTGCGGAAAACCTTAGAGGATGATCAAAAAGTGATCTTAACCGAAACAGATACTAAATCTTATATTCGTTTTTGTTTAATTTCCTGATCAAGTCAAGCACGCTGAAAGCTTTTTCATGTTTATAATAAGAATGCTTGTTGCGAGAAGCATAAAATATAGCTTAAAGTCATTATTGTGGTTTTATTAGCCTGGTCAAGTGCTATAAAGGCGATTATCATAGCACTTATGGGAGTAGTTGTTCCTAGAATAGTCTTAAGGTATCAACATGATTACATAGGCCAAAAAAAAAAACCATGCCAAAATGATTTGATTGAAACAAATAAATAAAAAGAGCAGATTTGTGAGCCCGAAAATATATTAAAGATAATCGTTATCAAACTGTTTCTGATCATAAGTATTATGATATTGAAAATACGCTTTATTCACTAGACACATACTAAATTAAACTCAAAACTTGAATGTGTCGCTGACGCAAAAAGATACTACATCCACAAGTCAGTTAACTTTAGTCAATTCATCATACTTATTTTGGTTTAAGCAATCCAATCATACCATGGCACTTGAGATACAACAGATAAAAATATTACAATTGTTAAGTACGAGCTCTCGAGTCAGTTCTCAAGTGTTACCATCTGGATGAAAAAGGCCAACCCCCACTACTTATTCAATTTATGTACTTATTAAGTCTCACGTAGCAACCTTAAAAAAATCACCTTTTATCACAACTTCATTAGGGTTGAATGGAGGCCTGGTCCTGGTTTTATTAAGAAACAAATGTTTCTTAAATCGTAAAAAATTGTCAATGATATATAAACATATTTATCTACTTTATACAAATTGGAGCCGTTGTAGATGTTAAAAAAAACTCGCCTTTTGTGACTTTTCGTGTCTACCGTGCTTTTTGCTGAAGTACAGGCCCTCACAAAAAAGCTAGATTACGATTTTTAGGATTTTTTGAATTTCCATCCTAAGAAGCCATACTGCAAAAAAACGCATTGTTGATTACAGGGTATGTCAAATTCGACAGCCTTTCATTCTTCTTGCCGACTTAACCGTGCGAAATGTTCGATCTTGATATTAAGTTGATGGAAGATAGGCACACTTGTTCATGGTTAACACCTTGACGTAGTTATTTACAGTAAAATCTTATCGCCAGTTCACCTAAGCCAGATTTAATCAAAAAAATTCTTATATATAGACCCCATGTAGAGTACACTACTCATCGCGTCATTCTTTTGTCAAAGCTTCTGGAAATCCTAATGGGTGCTGCACGCTATTCTTATCACGTCTATAGCATTTTGGATACTCATTAACGTTTTGATTGTGCGTGCAGTTGTGTGAGTTTGTAAATGCAATGATTCGTCAATAAACCAACTAATAAAATGACACGCGTCATTTGGCGTAATTAGTATGTGAAGCGACAGCTTAGATACACCAGCGCACAGATACAGATACCTATATCGACAAATGCTTGTATATGCAGATATGTCACATTGGAGTACAAATGAGTGGGGATAAGGTAACATACAAAGCTTATGGCATTGTTACGGACTATGATGAAAAAGACCGTATATCAGGTGTGTTTCAGAAATCTCTAAAGATTTTAAAAGGAATTGTATTTTATTAAATTGTTTTTAAGCATATTTTTATGCATTTTTATTTAACTTTAATTTTTTTTAAATTCAATCAATATTTGATTTTGTCGAATCTCTCAACAATTTTTTAAACGATATACTACTATTTTGTGTCCAGGCATGTTTTTTTTTCGATTTTTTTGACTTCGTTGTGATGCGGCATTACCTTAAGTATGAACATTTTTTTGTGTTTTTTGAGATATCCTAACTAATTTTTTGGCTGTTGCGTAGTGTAATTTAAGCTGTGGGTATGGTGGTTTTTCACGATTTTCGTTGGGTCTATAGAAATCTGTGTGCCAAACTTGGTTGCTTTATCTCTTATGGTCTCTGAGATCTAGGCGCTCACACAGACTGACGGACGGACAGACACAAATGGCTATATCGAATCGGCTGTTGATGCTGATCAAAAATATACATGCTTTATAATGTCGGAGATGCCTCCTTCTCCCTGTTACATACATTCCAACGAAAACAATATACCCTTTTACTTATTTTTTAAGTAACGGGTATAAACATAGATAAAACAGCGTCTAAAATCTAGCCCAAAATTTAACCTGTTTTAAAAGTAAAAAAATTTAATTCAATTTTCAATTGGTTACTTGGGTTTTAAAACAATCGAATGGTATCTAACTAAATTTCTCTATAAAACTATAATTTAAGCCTAGGACAACAAGCATTTGATTATGGTCTATAGCGTAATCTATAATCATTTATTGATGGCGCCAGCAACTAATTAATATCTAATTTCAATTTCGTTCATTATCGAATGCACATATCAACGAAGATATTGAATCACTTTTAACTTAACAACTAATCATAAAAATGGAGTTCATGTTAACTTGTGATAACAAATTATTCTATATTTTTATTATTCACTAAGCTCGCAACTTTTAATTAGAATTTGATTGCGTCTTTATTAGTTTTTCTTCAGAAGTTTTCTCTGTCTTTGTATGAAAATTACAAGCGGGCTTTAAACCTGTTATCAGTTCGGGCCGTTATCAGAAATCATAAGAGCGCGGGCGGACAACCGGGCACAATGTCAATAAAAAGAAATTCAAGGAAAATGATGTTCAACAACATCAACAACCCAGAACGGGCTGCTGTCGATGACTTGTCAACCAACAACGGTCGCGGCGGCGGTTTCGTCACCTGATAACTCAGAATTCTGCCGCAGTAGTGACGGGCGGCTCATGGTCTGCTATATACGCAGTTAAGACATCCAATTTAACCGATGTGTGTACAAAAAAAAAAACAATGAAAATAAACCATAAATTAGATTCTAAAAAAATAATAGCTTAATAATGATATTGACTGCGATAAAAAAGCAATAGAATGAAAAGATAAACAAATTCAAGCCGAATCCATTATGCACTGACACAATCGTTTATTAAGGCGCGCACCGAGTAGACTAGAAAACATTTTGATAGGTCTAAGCGCCATGTAAATAAGAACAGTGCCGTTAAAAGAAGAAATTTAATTTGATAACAATTCCGAACTTTAATAGGAAAAAACGCTGAGCACGATTACAAGATACCCTACTCCTAGTGGCGAATACTCTAACATGTATTTAAATGTTGCAGATTTGGAAAAAAATAAGCTATTTTTAACCGAATGCTAGGATTTCAACTATAATGCTTATTAAAATGAGTTAAAATTACAATTATTAAAAACAAAAGGAAAAAATTCAATTATTTTTACTTTTCTAATACAATTCAATATATTTTTAATATCACTATTTTTTTGCAAAGCTACTGAAAGGAGCACTTTTTTGTTTCAATGCTAGCATTAGCACTACTATTTATCAATTCTACATTCTACTGAATTGTTGTTTTTACTAGCACTTTTTTTTCAATGCTAGTGAAACGAAATTAAATAAAAAAGTAATGCCAATGCTTATAGGTACAACACTGATCACAAAATGCGATTTTTGAACGCAAAATGAGAAATGGCCCACTGTGCAACACTGACAGTTTTTTAACAAGTGTCGGTGAAAAAAAACTCATGGTAAGCACTTAACGAATTTTATTTGACGTCATTCTTTTTTCAATGGTTCGTCTGTCCCCCCTCTCTATCGAATTATTTTTTGTACTAAATTTACTACGTTCGCCACAAAATTGGATATCAGAAATTTTGGCGCATAAAAAGACTTTCGTCGCTAGACTTTTACCTCGTAAAGTATTTTTGGTAAGATATAATTATAATATTAGAGTCGAAGATATTTATTTCTACGTTTTATGTAACACAAAAATTCACAAAGACTATAATTCATGTTATGTTAATTCACGTTTAAATTCTGTCGGACTTCAATTGAAATTGTGAGAAATTAAATTATAAATATGCCCAAAAGTATGCTCTGATAAATTTCGCAGAGCCACAAATTATATATTTGTAGATCTCATAAATTTGATCTTAGCTTGATAGCATATTTATAAATATTGCGGACTATAAGACAATCAAGAAATCACAAATAAGGTACAATAATCTTTTGAACGTTAATTTCTCTTCTAGATAATAATGATACTCGGCTTCTCGAATGAACTGATTTGTTTTCACGTGGCATACCCCATTGATTAAGAGGGGTGTTCAAATATTTTAGGGCAACCGAAAAACAATCTGAAAAGCTTACAAAACTGATTTGGTGAACAACCTACACAGATATTATTTGATGATGTACGTCAAAGCAAGAGGTTAAATAGTAAAATATACATACATCAAAACACTCATTAATCACTTTCAAAAAATTATTGTATGGAATGCCAGCTTGATCTTTATTTACCAAAAGTACTATGTATTTTCGCATTTGTTTTGCCATAGGTCAATTTTGGGGAAAGAATAGGACTCGTGGAATTTGGTACCAAACAAGAATAAGAATCCATTTGACTCTTACATGAAAAGTAGAAAATTGCACGCTTAGTATAAAAATATTTTATTTTCTGTTTTTTCTTAACTTTTCAAACTAGTTAAAAATTTTTAATCCAAATTGCAAATATTTTTAAGTTTAAAAGCGTATATTGTGTTCGTTGGAATATATGTAACAGGGAGAAGGAGCCATTTTCGACCCTATATTTTTGATCACCATTAAAAGCCGAGTCGAAGTCTGTCTGTGTGAGCACCCAGATCTCAGAGACTAAAAGAGCTAAAGCAACCAAATTTGATTCACAGACTCCAATTGCGTTGAAGAAGATTAAGTTTGTTGCAAATTTTTTCCACGCCTCAGCAAATTGCAAAAAAATACATTACACCCTATCATCTATTAATATTATCTATTATCCTACTAAATCGCATTTGCAGTATTAAAAGTTTTTATTTTTAAGAAATACAAGCTCCTAAAAAAATGTAACGGATATTCCTTAGTCGGGGTCGCGACAATAGTCTTTTAGACTAGTTCAAAACTTATATTTCGTGTTTCTTGATTTTTGGCAGACTTTTACCTAATGAGCGACATGGAGTTGCCATCTTTGTCCATATGCAGGCGAGTCTATTGAATTTTGTATTTAAATCATCTTGTAAGCAGTTGTTTAACTATTGTCGTTTAAGTGCTTAAGGCCCTATTCTCTTTCAGCAAAAAATTTTTTTCGACTTTTTTTTTGCATTTTTTTATAGCTTGGACATTTAAGAATATAACCCTAAAAGGGTTTTTTGAAATTCGAAATACTTTAGAAGATATGGCCGTTTTTGTGAAGCAAGGTCTTCGTCAAAATGAGCTATTTTCTTCAAACTTCAAACTTTAAACGCGTTTATCTCGAAACCACGTTTTTCGAGCTGGCGGCCACGATTCCGCCAGTTCTACTAAACCGATTTGGATGAAACAAAGTTTAATCGACGTAGAATTGTCACCATTCTGGCCCGTAGTAAAATAAAAATTTTGCGATTTTTTTTACTATTTTTTTTTTACACTAAACTACAAAAAAAAAGCCCGAAATTGAAATTTTTTTTTGAATGGCCGCCATTTTGTCAAAAAAATCGCAAATTTTTATTTTACTACGGGCCAGAATTACATCTATGCTGATTATAACCCCGTTTTTTTTTTCATTTCCGACGCTCCGGAGACCCGGAATCGTGGCCGCCGTGACGACACCTTTTTTTTCAACCCCCAACTTTGAAGTCTCATTATTTTTTGAACACCCCTCGTATCGAGGCAAAAAAATTTTTTTATTTACTTTGAAACTTTTGTAATACAATAAATAAAAAAATTTTTTAATTATTCTTTGCGTTTTCAAATAAGAATTTTTTAAAAAAGGGTCCAAAAAACGGGTTTTGAATGAGAATAGGGCCTTAAACAATTCACCGCATATCTTTTGGTTAGCCCCTTATACTTTCCGTAATCTAATATTACAACTAATTTACTCATTTGTTTAAATAGTACATATATTCAGAATGCATATCTGTTTGATAACTTGATTTTCTTTAAAACAAAGCTTTGTCACGACTAAAATACAGTAGGAACTCGATGAAGTCAACATTTGAATTCATAAAGGCTAGCTACACACGTGTATATCTGTATGTAATGACTATAACAATGAATAGTTATCTTTAAACGATAAGAAACGAGATCAAAGTTTTTATAAAAATTAAGTTCACTTTTCAATAAAGGGCTTTTGATGTCAAAATAGGCAATACACACATTTGTGTCACTGTCTATTTCATTACGTTCATTATAACCGGATACGTTTGTAGTACGTACGTACATATGAAAATACCCCACAGACAGCTTATGTAAGTGGTACTTATACACATCTATATGTACGCATATGATATGATAGCATGTTGCGTTATCACTTGGATTTTCCGAACGTACCTGCCTCGCTCTCCTCATCGCTTGCATTGTCGTCACTGTTTAGGAGTGGGGCATAACCGAAGTTGTTATTGTTACACCTGCGGCCACGACCTCCCAATATCCGTACCTCGCATTGAAGTAGCTTTTCCATGGCAACCAGTGGGAGAGCAGCCGGGGGGTGGTGGGATTGGTTTTGATGGACGAGTCACTTATTTTGAATAACTTGTCGTGAGTGTTACGACATTTTTTACCCAGCACCAGAGAGCAGCAATCATAAAAAAAAAAACAGTTTCTTCATCCGTTAACGTTGTCTATGTGGCGCTATCTGCGCTAATTTAAGGTGCTCAACTAAAAAAACTAAATTGTATTTTTAATGTTGTTGGGCAGCAACTGTTTGATCTGCTATACCAACACATACATCAACACTCGAACGCACGCATGGATTTTACTCTCTTTCGTCGTTCTCAATATTTTCTTAAATATATTTCACTTATTATCACTTATACACACATCTTGTGTCTTACTGGAGATGCAAAAATACACGTAAACGATAAGCAGGCGAACTGGCTTACTGTCAACAGCTGAGCGTCAAAAGGCAAACTGCTCTGTCAAAATGTCAACTGGCCCGCAACCGAGCATTTAAACGACACAGTCATTTGGCTTTTGTATAAGAGAAGAGGCAACTGCTAAAACAACAACAAAAAATTCAAGATCAACAGCTTGGCCCAATATTCACTACTTTTATTTCCATAGTGTCACACTTTAAACTTTCCGGGTGGACATGGCGGTAAATGCTTCGTATGAAATAACATATTCTCAAATTGTTAATTTTCTCATCATTCTCCCAACGAATACAATATTATAGTTTGCTTATCTCATTTTGTTTCGTTGGTTAAAATTGAATAAGCTCAACGAATTGATTTGGTCACCTTTTTAAGCCGAAACATTAGTAAAAAACTGGAAAGGCCTTTGACATTTCAATTTGTAGCAAATTTCAACATAAATTAATATTATGAAATCGATTATTTTTTCACAGGTATCGGTAAGTAGTTAACTTCAAAACATTATTGAAAATTTGTTCACAAAAAAAAATGGAAAATTGGTAGAAAAATAAAGAGATTAATGAAATTTGGATAACTGTTTTAAGCGCAAAAATTTTCACATTGATCGATATACTTAAGGTGTCATATAATCATATTTATTTACGAGCATGTTCAATTAACTTATCGTCTACAACATGTTTCAGGGAGCTAAAACAATAACTGATATAGTCAGCATGCCATTGACGTCACAAAATGTAAACAAGCAGACAACTTAAATACTTCAGATATTTGTAAGTAAGCCGCGTAATATACGGTTATTTAAGGTACTTTCCAAATGTTTAAGACACTTTTAAATATTAAATTTGTGCATTAGCAAAGCTTAATGAAAGCCTTTAATAATTTTTTTTTTTAATATGTTTAAAAATCTCTACTTAGTTTTTAGTAAATATGGATAGGGCTTTACTATAAAGGGACATCAGACTAGAAATTGAATTAGTTTGAGTGGTTACAGCAAGTATGAACATTGCACTTCCAGCACAAATAAAAAATTTGTGTATTCTGTCATTAATCGAGTTCACCAGGCACATTCACAACCATATTTTTATTTATATTTTTATCGAAATATATGAAATGTTTATCAAAATGTTTTTTTGTTATCTATGTGTATCTGCAGCAGCAGTTTTTTAATTACATACAATTTATTGTAATTTATTAGATAGTTTTAATTTAATTTAAATTTTGGCTTCCTTGACCCCCAAAACGCGAATAAGATCAAATACAAAATAAATCAGGACAACAATCCCAAGAACGAATCACTGCTGTGTCGGACGTAATCGCTGTACACCTGCAGCAAGGTTATAGATACCTCTACCCAGACCCCCAACTTAAGTCCCATTAAAATTTTGTGGCAATATTTAAAGAAGAGGGTAGCCAAACGGAGCCCAAGAAACAAAAATACTTTGATTAAAGCCATGGAAGAGAAATAGTGTAATCTACCATGTATATAGGACCTTCAGGCACTTGTGCAGTCCATGTCGCGACGTCTTCAAGCTGGGATAGAGGAAAAGGGCAAGAAAAATAATTTTTGACTATTTTTTTATCTAAATTTTCCTTTAAAAAGCCATTTTACAAACAGTTTTTGCATTTTGAAAACAATTCTTTGACAGTATAAAATTGGCAATGTTTTGCAAGCTTAAAAAAATCATAATTATCTTAATTCAAGAATTAATACCTCTTAAACTACTGGTTAAAATCTTAAACTAATTAATCTAATAATCAATTTATTATAGATATATTCATTAGCTTTCAGGAAAAGTAACGCTTTTTAAAATCGGTGTTGGCATTCTCGATTAATAATGACAAATGTGGGCGCACCTCTGATAAAAAGTATTAAAAAAAAAGGCAAATTTTAAAAACTTTTAAAAAAATCTCACCATAGAAAAAAAAATGTTTTTCGTCGTTTGTGGCTCCATATAAAATGGGTTTGGTTCTTGTAATAGCCAAAAAGTTCAAATTTGATGCCTAGTGTTATTGTTATTTATATCTTTTTGCTTTATTCTATAATAATACATTAAGAAAAATATCTGAAAAAAAAAAATTTTTTTTCAATTCCCTATACGTATACATTTTAAAGTTAAAGTTGAATTTTTGTATCTTTTATCGATTTGCAAACAATTAATTGAAAAACTGTATGTCCCATATAAAATACTTAATAAGATTATATGTTCCAGGATAAAAGGACAAATTCAGGATTTGTGAGTGTACAAGATATAATCATTTGTCGCGATTTTCAGAATATGTAAACAGTTTTTTAAATAGTATTTCAACAAAAAAAAAAAAAAAAAAAATCTCCAATCCGAAAGGGTTAACTAAATTAAGTTTAAATTTTTATAGTGTGGCATTAGCGTGAAACGCACCTTAGTTTTGTGTGTGTGCGACTAGATCGCGTGTAAGCCCTTGAGAGAGCGAGACCGCAAATAAATCGTAGCGCCCTTAGTGCACTCAAATCATTTAAAATAGTAAACACAATAATGACGCACATACATAACAAAGACAACTCAAAGCAATCTGTCTTTCAAACACACGCATGCGCCGGTAACTTGAGCATCTGTGCTAGGCACCGTTATGCGCCAACTGCGACGCGTCGGCGATGCCAATAGCTTTAGTCGACAATAGCATTGACTGAATGACTGACTAACTGACGGCTTCAATAATGGCGTGCTTAATATTTGCAAACAACTTTAAGTACAACAACAACAACAAATGTTACTAGGCTAACCTTTGAATTGTAAGCATGTAAATTTATATAAATATACAATCAAATTAAATAAAATATAATGTAAATGTTTACGAATGAATGTATGGGTATGTGTGTGTGTTAATTGCATACAAAATATTTTAAATAAAACAAAATTTGTAATGGCACTATATATTAAATAAATAAACCAAAACATATATATGTATGTACTTGTATGTAAATTCAAAGCATTAAATTATATTACGTGTATTTAGTAGATATTGTAATGCAACTACATAAATCTGAAACTAAAAGTAAATACGTTTCTAAAAATAAAAAGGATAGAAAATAAAGTGAGAGTGATATAAATAGCTTACGTATGGGCCTGCGACGCATTCTGGGGACACTATTTTCGCCGCCACTGTTAATGCTGCTAATCGGCTTCATGATGCCCTCGGGATTGAAGTGGACGACGACTACGATGACTGACAACAACAAGTGGGCGTACATTTTTGCAAAGAAAATATGTAAAAAGAAAAGAACCAAAAGAAAGATATGTATGTATGTATGAAGGTACATTTTAATTGTAAAGCAAAACAATGACAGCCTATCTTGCATTATCGTACAGTGTACAGTTCCGTGCAAAAATATTAAGCCCACTGGTTTTGATAGACATAAACTATGCCTAATATTTTAGTAACGCACTGTTCACCAACGCAGAGCCAAAATAACAATAAAAGTTTTAAACCGGTTGATGCAGCAACGACGCCGACTGCGCTAACTGTTGATTTTCTAACAAACATTTACACTCGAAATTGAGCAAGGTTTTACCTTTCCTGATGAAACGACAAGTTTCAATGTTCAACAACAACTGAAACCCAAATGCAAAATTTGCTGCCGATCGGCAAAGAGAAACAGCAGCAAAAGACAATAGCAAATACAAACTAAAAGAAAATTAAAAATGAAAACAAAGGAAATTTATCTTGAGAGCAAGAGCACAAAAAGCACAAAATAGCACAGAACCAGAACCGGCGACTGCAAAAAATACTAAGTCGCGCCTGAATGACACATGTCAAAAAGAGAGGTGAGAGGTGAGAGAGGCTAACAGGGTTGTCTTACATTAACTTATCGTAGTAATAACAGTTAGATAAGATACCGATGCAGGACGTGAGTTGCACAACAACACCAACAACAACAGCAAAAGCAACAATGCTAAATGTTGATAAAAGCAAATATGATTTTGTTTAATCAATTGACAGAAAAGGCAAATTTCAAAGTTGGAAAGAGAAAAATAAAGTAATAATAGAGAAAGGCAGAGAGTAACAGCGCACTTATCTGTCGCATGTCGCTTGCAGATTGTTTGCGCATGTACATAAGTATATACATATGTATGCATCTGTGTCATTTTTGTGAATGAGTTTTTGGTCGAAAGCTTGTGCAATTTCTGGCCAAGACTTTTGACATTGACACAGTACTTGACCCCACCAACTGTCGATGATGATTATATTAATGATAACACACAGAATATGTTATGTGCCTATGTATGTATGTATGTAAACTGACATGCAAACACCGAAGCTTACAGAAAATAAATATGTTTGTCACCATGAACTTGACCTATTTACCGATAAAAAATATTTGTATATATGGTTGCCATTGGTACATACAAGCACTTAAGTACATACATACATGTATGTATATTCAAAAGTATCAGGAAAAGAACTCGAGAACCAGACGAATTTCAGTTTCATTCACTGTAATAACACAACAATAACAACACAACAAATGTGTGAGCACATGGTAGCTCACACACACACGCAAACACTTAAAATAAGGCTGCCGCCGCCATGTACATACATGTATGTAAACAAAGCGAAGCTCAGAAGCAGGATGAGAGGATGCGCCGTCTCCCTCTGTCTGCCTCATTTGAAATTCGTTCAACAAACTTGATTAACTGTTTATTGATTTGTCTACACACACACACACACACACACAAAACACGTGTAACTGCAACAATTTAAACTATTATTTTCTTTATTTTTTTTATTATTGATTTTTACCAACGTAAGACGAAAAGAAGCATAAGGGAAATAACTGCACATATGACGCTGTAAGAATTTGAATTTCATAATCAATTGAAATACTAAAATCACCCACCCACGAGATTTGCACTCATTTTAGTTAATGCTTAAAAAATAGTTGTTTACTGTGGTAGCACGTGTAATTTCATGGGCAATGCATACATAATACAAATAAAACAAAAACTTGCATGATTTAATGCATTTGACTGTTTGTTGTTGTTTTGTTGGTTATGTTACGCGTTTCTTCTAGACAAAAAAAAAAACAAAAGTATTGCTTGCCGTTGAATGTGTGCATAGAGAAATGGCAACACAACGAGAGTCTGACAGATAGACACTTGAACACCAAACAAAAATTTACACTTACAAGATAAAGAAATCAACGAAAATAACATTTAACAATTTGAATAGCGAAAAGCGCACTCACATCTCTTCCAGACAACTTTAGTCGCGGTAACAGCGCGAACTTGAAGTTTGCTCGCTTCATTGACTTACTATTTCAAACTGAACCAGAAGCAGCAACTCAACAGCAACAACAACGATGAAAAGCGTAGACGACAACGGCCGCGGCACTTTCCACCCCATTCTGAGCACAACAAGGGACAACAACAAAAACAGCATGCAAAATCGAAAAGGCGCTTTCGCCGGCGATGTTTAAATGATATAAAGCACGGTTGTATATCGATGACTTTGGTATCGATTTTTATGTTTAAGCGTTGAATTATATCGTCAATATTTAAAACTAATTTTAAATCTCAAAAAAAAAAATTAAACTTGTCGGCGTTTAAAAAAAATGTAAATACATATTCATGAACTACAATGTACATATGTATATATGTTCCTTTGTATTTTGTGTTATTAAAAGAGTGCGATAACAGTTCAGCTTTCGACATGCAACATTTCCATAAAGATTCTGGCATCCTTGTTTTAAATATTTCGATAATGTAAGTTTCAATTAATCGATTTTTAATAGATCCTCATATAGCAGTCAGCCATGTCTCCATTGAGGTCTATTCAAATGAATTTAGATTAGGTTTGTGCAAGCTCGCGTTTAACACGTATACCGCAGAATATAAAATTTATATTGAAAAAGTGCCGGGCAAGGGATAACAGCTATTAACACTCGTTTGTTTCGTTTTTAAATATTTTCTTCGTTTTTTAAATATCTGTGCACACATGTACATATAATTAGCTTAATATCCTTACGTGTGTGTTGATTTACACCCCCCCGCTGCATATCATTTAAGGTGGCAAGTGAAAAATTGATCATTTTGTGTATTTCCACTATCATTCTGGGTAAGTACGTAAATAGATGTTATGTCGAAATCGAATTTCGTATTGTGAAATTTTTTCATTGTACTGTTTTCACGAATTGTGCAAAAGGGATTAGAATGAAATACATACACAAATTGTGATCTGTACATATATAATAACAAGTGTGTGTATGCATGTTAAGACAACTCTGTTTTACATACACCAAAAAAACCGCGCCGTACATATACATACATATGTATACATACGAATTCGAGGTACGCGTTCGAGAAAAGTAACGGTAAAATTCTAGCGTTCGTTGCACTAGTACCATTTGCCCTTATGAGAATGAGTAGAAATAATGGAGATAATAATTGCACAAAGTGAACGACCAACAATTTAAATATGGCGGCGTTCATCAGCTTTAGAAGCAAAGAAAGAGACACAGAAATATGATAAAATTAGAGATGAGCGCGTGTTCAATACGAACATTAATATTTTGAGAGTACAACAGGTAAATGTCTAATTTCTGCTCTAAGTTTAAAAACGAAAAAAACTTAAGAAAATCAAATAGATGGTGGCTTATCATGAATTTAGAGATATAGAAATGATCCGGGACTCGACTAGTTTTTTTTTTTTTTAATTTAATTTTAAATTTTCCATATAAAATGAATTTTTTATTGTTTTTTTGTCTAACTTGTCACTATTCTGGTCCAACTCTTTTTTTTCTTGATATGAACATATTAAGATTTTTTTACCAAATACATTTTATGGGTTTATTAGGTTTATTGTGAAAAATTATAATCTAAAAACAATATCCTGAAAAATTATAAATCCATTGGAGATTTGGCGAAGTTCCCATTGAAGTTCCCATTCTAAAAGAAGTTAAAAAAATAGTGAAAAGTCGAAGAAAACAACAATAAAAAAGTTAATTTAGAATGGAAACTTTAAAATTAAATCATTATTGTTCAACTGTACGCCCGCTGTTTGATGTTATATTTTTTTAATTTTGAAACTTTCGGCATTAAATATACAATCACCAAAAATAGCAGATTTTTTTAAGTGCAATAAAATCTAATTACATTTTATAGTTTTACTATTATTGTAAATGTTTTAATTCATATATAGATATATTGTTATTATTACTTTGTTTTGACAGCATATTCATAACATTCCTGAAGCGATATTACTATGATGCTGAGACGCCCGATCACCTCCGGTAGCCGACAGGCGCCAGATCCCTATGATCAATTCCTGGAGAGTCGCTGCATGTACCGTAAGCATACGGCCAGGGATGCATCATGCCTGTTTCGCGTTATAGCGGAGCAGATGTACGATACTCAGATGCTGCACTATGAGGTGCGTTTGGAGTGTGTACGTTTTATGACGCGGAAACGTCGTATATTCGAGAAGGTGCGTATAACTAAATAATTTGTCTTAATACCTAATGTATTGTGTGTTAAGATAAAGGAAATATCTTTTATGATATTCAATAAATAAATATATAACACACTTTACTTTAACTTGATAAACAAAAATATGGATCTAAAAACTCTTTTATCTATATTTGCAATTTATAAATGTGTATATTTGTACAATGTACATACAGTTTGTCAAGTAATTGGTTTAAAAAAATAAATAACAAATTAATATATTTTATTTTGCAATTACAAAATACCTTTGACAATACTTTTTTTTATACTTGTTATTAAACAAATAAGTAAAAGGGTATATTGTTTTCGTTCAAATCTATGTAACAGGGAGGAGGCATCATCCTATAAAGTATATATATTTTTCTTGATCATCATCAACATAGTCATGTTCGTCTGTCTGTTCCGCTGTATGAACAAAAGGATCTCAAAGACTATAAAAGATAGAGCAACCAAATTTGGCACACATATTTCTATATACCCCCGCAGATGAAATTTCTTTCAAATTGAAGCCCCCTTACGCCCTCGCGAATCGAAAATCGAATACAGCCTTGATATTTTGCACACGAAATGCATGCTTTTTAGCGAAAATTTAAAATTTCTTCCCAATTGGTTAATGAACTGAGAAGACAGCTGAGATATAGTTATGTAGGTGTGAAGGTAAGGTCAGACACACAAAATATTTGGGGCAAAATGATTAAAATCTTTGACAAATGATGTCACAAACGTCTGCCCGCCTAACTTTTCCAACACAAAATTTTGGGAAAATGTGTTCGCACACACGTAGAAAATTTGCTTTGTATTTCTCCTTGTCTGAACACAGTTTGTACACACGTTTGTAAAGTACAAATCGTTTGTGTACGTTTGTTCTAACAAAAAAAATGCTAGTGCAAACTGCATCGTTTTACATTTTGGAAATAGAAAACGATGGTGAAGACTATGAATAGACTTGCATTAATATTCTAAGTATTAAAAATACAAGTTTTGGCTTAATTAATTATCAATTTCTTGTATATATTTGTTAAAATAATTGAAATAAATAACTTAAATCATATCCCAATCCGATTATAAATTGACAAAATGGGGTATATTGGTTGAACAGATTGGTATATCCCATAAAGAATATCAGGAGAGCCACAGAAAACGAAACCAACCGAAAATCTTCCTAAAATGTGTGAAGTTTTGGGAGATTTTCGGTTGGTTTCGCTTTCTGTGGCACCCCTAAATATACTTTTGATCAGTATCAACAGCCCAGATCGTGTGTCTGTTTGTTGCGTTTATCTCACAATAACAGCTAGAGACTTAACATTTGACAGTTGGGTTCAGGGATACCATACGCAGATCAAGTTATGTTTATTTTTGGATTGGAAAACTATATATCATATAGCTAAAATTGGAATCCTCTGTCGAAAATAAAGTTTTAGTACGAATTACTATTTTGTTCGTTGTGATATCTCAAAGAATCTGACCGAGTTTGGTGTTAATCCGCTTAATATCTTTTAGCTATACAAATAATTTAAAAGAAAAGCAAGGTAATGAAATATTTGAAGTACCGAACAGCAGGACCGAACGTTCGACTGTAGCCGCATCTAACCACGAGCGAAGCTGGTCCTTAGCCAGCCTATGTTCCTATCATATGACACAACTGGCCGTGTCAGGAATTATTTAAAGTATTTAATTTTTTTGAATTTCCGCCTATTTTCTTTAACCTCCTCGACAGCATAGAATGCAAATATTGATGCAGCAGCAAAACTTTTAATATAAATTTTGTTGTTTCCCGAATTCATCATTCAACAATGACAATGCATAAAGAAAAGCATTGAGAAAAGAAGGCTTTTAGTTGTCTGTTTGTTACAAAAATAAGTTTGTAGCAAATGCGTGAACACTTCACAAATTGTTGGCATGCTGTCCGAGTTTTGTACTAAATCAGCGTTGCCAACATTTCCGTTGATTTTGCCTAACATAAGACCGGCAACCATAATTTAGAAAAAAATTGTAATTTTGTACAAACATTTGACGTTTGATTTTGTCTTAAATATTTTCCCTAGAATTTAAAAAGTTGTAAACTCTGTTTATATAAAATTTTTTATCCTGGGTGACTCACTGATCACCGAATGACTTGAAATTTTCACACACAAAGCTGAGACAAATACATCGTGCAATAAGACGGTGATCAACGAAATTCGAATTGCAAGGGTGTCAAATTCGGGGTCAAAGTCGCAGATTGTGATTTTTATACCCGTTACTTCAAAAATAAGTGAAAGGGTATTTTGTGTTCGTTGGAATGTATGTAACAGGGAGAAGGAGGCATCTCCGACCCCATAAAGTATATATATTCTTGATCAGCATCAACCGCCGCGTCGATATAGCCATTTGTGTCTGTCCGTCCGGCAGTCTGTGTGAGTGCCTAGATCTCAGAGACTATAAGAGATAGAGATACCAAACTTACACCCACTGAGCATGTATCATAAAGAAAGGCTGCTACTTTGTGCTACTTTTGCGCTCCTGTCAGAAATTGTTATAAAATACATGTAATGTTTATCGAAAGGTTTTTTTTGTTATCAATGTGCAACAGCGGCTGCAGTTTTTCAATTACAAATAATTTATTAAAATTTATTAGATAGTTTAAATTTAATTTCCTGTCTGTGCTGCTGATAACTTTTATTATGGATAATTCGATAATCAGCTTTTGGCAGAAAAATATATCATAGCGTTCACCAGGCAGTATCAGTAGCAAACAATTATTGTGATACTTGATCAGGGAGCATGTTTTCTGGTGAATGCGCCCAATGAGGTTATTTCTATACAACCACTTAAAAGCATGCCGAAGTTTTTATTATTTTATTATTTATTACTTTTATGTATATTGAAATAAGTAACGGGTATCCTATGATCGGTATCTCAACCATAGCCTATCTCACTTGTTTCTTGCTCTATTTTACTTCATGACCCTTTCGAGTCGATATCTACACTTAACAGTTTTGATTTTAAATAGTTTTATATTTAAATTGTATTTAACAAAAATGGTAAAAGAGTTTTGATATAATTTGTTTGCCGATATTTCTGAAGCAAAACACCTTGTGATCTAATTTTGAACAAATAAATCCGTCTGTATGAATTACATGATTACTCACATATTTGTCATGTTAATTTGACAGCATGTGCGCGGCGATTTTGATTCTTATATGCTGGACATGGCAAAACCGAAAACCTATGGAACTGTGCTCGAGTTACGCGCCCTTTGCTATATGTATCGGTAAGCTTGACGCAATTCTGATCAGAGAAAAAGCACGATTTGATTTTAATAATTGCAGCCGGAATGTTATATTGTTTGAGCCGTTCAATTTGGGCACAGCAGTCACCTATAACAAACGGTTCAAGGACGATTTTTGGGTATTTAACGCTAATGAGTATCATTTTGATTCCGTCTTTACTGTGGACTACATTGAAATGGCGGCCATTTGTCAGTGTAAGTTGTTTTTTTGTTTGTCCTTTTTTTTTAATGAGATCCTCAAGTCCATCTGACGTCTGGTTAAATTTATTTGATCATTACAGCCATTTCCTTTAAGCTGCTTTATAAAATGCTCTTTAAATTACCTGACGTTACTTATGCCGTTGAGAGGATGTTGCATCCACAGACATTCAATTGCAACAACTTCGAGATGGAGATCGATGGAAAAGGCTACATAACTCGCATGATCGGTGTGGATGGTCGGATCTTTCAGCTGGATTTGCCAGAGGGAACCAAGTGTATATTAGAGAACTACAAGCTGTGCCAGTTTCATAGCACTCCCAAGCCGCCAAAGCATCACATGGCACTGAAATCTGCTGAAATGAGTTCAGTTACTCTATCATCGATGTCCGAAGGAAGTACCAGGCGCTTGGATATGTCAATGATTGACAGTTTTCTGCCCGGCATAAGCACAGAAATGATGTATATGTGTCCCAACCGTTTAAACTCTTGTGTGCGGCAATTACTGGAAGAAGGTAAGCAGATATTCCAGATATTATAATTTTGTTTCGGAATGTGTAACGCATTGAAAGAGGCCTGGAAGAACCCATAATGTAGTGATGAAAAAATACATTCAACTCTCTATTTGGATAGATTTAAGGCCCCAAACGACGAAAAAAAAATTTTTTTTATGGTGAGATTTTTTTTTTTTTTTTTAGAATTTTTTAAAAATCTGACTCTTTTATTACTTTTTTTCAGAGGTGCACCCAAATTTTTCATCATTACTCGAGAGTGCCAAAACTGATTAAAAAAAGCATTACTTTTTCTTAAAGCTAATGAATACATCTATAATTCATTAATTTATTTGCCCATTACATCCTAACCAAATTTAGTAGAAATCGGACCACTATATCATATATCTGCCATAGAAACGATCGATACGAACGGTCGATAAGCAAACTTTAATATGAAAAACTTTCCCTCGAATTTTAAAGTAAAAAAGCTAAGAAAAAAGCTTAAAAAATCATAATTTTTTTAATTCAAGATTTGATATCTCTTAACTTAACTTAATCTTAACTACTGGCTTAAATTTTAAACTTTGTATAAATAAACTATAGATATATTCATAAGCTTTAAGAAAAAGTAAAGTTTTTTTAAATCAGTTTTGGCACTCTCGAGTAATTATGTCAAATGTGGGCGCACCTCAAAAAAAAAAATTTTAAAAAAAGGCAAATTTTAAAAAATTCTGAAAAAAAACCTCACCAGAGAAAAAAGAAATGCTTTTCGTCGTTTGTGGCCCCATGTAAAGTGGGTTTGGTTTTTGTGGTAGCCAAAAGTTCAAATTTGTTGCCTAGTGTAATCGCTTTTGTGAATATCGAGTTGTCGATATTTCGATATATTTTTACATCACTAGTATTATTTATATGACAGAGTGTAAGTAACAGGCGGAAGGGAGCGCGGCAGACCCCATAAAGTATATATATTCTTGATCAGTATCAGACCAAGTTTGTTTAAATTTTTTGATTAAAAAAAAATATATGAAAGCGAGCAGTGTGTTGAGTCTCCCTGTTATAGTTTCTCTTTTGCATGCCATTTCTGGCCCTAGCATCTTTAACTTTCTTAACATCTATCCAGAAATGCTCCATTGGATTAAGGTCTGGCAATAAAGCGCTTAATTCAATAACATCAATTATGGCATGGTGTTCTTATTATTTTACACACTGTATTTTCTGTCTGTTTGAATGCAAACTAGACTCTCACTTTTTAAGATATCTCGATGAAACTTGAGACAAGTACGTCTTTTTGCAACAGGCAGTTCATATGTCGGAACCGAACGGATCGGATACCTATGTATATCATGTAGCTGGCATAGGAACAATCGGTCGAAAGTCCACCCTTTTGTATGAAAAACTTTGTTGTTTCTTGATGTATCTCAATTAATCTCAAAAAATATCGAGCACTATTTGCAAAAATGACGTAATTGGCATTTTTCCGAAATTTGTTATTTTTTTAATGCAAAGTTCATAAATACCCACAGCATTGGCACCCAAAATAAAAAATATTTAGTGTATTGGCCTGTCAGTTGTAACGTCATATACTTCTTGACCAAACTTAGTTCTAATCGGTAAGGGGATCGATCAGTCAAAGACTTAATACAGGGAGGGTATAAAATCTTTGGCATTACGAAGAGAACCTATCTTTCATGTGGACTAATTTAGTATTTTTGATTATTACGCAGGCATCACTCCTTTTCCGTATAAGGTGGCCAAGTCGCTGGATCCTCATATGTATCGGAATATTGAATTTGATAGCTGGAACGATATGCGCAAGGAGGCCAAGCGATATAATATCTATGCCAATGATTACAATTTCAAGGTAGGAACATGGCGAATCCAAAGTGTCAGCAAGCGTCTGATCTCATATCTCCATTAGAGTGCATCTAATCCAAAATTCATTCCACTTCCAAACTTAATTGTTAATCGATTTCTCTCTTTGTGTATGTACCAATCCTACTTTCTCCTGCCCCTCATTTTCAGGTAGGTGCCAAGTGCTACGTGGAGCTACTGAGTGATACTGACCCGCAAATGCATACGTGCCACATTCAAGAGATTGGTGCAGACAAAACTCAATGCGTTGTCTATGTCGAGAAATTTGCAAAGAATTATTTGGTAGGCTTTTAACATCCATAAGCACGCAGCGATATTTGCTTTTTATCCATTATCCATTTAAATTACAGTAATTATCTGTTTTGTTGCGTTCTTTACGAATATGTATTTCAGGTGCCCTATGGCTCATTGCACCCGGTGCCACCCGACGAGTTCCGTCCTTGGGCGGTGCCGCATCGCTATCAGCGCCAGATGCAGCGTGTTCACCTGGCCAAAATTGTGCACAAGCCCAAATTTCACAAGTGGAAGAAATCCAAGGTCTTTGACATGGGCAATTATTTTGAGGCCAATAATTGTGACGTTATGCAGTATTTGCAAATGGACTCCTGCTACGGTTTCCAACAAATTCACAATCAGCAAGCTGAGCAGCAGCAACCGCTTGGGCAGATTCATGATCCTGCCGAGGGCGGGGAGCATCGCCATCAGAAGCAGCAGCGGGATCAAGGTTTTCAGTCACGAACAAATTCGTTACGACTTCAGCATCCACAGGAGCCACAGCTCTCCATGATGTCAGGTGGAGGAGCACCAGAACCAGGAACAGCACATGCCGGACCATTTGTTAACTATATGCCGATGCCAGCACGACCAACACTTGGTCAAGTGCCACCGCCGTGGCTTGGTTCACCCTTGAGCGTACCAGAGGAGTTTTCAGCTGGCGTCTATCAAGGGCCACCAATACCATCAAATGGTTGCATGCTGATGCACTTTGGGGGATTCGCGCCACCTCCGCCCGTTACACAACAAGCGTCGCCACCGTTTGGGGGTACCCCAATTATGTTTGGACCGCAGCCTCCAATACCAGGACCCATAATGATGCCCCCGCTTGGTGGTCACCCCAACAACAACAGCTGCTCTGACGATCAGTCGGAGGTGCGACGATTGATGCATGTCAGTGGTGAGGACTTGCCTGCTGATTTGGACACTCTGCGTTATTTCTACAACATTGGAGTGGGTACACACATGCGTTTGTTAAATGGTAACAACCAAAACCAATACAACACGGACCAACCACAACAACAACAACAGCAGCAGCAGCAGCAACAACAGAATCAACGTAATGATGAGACTGCTGCTTTGGTGGTAAATGCCACACCACCGCCCTCTCCAAATGTTGTGACTGCAACTATAAGCACATCCTCATGCACTTCAGGCACTGAACCAACCGGTGACAAAACACGCGCTCCTCGCGGCAAACGTGGCGCTTTCAACAAAGGTACCAAGCGACCACAACAATTGTACGACCTTAACAAAGACAATCAACAACAGCTATCGCATGTCATGATGCTGCCCACCCCAACACCATCGCCGAACACCAACGGCAATCAATTCAACTTCTATCCCCCGCCGCAGGCGCCACTATCATCTCCACAGCAATTGCGCCCACCAATTTTCTTTGCTGCTCACAAAGGTGGACAGGTAAGATAATATCATTTCTTTTGGTATGTTTAACATTAATTGGGGGCATTTTCATTAACTACAGAAGATATTCCGAATGGATGATGATGATTAGAGTCGATATCACAATTTGCTTCCTTGTAAACTAGTCTCTTAATTTTAAAGCAATGTATCAGATCAAAATTAAATACAAGAGCTATCAAGCAACAGAATTGTAGGTTCTTATATGGAACTAAAATCTTAATACCGTTCAGAACACATTTGTTTTTCTTTTAAGTGATAACGGTTTTTTGGTATCAGAAAAGTATTTGATTGTTATTATTGCCTACTGACATTGATAATAGAGATTAATTGTATTCAAATTTCAGAAATACAATTTAGATTGTTCCGAATTTCACTTTCGGCAAGATTTTTTCCGAAGTGAATATTTTAAATCGGTTAAACTCTTATTTGCCCTAATTTAACGTGATAATTTGCACTTTATGAAATGCTATAAAAGAGAAAGGCCTGATAGATAGAAGTCAGATCTGTTTTCGTCAAGTAATTAATTTTTTCCATCTGTCTATATAGAATCCTTATGCCTGGGGCATGCCGCCACCTCCAGGTGCAGCTAATATGATTGGAATGCCTTTCGAGATGATAAGCAATCATAGCTTGGACTCCAATGTTGTTGCCAGTGGCCAGCAACAACCGCAGCAATTGCAGCCGCCTGCCGCCTATAAATCTCCTCATCACTAAACCGCCGACTCGAAATTATTTTTATATAAATTTAACATCAAACATTGCAATATGTTACATTTTGCATACACGAAAACAATGTAAATTCACACTAATGGACTTAACTTAAGTTAACTTCATATTCATTAACGACTTTTTAAAATCGCTCACAAATTATTCACCGTTTTAAATTTGTATTATATATAATGCAAACAAATATTTATGATGTATACATTACATATTTTAATAATACTTTCTGAACGATCACCCGAATTAGACGTACAACGTATAAGCACACGTCATAAACACTCCATAAAATCCTAAATATTTTGCACTATTTACCACAAGAAATTCAACAATTTTAAATGTGTAATTTATGCAATTTTTTTCAATTTTACTATCCCCAAATACTTTAACAAGCAAAAAAAAAAAAAAAATAATAATAAACACATATACAACATATTTATACATTTTTAAAGGTTTTTGCTCAACAATGGCATTTATTTTATAAGTCCATAACAATTTTGATGTTTATTTCATATGTAAAACAACAAGAACAATAACATAATATTTAACAAACAGCTAACAACAAGTAAAATTACAAATAAAAACCTCGCAAGACATACAAAAGTAACGGAAATGTTAGTTATTGAAGAGGTTTTGTACGTACGTGGTATTTTGATAGCTATGCAGTTATCATCTTAATACAAAAGTTAAAAGTTTCACTTGGTATTAGAGCTATGAGGTATTAACCAAAACAATTACTCATTTATATAACCTTGCCGCTGGTCTTGGAACTTAAACTTTGATGATAATAACGAATAAAAAACAAAAATGCAGTATTTATCTACGTTGAAGCGAGGAACAGCTTAATCTTTTCTAACTCTGAGACTCAGTGTTCCGATTAATTGATTTAAGTCATTCAAAAAAACTGGTTAGTCGGGAGTAAGTGCTTTGCAAAAAATTTATTTTGTTTTTTTTTAACTGTTTAAAGTTGTTTATAATTCTTATAACATGCTTCAAATGTAATGAGGTTCCTAGGGCTTACAAATTGTTTAAAATAGTAAACAAATGTGAATGAACTGTTTTGTTAATTTTTTAGATGCTTTGAGGAAACCTCCGTCTTGCTGGCTGTTAAGATCTTCCCGCAATGCTCATAAGCAGCTGTACAATTGAGGGCAGTCCATTGTCAGCTTGTCGATGGTCACGCCTTCGAACTGTCTAAATTGGAATGCAATTTGTGGCATCATGACTAATGTATGGCAAGTCATTTTGCATCACTCACCAGCGAAAAACAGAGATCGAGGAGCAGCAGCCACAGAACAACCACCTTTAGTCCATCTAGCGGATAAAATCGCATCTTGAACGCGCGCGTTTCTTTTTGTGATTCGACGCTTTTTTTGCACGTGCTGAACTTGTAACAGTTTTTCGTTTGTCGTTTTTGTTATTGGATTTTGAGTTCGCGGTTCTTTTTTCCACTCGATAACTTTTGCTTACAAACTGAAAACGTTTCACAAAAGTGTCGCATTTTTATGCTGAATTCTCAAATCGACAAATGGGCGGCACGAGGCGACCTACATCTTAAATTTGCTGTCGATGCCGGAGCTGTCGTCGGAATTCAATGCGATTGTTATGTTTAAACACTCATACTCGAACCAATTGCAGTCATTAGTTTAAAAATCGGGGCGGTCATTTAAAAGATTGAAGCCTTAGCTTCCACAGCAGAGGGACGCCACATGGGGAATTTGAAAAATAATTCTAAAGATGTTACATCGGTTTGACACTAATTGAAGCATGCAACAAACTAATCACTCAAAAATATATATAAGCATTCAAATATGTGTATGTTTTACGATCCCATGTCGCTTGTGATTATATTTAACATAAGTTCATGTTATGACAGGATGTTGAACTTAAAACATCTCATCACTTAACCAATTTAAACGATAACATTTTGAATACAATTAGTATTCGAGTTATTATTAAATTATTATTAGGGTTGGCATATTCAATATCAAATTTCGTTGCAACATCTCATCACTTAACAATTTTAAACGATAACATTTTGAATACTCGTACAATTAGTATTTGAGTTATTATTAAATTATTAATAGGGTTGGCATATTCAATATCAAATTACGTTGCAAAACTTCACACAGTTCTCAATATCTATAGTCATTCATTCAACAACTACTGCAGAATAAAAGTCAACTACTTGTGTCAACTTTCAAATAATACTTAGTACCTCCATATAAAATAAAGGAGTAGTTCTTTGTCTTTGAAGTTCCAAAAATTATAATTGCGCAGATTTATCATTATCTTGAGAATATAAATATACTTTGTATGTTTTGCAGAAGCCAGTCATCATGTAATATGTTCCGCTTTTTTGTTTCCAGTTTTTTTTTTTTTAATTCCAATCAGTTGGGGTTATTATATTAATAATTCTGGCGATAAATAGTTCTGATAGTACGTATTTTATTTGTCTCACATACAAAAATGAATCAACGAATATTTGGTTTTGTTTTTAACTAAAATAATGCTTATCGCTTAATTCAGTTCAGCTTTGTCGTATTTTCTGCTAGATAGTAGCAATAACGAAGATTAAATTGACTTACTGTACCAACATTGTTATTTTTAAAATCTTGATAACGCCAAAAAATTCAGATAATGGTGGTGATTAGTGCTTACACATTGTATTATTAAAGTTTCATCTGTGACTTTTGTATTAAACTCTGTATCTCTACACTTTATTGATTATTTTATACTCAGATACATACTCATCTGAACATGAATTTAGGGGTTTCTAGATCCCTAAGTAAGGCTAACAAACAGGGCATAGAGCCGTAATCGAGCTCAGTACCTTTAGTTGTTATTATTCGATACAAATTTTTAACCGTAACTGAAACCCTAACAGAAGCAAACCGAAATAACCGAAATAACCGATTTTTTCGGTTCATTCAAGCATAATATTCTATCCTATTGTTATTGGTTTTCAAACAAGTTTTAATATTAACGTTTTTTTCTTTGATGCGAAATCATACCGATATTTTAAAACCAAAATATACAAAAATAAACCGGTAACCTTTGCGAAAACGATATAAACTCGATGATTTTGCGAATCCAATAACCGACAACCCAAAATACCAAAAACAAGCCCGAAACGTTAACAGAAAGCAATGTTTGTTTCAGTTTTAGCTACTGCTACTAACAGAATAAAGAGTTGCTTTCTAACTCTTTGCGTTAATAAAGATTTGTTATTTCCAAAGTACTACTACCAGTATTGGCACTCACCTCTTTAAGTAGTAAAAACTGAATTAGTATCGTACACCAAAAAAATGATTTAAGTGTCTTCATATTTTTGCTTCTGATTCTTTGTATTAATACATATGTTATGCCAATATAAATGCACTTATGAATGTCTTCATTGCATTAAGTATTAGAAATTATATTTGATAACATTAATTTTAGTTTAATGCTATTAGCTATTAGTTTTCTTCATATATAGTTTGCCAGTATTTCAACTACTATTGTAGTACTAACAAACTAAATATATCGTAGCAAAAATTGTACCAGTTAAAATTGTAGAATCTTGATCGAATACAATAATAATGTTTCCTCTAATGCCTTATAATTTAACGTATAATTATAAAGCTTGGATTTTAGATTAAGCAGTATATTATGTACTACTAAAATATTAAATGAATCCTTATCTATTTTATGCATCTTAACAAGTACCTATTGAAGTTATTTAAATTCAAAACACATTTATTTTTTTTTTCAAAATTTTTTTTATTTGTTTGCAAAGAAACCTGCGCGCCCGCCTTGTGGGCGTCCAAGCCGTGTAAAAAACATAGTAACTAAGACCAGCCGGAGAAGGCCGGTAGCTGTCAGCTGGAAGCTGGTACGCTTAGTACGCTTAGTACGACGGAGCCGAGTAGGCACCAGGTCCGGACTGGGCTGGACCGCCATATTGCTGGCTTTGGCCACCATAGTTGCCCTCACGCTCACCGGCAATGTTGGCCAGAGCGGAGAGACCGTGGTTACCGCCCTGGAGCAGCTGGTAGCCAGCGCTGGCAGCGGCACTATCGGCGCCAGAGGCATAGGCGGGTAGAGCTGGGCCAGAGTGCTGGGGACCAGCGACAATTGGACCGGGACGGGCATGATGACCATTACCATGTCCGTGACCATGACCATGACCGGCGTGACCATAACCCTGTTTGTTCTCATAACCCTGTTTGTTCTCGTTGACGAAATATTTCTCTGCTGGGGGCTTGACCACATTGACAAAGACAGGCTCAACCTTGACGCGACGTGGGTGGTGCTTGACGTAGACCTTGCGCAGCACGATTGCTGGAGGCTTGTGGAGCACAACTGGAGCGGGCTTGACAACCAATGGAGGATGGTTCACCAGCACCTTGGTGGGTGGACGTCTGACAATGATGGGAGCTGGACGATGGATCAGAATCTCGCCCTTGTTCTGTGGGTAGGTGATCGAGGAGGTCAGGGTGTTGCCCTTGGTGTTCACCGGTTTATATGGAATGTTCTGGTCAGACCCATAAGTGCTCTGTCCGGTCTGGGCCAGACCAGTGGCCTCACCGTTACCGGCCAATGCGCCAGCAGCGGCGCCATCAGCACCATCGTTGGCATATTCACCAGCACCACCAGCGGATGCACCGGCAGCAGCACCATCTCCGCTATTGCTGTAGCTCTGCTGTCCGCTCGAGCCGTAGCCCTGACCGCTAGAGCCGTAACTCTGCTGTCCGCCGTAGCCGTTTGCGCTGGCGCATGCCTGAGAGAGTGGAAAAGAGCAGAAAGAGAGAGAGAGAGATGCAAATTAATAAAGGTTTCGTTTTTAATTGAGATAAGTTGCGATAGTAGTGACAAGAAACTGTTAACAGTGACTGATGACCAGTGACTCGTGACTATTAACAGTGACTATTAACAGTTACTAGTGACTGGTGACTATTAACAGTAACTAGTGACTAACGATTAGCGACTAGTGACTAATGACTCGTGACTAGTGACTATAAACAGAGACTAGTGACTAGTGACTGGTAACTTTAGTGCTTGGACTGCATGGATTCATCTTTTGGGTACGTACAATTAAGCAGGCGGCTAGCGCCCATACGAAGCTGTGTCTGTTCATCGTTTTCCAGTCCCAGTTGGCTTCTCGAACTAGAGTGGCTCGCTGTGAGAACGTCTGCTGTCTTCTGCTGCCTTAACCCGGCCAGAGATTTCTTTAAATATGCTACCACTGACCGTTTGCCACATGCTACGTGACATTTGGCCCGGTTCACTGACAGTGTTTGCTGCCGGTTTGCCGCTGTTCCGCTCCAGTCACATTGGTCACATTGTTGTTGTTGTTGCCGTTGTACTTATTGTTCACATTGTTGTTGTGTGGCCCACACCAGCTAACGAACATGGCCAAATGCTGATTGCTTGCACGCATCTTGTCGCGCATATCTCGACGAGTTACGTAGAAAGCAATAACAATAACAATAACATTAACAAATAATCCACAGCTGCCATCTCGTTGCATTGCGCCCTGACACATAAGCCATCAGCCATAAGCCATATCGAGGTTTTTCTGAATAATATTCGTACTCGTCTGCGCAGATTGCGATTGCCAAATGGCTGACAACCAGTTCCGCATTGAGAGCACTCTGTGATTCGATTCGATTCGAATCGATTCAATGTAAATCCATGTCAATACAATTCCAAATGATTTTCGCTTCTTCACGTGCTTTCACCAACCGCATGAATGTATGCAAATCATAATTCATCCTAATTACTTTTTCAACCTTCCATAAGATACGACTCTCATAATGCTATGAAGGCTGCAGGTTTTTAATAATTTGGCGAGTTTTAACAGAATTCATGAACAAGATTTCGGTGATTGGCAAACTGTGAACAATCGACATAACAATATAGACAAAAAAAAATTAAAATAACATTTTGAAATAACGATTAAAGTTTAAAGTCACCTATTTATATTTAAATGTAATAAATAACTGGGCTCGATTTATTATCTCTTATTATAAGCGTCTAAAATTGAATATATACATGTAAATAATGCTAATTTTTTAAACACTAACATAAGATTATGATTCTATTATAATTTTTTCACTTTATCAAAATCAAGCTAGATTATAGATTGATAATTTTCTGTAGCCAACCTTTTTTTTTAACTCCTCGGAGTCGGACTCGAAAGGTAGATAATTATAAAGATTAATTTTTCATCCAGTACGGTTAACCCAGAAAGCTTATAAGGTTAAAAGTGACAAATAAGAAAGATATGAAAGAATTCTTTAAATTAAAAATTCTGATATTTACATTCTCCTTCGTTTTAATATGCTTATTGTTAGATTTTTTAGTTAAATATTATTTCCTTTTTTTTTTATCTAAATATAAATGTTTCTAAAATACTAAAGAATCTGAAAACTTAGGGTGCATTAAAAATAGTGGTTTTCATTATTTTAATGAGCTAATACATAATAATAAAGAGTATTCCAAATATCTAAAAATCGCAGATAAGTTAAAATTGACAGGTATATTATTCTGTAAGCAATTTAACATCGAATACTTAAGTAATTGTTAATTTCTCTTTATTTATGTTTATTTATGACATCAAGTATGCATTTCATATTTTATTAAAGTTCTTCCTTTTTCGACACAAAACAAATGTTTATGCTGTATTCCAAAAGCAAAAATGCAAACGCTAGCGTAATTCCTAAAACTCAGTTAAAACTGAACAAGCTAAATATGCCGAAAAGTCGAATTATTTAAACCATTCAACGGTCTTTGACCTTGGCCCGATTGTTCTCTATGTTTTCAATATGTGCTTTACAGTTTCGAAATAATGAAATCAAAAGTTATTAATGCAAGAAGCTCGTAATTACGAAAATAAATAATGTGCCAATGGTAATGAATAAATTGAAATATTGATTTAATTAGTTCTAAATACAAATAAGATAATAATTTAAAATCAAACAATTGTCTCATTTATATTTTAGGCATTTTTTATTTGCATTAAAAAAACAAATTTGTATATTAATCATCCGCCATGTGGGCAGGACTGCTGCTCCGTCTGCTTAATAGCTTGGAGAGCCATAGGGCGCTGGGCTGGCATACAGAGGAGAATCAGCGCCGGCGGCATAGCTATCGGAGCTGGAAGCACCGTTGGCAGCGGACTGATGATGATGATGCTGATGATGATGATCACCAGAGTTGCCATAGGATTGGGGCTGATTGTAGACGGGGGCAACGACTGGGGCCAAAGGAGCCTCGATCTTCTTGCCTGGCTTGTACACCTTGACGTAGACAGGGTTGAGGCTCAAAGGAGTGGGCACCTTGTTGATCACCTCCTGCTGGTAAATGACCGAAGGCTTGACCTGATAGATGACGGGATTGCCGCGCACCACAGTCGGTGGGCCGCTGTTCACATGGGCTGGTGGTGCGCCTGGCTGGTGCACAATGATTGGTGGCAGGGGCTGTGTGGCAATCACCTGATGGTTGTTGCGGCCAGATGGCACCAACAGGGAACGGAACAGATGCTGATCCACAAACTGGGGAGAGACAACACTGATTTTGCCCTGACGGATGTTGCTAGCCAGATTGTTCTCAGCCAGCGTATCGGCAATATCCTCGGAGTTCTTCAGCTTCTGGTACGTGGGATTGTTGTTGAGTGCCTGCAGTTGAGCTTGCACGCGTCCCAGACGACGGGCCTCCTCGGCGGATGGCTGAATCTCGGCCTGAGCCGTCAATTGGTTTGACGATGGCTGATTGCCGCCAGTGGCTGCATTCACATACTCCTCCAGACCGGCCGATGGACCTCCGGGCAGATACTGAATCTGACCACCGGCACCACCTGATGAACCGTAATTAGCGCTCACCAGCTACAAAAAAAACAAAAAAAAGATATATATCGAATAAGTTATTGTTGGGGATTCATTTAGAAGATAGGTAACGTACCGGTGCGGCGGCGACGGCGAAAAGCCCAAACCAAAGACCAAGTTGCATTTTGTGTGTTTTGTGTTGTGTGATGTGTGTTGTGTGTCAGCTCTCAGATGTCTACTGTTCGTTGGATGGCCGATGTGCTAGCTCTTTATAGCGACGTCTGGCACCTACAATGCCCATTTATATCGCACTCACGTTGCCGAGTCCGACACGGCCCCGGCCCCGGGCCCGGCACCGGCTACGTGATCTTTGCGATGCTATTGCAGCAACACCGATTTCCATTTCCGATCTCAAATTGTTGTCTCTGCGCATCGCATCGCATCGGTTGATGGTCTGTTTTGTCTTAATTCTTTACTCTTTACTCTTGTTCTTCTTGTGTACGAGTAGATTTTCATTGTTCTTGCTCGGTCAATTCTTGAATCTCGAATCGAGATTCTGGTTTCGGAGATGCCATTCTACTTATATTTGACACCAAACCACACTCCGGTTCGATCATCGGATCCATCAAAGCTTTCATAACTCAAAAAAACCTATTTTGGAAACAAGGCACTTAAAGCTTTCTACTTAGTACCACCCTGCAGTAAGAACAAGAATTATTTCGACAAAAAAGCACACAAGATATGAATTTTGAAATTTTACACAATTTAGAACTGAACATCAGAAGCATCATAAAATCAAAAATCGTGTATTAAGAGCTATGACAGTCTGAAATTAACTGAGCGACACGTAGTGCAGTGTGTTTATAGTGTGCAGTGTGATTAACTAACAAGTTTTAAGTTAACTTAAGATTTCATTAACTTTTTCAGCAGATTGACTATAAATCTTATCACGCATAGAAATATATAAATCTTTCAAAATGATTTGTTATACATTAATACTAGTTACATACATACAGTCTTATACAGTTAGTCAAGAAAGTCTTTTGAAAAATTATTAAATTTACACATTTTTCTTGCAAAAAAATTTATACTTTATGTAAATTTCAGTTTTATTATTTTTATCTATGGTTCTTAAAACAAGTTAGAAAATATTAAAAAAGTGAATTATAATATGAATCCAAACATTTTCCTGACTTACTGTATATGACTAAAGCGGAAGTTACATGAATTTCGTCAAGAAATTGTATGGGCAAATTGTAAAATTAGCATATTTTGTTTAATCATAATCACATATTTAAATCTATTTGCTTAACAATTTTAAACAGGAAATCAAATTGACCAAAAATCAGAGCTGTAAAATCTTAAGAACCAAGGTTGCTACTTAAAGATTAGATATTCTTGCCACATTTCAATAAAAGTAACAGCTATGTTAACATAGACATTCAATGTAAAAAACGAACTAAAATAATTTACTTCTTATGGTGCAACTCTACCACGTGTGACAAGCGTGGTGAGATCTTAAAGATTTGTAGATTTGAAATGTGATGAATTTATCTTGAATATTTGAATAGTTAAGCTAAATTGAGGTCTAGATTTATAGATACATTATTCTGTTATTATTCATACGTTATTCTGCTTATCAATAGACAGCGATATCTTCGTACCATGCTTGAAAATATGAAAATTGAATATGTATTCCGCATACGTTTGCAGACACAGCGCCAATCATTTTTGTGGCACATCTTATTAATATATTTAATAATTAACATGTGTACGTATTCAAAAAACGCAGTTGGTAACTTTTTGAAAAGTAACTCTAATATAAGGAATATAAGCTAAATAAGGTGAATGTTATAACATGAATTTCATTGGCATTGCCTTGTCATAATCGTGACAGAATAATAACATAATTGACATACTTGTGTACAGTCACTCTCAGCTTATTTGACCCACTAATTATACATATTAAAAATTTTAAATTAAAGAGAATATTAAAAAAATGTAGCGCTGATTTGACAATTAATGCCTAAACTTAAGCGAAATATTTTCATTTTTCAAATGAGCTTAGTGGTACCAACTGCCAGGCACCGTAATCATTATAAGTTACATTATATAAATTACATGGTAATGATTATACTTGAATTTTTTACGTTTTTCTTTAAAGATAATTGTAAGTAATGAGTAATTTTATAAAACTTAGAACATAATCATCAGTAATCATTACAGGGATATGCAAAAATGTTGGTGAAAATGCAAAAACACAGAAGTTGTAAATTAATGATTATGGTCCAAGTTTTATTAAATTACTTAACACCAGTGATTATTACTGAAGAAAACGTAAAAAATCGAGAATTTTAAATCAAGGCAGAACTGCAGAGATAGTACACGTACATAGTTCTTGGTCCAATATCAATTGATGTTTCTTTTATTAAAAAAAATATTATTTACAGTGTCCCCTATTAAATAAAATTTAAACGCGGATTTGTCAATTAATGTAAAAACCAAAAATATGTAGGTCACAAAAGCTGGGAGCCACTGTTTCCATGGAACTTAAAAAATTAAAATAGCGTAGAGTTCAATTGTATATTTCTTATTTTCATTTATTATGATTAAGACCAATTGTAAATATTATGTACTATGTTTAGAATCTAAATTGAAGACTTAGGTTTAATTGGGTTGGTCATAGACCGCGCTTGTAGAGCAGATAGGTGAGATCGCGAGTGGGACGACTGCCGTAGTCATTAAAGGCTGACTTGAAGGGCAGCGGATTATCGATATCGATATCGCGATGCGATGAACTGGATCTGGAGGGTGTTGCAGCCGATGTGGGCGTGGCCTGCGATTGTTCCGCATGCAAAGTATCCTCGCTAGAATTGATTATGCTCGACGAATGTCTAGATCCTGCCGGCTGAATTGGATTTCGATTTCGATTACGATTTTGCAGATGTTTGTATCGATTATTGTGGCCTCGTGTGTGCACTTGTTGGTGCTGTTGTCTATTTAAATGTGTAGGATATGTGTGTGTATGTGTGTTAGTGTGAGTGTGCGTGTGTGTGTGCATGCCACGGTATCTATTGTTGTTGTTATTGTTGTTGTGTGTATTGTGTGTGTTGTGTGTGTTGTAGCGTGTGTTTTGTTGTGTGTAATCATTGTGTGATAAAAATCGCTGTTGTTGCTCCTGTTGCCTAAGATAATTGTCCTTCAGATTCATCGCATCACCATCAAAATTGTGATAGCCATAATGACCAGCTCCAACTGATTGTTGTTCCTGTTGTTGTTCCTGTTGTTGCTGTTGCATCTCTGGTGGACGCTCGGCGCCCGGCAAATACTCGTGATGCACTTCCTCATGCACACCGTTGTCGCTGGTCTGATTAATGATGCGATTGTAATCATCATTGGTGTCTCCCACCTGCAGATGGATGGCATGCTTAAAATCATCCCCCAAATGCTTTAGCCAGAAGTCATCGTTCACTTCGCCAGTGGTATAGATGCGTGTGGTCTGTCCAGTCCTCTGGGGCTTTCCCATCCCATCCCCGTTGTTAGCGGCCATCACATCGATAACATCGTACTGATCATCTGTACTCCTTGGAGTGCTCATTGTATCTGTATCCTTGTCAGAGTCGGCACCCGCCTCCGAAACATTCGGTTCTAAGCTCGGATCCAAATCCGAGCTCATCTGCTCTACGCGTGCCGCCTTATTAAGATCACCGCTAACGACCAGATCCGCGACGCTGGTGGTGCTGGGCAAGGTGCTGCTGCTTGGACTTGGACTTGGACTGTTGTTACCATCGTTGCTGCTCGCGGTGTCATTGCTCTAATAAAGGGGTGAATTTAGTCAACCGACTCTCGAGGGGAATGAGGTGGGACTCACCTGCGGTATTGCCAGCGTTGGTGTTGCCATTGCCAATGCCATAATTATGACCATAATCATAGGCAGCGGCAGCCAAACGAAGTTGGCAGGCGCCCCCATAATATAGCTGCTTGTTGTGATCGGATCGGATCGGATCTAATCTGATGTGCTCGGCCTCTGACTTTGGCTCCGACTCCAACCAACTGAACCCAGCGCCCACAGAGAACTGGACTTAAATAGTCGAGTGCTGGTGCGTGAGGTTTTGCAACGACCCGATCAAAGACGTGATCTACAGCCAGATAGATCAGATGCATCATCAACATCATCATCGTGGCGAACGCTTGACAACCTTGCGTGATCTTGATGCGTCAGTTGGCCCAGGGTCACTAAAATAATAAATAGTTGTAGCTGCTCTCAATGGGTGTGTATAGCCACAAACTCTTTAACAATGATCTGAATTATAACAAGAATAACGAAAGATCACTTGTCATTGATGATTGCTTTCTCACGCTTAAAATGGCGGCCATTTCCGGATGCTATTCATGGTGGCAACTGTACGCGGATTAGGCGAGCCAAAGACAGCCGAGCGAAAAGAGAAATGTACAACAATTTCAGCCCCAAATGATTTATATAATCAAATTTTTAAGAAATTTCAACAAACAAAAAAGTGCAACCAAACTTGAAATTTTCTTCGATGTACAAGAATGTACAACAATTTCAGCCTCAAATTATAAATCATTATTAAAGAAGCTAATCAAATTTTTAAGAAATTTCAACAAACAAAAAAATGCAATCAAATATGAAATTTTTTTCGATATATATATTTGTGATAACTATAATAAAACCAATGATCAATTTACCATCTTACACTGGCAAATCTTTTAGCAGAGAGTGCTTGTTAATAACTACGTGAAAGCAAAAGTATAACTACTAGTTTACACTGAGGGAATGTGTAGTATTTCGACTTCCGTTAAACAAAACCAAGAAAAGCTAAGAGCACGATTGTAAAACCACAGCAAAAGATTGACGAGCGGTTATAAATATAAAGAAATTTTATAATTAGGTATTTCATCAGCGCAACAAAACTGTTTATCTATCGCACTATGTATTACTTGAAAACTTAGAAAATATCAGCCGTTTTCTTAATGTCTAGTTAAGTAGTTTGGAAACTATATCAGAGATATTTTGACGTAAAATGTATAGGAATTAATGTCAAATTTATATTCAAATTCAAATTTGTTGAGAAAGTATAAGCCAATACCAAAAACACAAACTGCAAGAACTGCTAAAATATCCCAAAAGTTAACATAAATATGCAGGTTTTCATACTATAGATTGATTTTCGACCGATCGTTCCTTTCACAGCTACATTATAGTGATAGTGATTTAGCCTGAAGCGAAAATACGGACCGCTCCAAGTATCAAGATTGCTTAAAAAACTACTTTGCTTAGTAAAATAAGAAAAGGAGATTTGGAAAGGTTTATATCGTGTATGTTTGTCGTCCAGATCAAGAATATAACTTCTATCACTGCGGACGGCAGTTCGCGTTAGTGACGAAAGCAGCACGAAGGGTGCGAAAGGCGACTAATCACTGCGGACGGCAGTTCGCGTTAGTGACGAAAGCAGCACGAAGGGTGCGAAAGGCGACTAACAATATATACAGCTAAGTTGGAAAATTTGCTACGACTGTCCGATCAGATCGAGTTATATACCGATCGAAAGGTTTAGTCCTAACTTACAAAATGGCATACTAAAACTTTTGCTAATTCACCTGGGTCATGAGATACGGGGGTGTAAGTGGGAGGGGAAAAATGTATATGATCGTAGCTTATGGAGCCGTTGGGGCTTTTACGTAAAATTTTTTATTTTTTAAAAATTCTTATCAAAAATACGCGTCGTTTGATACCTTGATGACCCAAATCCGATAACTGGTTCAAAAGATAAATAAATTTGAAAATTTTAGTAAAATACTAAAACTGAAGTGAAAAAGTTTCTTTGTTTGTCTGTTTGTCTGTTTGTATCAAAGCGCTAAAAAAACGTAGATGTTATGATGGGGATTTGTTCATTTTTGAAAATCTAGAAATGTTTGTTTTACGACTTTTTCAATTTCCCGCTAGTTTAGCGGGAAATCGCTAAATCCCGCTAAATTTGAAACCTCACCAGTTTCCATACCATAGAAGCTATAGATATTTTCTGGGTATCATTGGAAAGGTGTGCTTGAGGGCTTTTAGGCGTACCTTTAAACTTTTTTTCTAAAGTACTCAGGTAACATTTTACAGGTGAAATAAAGTTTTTTAGCTTACATTTTGGCGATTTCTGACAAAACGGCTCTAACGATTTTTATTAAATTTTAGTATGTTGTAGTACGTAGAATTTTGCGTTTTTTAGTATATGAAACATAAATTTTGACCAAGGGGTTTGGAAGATATTGCTTGTTAACTGAATGTATAAATTTTTCTATCGGTCGAAAATCAGGTCTTAGTACGAAAAACTTTTTGGTTGTATGAGATATCTCAAACAAACTGACACAATACGCATTTAACTTGGTTTTATATATTCTGTGCAAAGTTGGTTCAAATCGGACCACTATACCATATAGCTGTCATAGGACCGATCGGGGAAAATGGAGTCTTAGTACAAAAAACTTTTTTGTTTTATGAGATATCTCAACCAAACTGATAAAATATGCATTTAACTTCGTTTTATATATCCTGGCCAAAGTTGGTTCAAATCGGACCACTATATCATATAGCTGTCATAGGACCGATCGGGCGAAAATCAAGTCTTAGCATAAAAAACTTTTTTTTTAAGAGATATCGTAACAAAACTAATAGAATATGCATTTAAGTTAGACTTATAGATCCTGAAGAAAGTTGGTTCTAATCGAACCACTATATCATATAACTGTCATAGGACCGATCGGGCGAAGTCTAAGTCTTAGTATGAGAAACTTTTTTTTCTCACAGTAGGTACGGGGCTTCCGACAGTAGAGTAGCAACTTAAGCGATGCGAGCAGGGGGCGGAGCCCCCTACTTTTCTTTATAATTAAAAAAAATTTTTTTTAAATATGAAAAAATATTCAACAATGATAAATTTACAATGTCAAAAGCAAAAGCAATTGCAAAAATTTCTGATATCCCACAAAAAAAACCTCTAAGCGAGGTAAAAGTCTAGTGACGAAAGCATTTTCCAGCCCCAAAATTTCTGATATCCAATTTTGTGACGAACAAAATTGAGTTTAAAATAAAAATTTTAAATAAAAATATAAATTAATAAAAAAAAACAATTGGCATTCGGCACTGCGCAAAAAGTAATTTTTATGTACAAAGAAGCTCACCCTTTTTGCGCACAGTGCACAAGGCCAATTTTTTTTTTTATTAATTTATATTTTTATTTAAAATTTTTATTTTAAACTCAATTTTGTTCGTCACAAAATTGGATATCAGAAATTTTGGGGCTGGAAAATGCTTTCGTCACTAGACTTTTACCTCGCTTAGAGGTTTTTTTTGTGGGATTTCTTCTTACTTCAAGTCTGTTATAACTAAAAAACCATAGTTTTTGAGTTTATGATGCAAAAAAAAAATATTATTAAAATCCCCCTGCAGGAGTATATAGTATATATAATATATACCACAGAAGTTTTGACGAAGATTTCAGCTGGAAAGCGAGATCGACTCATAAGTTAACCCTGCCCGGGTTTTAGTTAATACACGGTATGCAATTTTTGTTGGGATTGCACAAATGTGAATATAATTAGACATAATAATAATAAGCATATTTTGAGCAATCATTTTATTGAATCATTTGTTGAGCAGAGCTCTGAATTGAAACGTGAAACGTAAACAGAAAACGCACCGGAGACAAAAGACTGAAGAGTTGACGGACGGACAGTAAACTGAAAAGTGCAAAATATTACATATATACACAAATATACACATACATACACACATAGACAAACGACAGAGAGACAGACGGACAGATGGAGAAATATACAGATACAGATAGAATATACAAGTTTGCCAGTGGCCTAATTTAATGCTCGCCAATATTTGTTTGGCTCAGCAGAATTTGGAAGATTGTTTTGGCCCATTGCAGTAGGTTGTTGTTGTTGCCGTTGCAGGTGCTGTTGGGTCATCTTCTTTAGTGCCCGTAGCCATAGCCGTAACCGTCGCCGTCGTTGCCGTAGCTGCAATGAGAAGCGAATTTCAGAGAGTGAAAAAAACGCCACAATGATTTTCCATTTATTTTTTGTGTAATTTTTCTGTTTCTGTTTTCTTAAATGTTTCTTTCTGGGTCTTTTTTTTTTTGTATTTTATATTCTTACGTATTTTAGTGTTTATTTAAAACTAGCCAACTGCACTATATTACAATGTTATGGTATACCCAGGACTATACAGACTATAGTTCCTGGGCAGATACATGATCAGTATATGAGTATATGGCCTAGAACCAGGCACGCAGATAATCGCTAATCGGCGGCACATTGTACGTATCCACGCTGTAGCCGTCGCGAGTGTGACTATTGTAGCCATATGTCTTGGGCGGCCTCGTCGAGTAATCGGCTCGGATCGCCGATTCGGGTTCGGTGGCTGTATCGAAGCCCCAACCACCTAGTCGACCGTCGATGAGTTTCTTGAGAAAGTCGGTTGTTTGTTTTTTTTGCATCGGTTCTGGATCCACCAAGGAACCGGCATACTGGGAACCGGAATCTGGATTAAGATAATCCGGATGCTGATAAACAATGCCCGATATTATGCTGTCCAGCTGCGTGTCGGCCATATGCTCCACCGGATAGCCACCGCCGATGCCCAGTACGGGCGTTGAATACGAGCGCCGATTAAATGACTCCAAATCGCCGGCAAATTGCAGTGGCGTTGAGTTTTGCTCTAGAGGATCGGGCACCGAGGTGGTGGACAACAGACTGCGTAACTGTGAGTCGTCGACAAACTTGTACTCATTGTAGGAACCGCCGGATAGTGGCGATGGTATCTGCTGTGGATAATAACTAAGTGCAGCACGCTTTGTTGGTATGGAGTTGACCAGTGATGGTTGCTCCGTTTCCAGCTCCTGTTCCCGTTCCCTTTCCCGATCCCGTTCCAGTTCCAGTTGAGGTTGTTCTGTTTCTGGTTGCTCTGTGCTGTTAGGATCTTCAGTGGCCTCTTCTGTGGCTGGTGCAGTGGCTGTACAGCCACCACATCCCATATGGCACTGTCCACGCTTGAAGTTCGGATTCAGTGTCTCTGGCATATATTGTATGATCTCCGGTGCCGTTAAATCTGCTTTGGCGCGCTCCATCTCCAGCAGATCATATTCCCCTTTAATGTCGCGCTTGTGACGATTGAAGCGGGACCAACGTTTGACATGCTTAGCTTGTTTGGAGCTCATTGCAGGTGCTTTTTTAGCCTTGCGCTTGGACTTGGATTTGGCTGGCATGGAGGTCTCAGGCACTCTCTCAAGCGGCACCAAACCAAAGAGACGCATCTTATGCTGCTGCTGTTGCTGCTGCTGTGCATTCAGATCCTTATGATAAAACTTAACATAACGAGCTGGACGCTCCTCCAGCTGCTGTTGGCGCATTAAACGCTTGCGCAGCAGTGAACCAGGTGAACTCAGATCACGACGACGACGAATGGCATTTGTGTTAGGATTTGGATTTGGGCTGGACTGCTGCTGGGTTACGTACCTTGGCTTGGCCGCCGAGCAGCTACTGCAACTGCAACTTGTTTTGTGATCGGCGCGACAATCTATTAAAGAAGATATGCACATATGTTAGACTTGTGGAAATGTATGGGAATATGGGAATGTTTGTCCAAAGTGTACCCACCTGCTTTGTTAACCGCAACGCGATCCACCTTGGCATACAGCTTGGTTGGCTTGGTTTTGGGTGGCGCTGGCGTGCGCGGCTGTTCGACGGTGAAATCAAAGCTATAGCTTATCTTAGCCTTGGTCTGAACGGGCTTCTCCACCCGATAACCGTACTCGGCGCCCTCGTACCTCTTCGGCTTGCTCGGTTTGGGCACATTCAACTGATAACCAAGCTGTGTGGGACAGGCACAACCTTCCTCACCCGTGTACACAACCTGAACGGGCGTTGGCGCCGCCGCTACCGATGCTAACACCACTACCAGGGTTACCAGGGTCACCACTGTGATCGAGTGCATCATTTTGATGGATACGAGTGTGTATCTAGATATGTATGTATATATTAATTGGTATCAAACGGCGTCTGCTTTGGTATCTGACAATCTGGCTACTAGCCAAAACTTGAACCGTCGCATTCTTTATATCGTCTTTGACTCCATCTCTAGTGCAATCTCTCACGCAGACCCAACGACCACGTCTGGAGCGTTCGTTGTCTGCTGTGGCAAGCGGCAAGCTGAACTTGAACTTGAACAATGTTTTTTCTTGTGTAGCTCTAACCTATTATTGTTGTTGTTATTGTTGTTCTTTCGCTTTCACAGCTAGTGATGTTATTCTTGTTGTTATTGTTGTTGGTCACGCTGACCTTTTCAAACAATTTGCTCTTGCTGTTTTCTGTCAAAAGTCATGTTCCCAGCGTTCGTTGGTTTCAGTGCCGAAGCTGCAGTTGGACTTGGGACTAGTCTAAAGAGGCAGCTAAATTCAAAATATAATATGTACATTATATATTGGGTTAATATTTTTTTATCGAAAACTGCTTTGCACTGCTTGCATTTGCGTACGCCATCTTACGCAGTTAACCAATCGATTGGTCTATCGATGCATTTACACAGGCATACATTTCACATGCATTACGAATCTTACCGTTAACGTTCGCCCACAAAAAAAATCCAACAAGGGGATTCCTGAAACTAACTTATGATTGACTTAAATGATTGTCTCATTGCTGCGCATTTATGTTCACACTTGTATTTAGCGTTTTCAAAACAGCTGTGACATTAAAAAAAACTTGGAAAACGAATATGGACCATTTAGAGATTATTTCGCTGTTGAAAAACAATTAAATTATGTTGCTGTTGATGTTAAAACAATTAAAATATTAGATGGGAACTTCATTTTTTTTCAATTCTGTAACTTTTATTGGTACAGTTAGTTCTATCAGTTGCGTTTTTTTTTTAAATGCTCTATATTCTCACCACTACAGTCTATGAAGTGAATAAGAGTATTTTGCTAAAATAAGAACTTAGTATAAAAACTAAATTGATTTCAGGAATTCCTTTAATTAATTTACTTGCGTTGCTTAATTAATTTTTGTACTAAATACGTTGTATACTTTTAGGGCAAAAAAATACAAATATTGCAGATTGTAAAATTAGCAGTTAATCGCGTTCACTGCTTATCGCTGACTTAATGCACTTATTGTCTTAATTTTTTTGTGTGTGTTAGTCTCATCTCAAAGTTATGCATGTTATCGGGCGTGCTTTTCTAGGTAATGAAAGACAACCCAGGTATGGCATAACAGCTCCAAAACTGATCCATCAGTTTTAAAAGAGTGACACTCGAGCTTCCAACGGTATTAAAGTAATTGATAAACAATTTTATCATTTAGCTCATATATAGTGCAGAAGTATTTTCGGTATTTTAACGGATTGGGCCTTGAATTTAAATTTTTCTATATGAAAAATATTTTTTAAAAATGTACATATATATGTATATTCTAAATAAATTCTCGTATGGTGCAAAATATACATACATACATATTGAAAATAACTCTTTTTAAAAAGGGCTACAATTTAATTGCAAAACAGTTGTTTTTTGTTTATTTTAAACCTTAATTAATACATACTCGTACACACATACGTCCATCCATATTTACATTAGATCATTAACAGTAACCTAACTAATAGGCATCGCTCATGAGCTCCTGGCGACGTGCATTTCGGTACGAGGTGACACGTCCGGGTTTGAAGCCACAATCGACGGACACCTTGTCGCCGACCTTGGCGTAGCTGTCGCTGCTGTAGTTCGAGCCATATGATGATTTTCTGGTGACCTTCTTGAACTTGGGATTCTTATACTGCTCGGTAATGTAACCCAACTGCTTGTATGTTAATTGCGGCACCTCATCATCATCATCATTGGCGGTTTCCTGCTCCTCTTCCTCAACATATTCCTCTTCCTCGTCCTTGGCTGCATAGTTGCGCTTCTTCAGTGTGATGACCTCGCTTTTTAGCTTGAAAAGATTTTCCTCGGGTACATTGGAAAAGAACACTTTTTGCTGTCCATCCACAGGCTTTTGGGCAAACCCATATGCCAACTTCGCCTCGGGCACATTGATAGCTTTGCCAGCCTGAGCCGCCAGACTGACGCTTATGGGATCAGCGGGGGAGCTATCATCCTTTGACTTTTCGGCAGCATAAGCAATGCTAAAGTAAAATTTCAGATTAGTGATGTAAGCTCAAACAGTGCATTGAGTTTTACAAATAACCTATAAAAGAATCGAGCTATCGATTGATTGACATATTATATCAAAAATAAATTATAAAAATTTGGTTGAATGGAACACGTCCAATTCCACCGGTGTTTTGCATCGGTGCGCAGATATAATGATAATATCACACAAATTGTATCATAACATATTATGTTTGTGTGTGAACCGACGCGAATTATGTGAATGGAAAAATTCAAAGTCGGTGGAAAGGTTTCGGTGAAAAGTGGTTTTCCGCACCGTACTTATTTCTTGGATATATATTGCAATTTCAGGACTCGTTACAGTTTTGCTCCTTTTTTTTTTTGCTCGCTGCACAATTGTACATAACAGACAAATAATAAAATAGGAACACAAAAATTGTGATCAGCAAAGGGGCCGATTGGTCAAGAAAATCGATTTACAGAACTCGATTTTGAAAATCGATGTATTTTTACATAACTAATACAAATAGTACAGGCTTATGGGATCATGGCGGATCATTCATTGTTTTTCAGGTATACAATTTGTTTTTGCTCAATAAGAGAAATAAAGTAAGGTGTATAGTTTTATACTCCTAACGCTATGAAGTTTGCGGCACAATAGGACCCAAGAAAAGGACGTGTTGAGTGAGTACAACACCTTAAAAAAATTGCACCATGCGTGGGATCGCGAATAGATACTCACTTATCATAGCTGGAGATGGAACTAGTGCTGGAGCCGCTGCAGCTGCTATCACCGTATTGTTGTTGACAGTCGCAGGTGGGTTTGCATGGCGGTTTCTGTGGAAATGATGGTATCGAATCGATGTGAGTTCAAGTTCTATCAGGGCATAAAGATTGTTCTTGTTGATGCACTACGCGCACGTACGGCATGATAATGATGACAGAGCGATGACAGTGGACGGGAGCGAAAGAGGCAGCTCATAATGATGATGATTATGCTCATGATCATGGTGATGATGATGTTGTTGATGTTGATGATGTTGTGATGCAGTTCTTGATGATGACGCAAGCTCAACGTTGTTGCTGTTGGCCTATTACAGTGTTAACTCATGGCCTCTGATAACGCTCGCATGCGGAAAAATTGTTCGATTTTTGTTGTTGTTGCTGTTGTTGTTGTTAACCTGCTGTTGGTGTTTTCTCCATGCAAAACTATGCAGTGAATTCTCCAACGATAGATAATGCAATTTTGTAACGAATTAATCAGTCAATTGGTTACTGGTGTGTTGTGGATATTGGTGAATTCAATAGTGGTGAATTCAGTCGTATCGGTAATTTGATTGGTAAGCAATGGTGGTGAGTGGTAACCAGTAAGCTCACCAATCTCACCAGTGAGTCGTACAAGAGGCTATTGCTGAGGATTTATGTATGTGTGTGTGTGTGTGTACGTACGTATGCATGTATGCGTGCTTGTTTAATGGAAGGTGCTGTATTTGACTGGGACTACGAATAAATCTTGTTATTGTGGTTACTGGGCTTGATCAATGAGTCGAAGATTATGTTTGTATGTTCGGGAGGGTTGTTAATCACAGGCGATAGCCATAGCCGTAGCTGGGTGGCAACATGTGTACGCCACGCCTCTTGTGACAGTTCACATGCTCCATGCGCTGCAGCCGCTCGGCCAGACGTTGTGCCGCCAATGTCTTGGCCTCGATGGCGCCCTCGAGCATGCGGCGACTCAACAGATTGTTAAACGCGTGCACATATTGAAAGAGCTCACGTACTTTACCGCAGGTCTTGGGCAGCTGGGCGGGTTCGATGAGCTGCTTGCTGCACCAGCAATTGTCGCCAATTGGCGATAGATTCACCTCGCTGGGCTCGTAATAGCGTGGCTTCGGACGCACTATCGATGGACCCTGGCAACTCTGGCAGTAATCGGTGCCCTTCTCCGAGCATACGCAAGCCGCAAGCAGCTGCAAATGGATAACAGATAGCGGATAATGGATAAGGGCTGCAGTAAATAAGCTTTGCGATCAGTTACTTACGCCCTGGCTGCAATGCATTGCCAGCAGCAAAGTCAACAGCAATTTACAGGCGTGCATCTTAGTTGTTGTTGTTATTGTTCTCAAGCTGATAATCGGTTTACTGTTTTTGGTTTTTTGGTTGTTGGCTTTCAGTTTTTGGGCTCTCTCTTATCAGTCGCGTGCAGTTCTGCGCTCGTTAAACGTTTGAATTGACACCGAAGCGACCCACACGTTTTATACCCAAGATGAAAAGCTCGTCGTCTCTACCTTTTTTTTTGTTGTGTACTTTTATTATTCGTATTCTTACTGTCTTATTGTTGCTATTGTCATTGTCTATACTTGCTGAGTGCGATTCGAGTTAAATGAAATTTGGCATCACACAGGGACACTTTCTCATTTCCCTTCAGGGTCAACTCTTATGTGGTTCAATTTAAGTTTGAGACTCAGAATTAAATTTAAATTCAGGTTCAGGTTCAAATTGATGCTTAGATGCTGCTTTCGCTCGCTGGCTGCACGTGCTCAATGACCCAATGGTCAACAGTCAGCGACAATTGAATGTTGTGGGATTTGTGTTGATAACATCACAACAACACAAAACAACACAAAACATCGCAAATGCAGCTAAATTCCATGAAATTCATATCGCTAACGCTGCTCTTGTCTCTCTTAGCCGCAGTCGCTGCCGCTGTCGACGCTGCTGCTGCTGCCTTAACCCTCTAACGGGTAAGACCGTCTGTAGACGGTCATCCGTTTTTAAAATATAAATGGAAAACTAATAAATATTCCTTTTCGAATATATTTATTAAGAATTGATTTTCTGACGTTTAAAAAAATATTTAAATTCCCATGAACCGTTATTTTACAGAATTTTGTTAAACATTAAAATTGTGGAAAATACCCAATTTAATTATGACCAATCGCCAAAAAAATATATATTGACTAAGTCTATCGATTTGTGAATTAGACTGCTAGTAGGTAATATTATTCTCTTATGATATGTAAAAAAATAAATACAAAAATACAAGTATTTGAAATAGTATAGAATAGTTGTCGACAACAAATTCGGAGCCTCATCACTTTTATCACTGCTAAACTTATCATCGCTTCTACTGAACCTATCAACTCAAATATTTGATAAATAATAGACACCTTAAATTAAGTAAATTGCATATTATTATAATAACATTAGTGATTACTAACTCAAAAAAAACTTTAGAGGCAATAAAAAGCAAAAGATATCGCCAAAAGTCGCGTGCGATATTCCCTTGAGATGCAAGCGAACGGCCATATATTTTTCCGCTCAAGCCAACAAGACCGTCTACAGACGGTGTTCAGTATTTTGCACCTGACGGTCGTTCCAACTAACGGAAAATTATGAGATTTCAAACGTAAGCTTATTTAACCCATATCTACTTATAAAATAAATATCAACTTGATTGAATGACTATTTCGATTTTGCCCGTTAGAGGGTTAAATAAATTAACAATAAAAGTTTTTCAAAAAACGATTACTCGTAATTATTTCTGCTCCCGATTTGTCCGTCGCTGCCAACGAATTGGGTCAACGTCAGCGTCTGAGATTTGCGATTGTCCCTAGGAATCAAATCAAGCTATTGACCTAATTCATGTTTATGCAGACGAAAACAATAATATGCGATGTGAATTTGTATACAAATTTAAATTCTAGCAGATGGAAATTTTTTTCTTAGAATATATGTACTAACAATTAACACCAGTCAACAGCCAAACAGCTTAAAATAAATATGTTTACAATATATTATTGTTTTTATTATTATAAGAAGCACGCTGCATATAACCTAAATCAATTTCTTGTCATATCAGGATTTTTAAAAAAGACAGAATTTCTAAAATGGCAGTTTAGGAATGGAACTTAGTTATTTTCAAGCTGGAATTTTAGGTTTGTTTTTAATACTCTTGTAGAATGCGGTATTTAAAAATTGACAGATCGTTTCTATATTCATCCAAAGGTTAATTTTTATGGCAGCTATATGATTATAGTGAACCTCTTTCAAACAAATTTTGTCAAGATGTATAAAACACTACTACATACATAATTTGTTGCTTATCGAAAGAGTTTTTAATATTAAAGGTTGATCTTTGAACGATCTTTTCGTGAGAAAATTTCTATACTCTTTGCAATAGTATAAAATGACGTCAATATGCGATCTTTTAAAATCAATACGTATTATATACAAAAACGCGTAATAAATAAAATAATCTGTATATGATGTAAATATCTGCTCTGATTAATCTTGTCGACGTACCAAGTTTTGTTATTAGCATCAATTTGTAAACTATATACGCCCAGAAAACATAGAGTACTTAGATCGGAATATATGTATGTAACTGAAGTACCTATTCCATACTATTTGCATGCAGTTTTTTTTTTACTCTTTTATTGCATAATACCACAAAAAGATAATAATAATCTTTGGCTTTTTGGTTTCGACCCATTATGTTTATACCCAATTATCAGCGCCACTTTGTCTAGGCCGGAAAGCGGCAGTCAATTCTTAAAAAGACCAAAGACAATAGGAGATGGCCAACTAACATGATGATCACCTGCTAAGCGCGTGTCCAGCATTCGTATAATTGTGTCTCCGTTGGGTAATTACAAGTGACCACGGTCACCGCTCGCAATGGATGCGCACGGCAACAGATCTGTGGAAGTTTTATTCGTCATCAAAATAATTTTTTCCTTACAGGGGCGTAGGCAGAGGTAGAAAGAGGGGAAAACATTTCTAGGTTCCGAAAGTAGCCAAAGCAAGATTCAATGATTCAATAAATGCAAAAAATTAGCAAACATTTCACCTTTTATACGTAGTTTGGAAAATATAGAATTAACTCGAATCATGGTATTTTTCATGTAGGGATAAATCATTCGGATTTTTCTGCGTTCCTGGTAAACAAAAATTTTATAAATAAAAATTAAGCAGTCGCTAGAAGAATTAGTTGGAACTAAATATCACAGTGGAACGTTTTTATTAGAGCACATTTTTTTATTTTTTGATATAAAAATAAACAATTAATATAAAAGTAAAGACAATGCTAACAACATAAATAATGATATCTTGATTATTGAAAAATAAAATTAATTTTTTCTCGGAGTTAGTATGTTAATTGCCCACAAAAGACTGTTTCCGAAAAAAGCAAGAATTGCAAGATAGGACTCCAAAAAATTCGCCAAATCTAAAATGTTGTAAAGAACAGACTCAAACTATGAATAAAATAATATTTATATTAAAGAAATTTTGCGTAGAGCTGACTACGCCCATGTTACTTGTCGCCATCCGGGAGTATGCCGTACGGCGTATGGTAAGACGACCTCAGAGCGGGGAAAATTCGTCAACACTCATTAGGGAACAGCAGATAGTGGTCGCCGTACACTGATAAAAAAAAATTTATAAAATCAAGATTTTGGTCTCAAAACTAAGATTTTTGGCCTAAAAAATGCGTCGAGAACAAAAAATTCTAAAATTAAGAATACTCATCTTGGTTTTAAGAACATCTCAATTAAGACCAAGTTCTTATTTTAAGAATAAATGCTCTTAAAATTAAAGCTAAAAAATAAAATAAATAAAAATTACTTTATATATTTTATATTTCTGAATTATTTACATTTCATTCGGTTTTAGTACTTTTTTAAATGTTGTTTTAAGTTGATACGAGTGGGGTTTGAACCGCCGCCTTCAAGCTTCACGACTGAAGCGGCCTCTCTAACCAGAGCGCCACGGTGCCACCATTTGTTTAATACGAAATAGTACCTATTTACACTTTTCAAATAATTTAAGATTTTTATTCTTATATTTAGATTTTAAGATTTTTTAGATTAATAATTTCAGTTTTAGTAATTTGGTCTTAAAATAATCTTAATATAAGAACAAAATATTTAAGATGAATGTTCTTGATTTTAGAACTTGGTCTTGTTTTTCAGTGTATCAGTACAGTCGAGTTTAAACAGAATCTGTCTGATTTGCAGTCTGAGACAAAGTTGAAATTTCAATTTGCACTCGAATAGTATAACATACAGTATACAGCACACGCTGGAAATTGCCGGCTTATCAGTTGGAACCGAGTCGAGCTGTCAGTCTGGATCACAGTTGTGGGATTAGTACAATTGTACAGTCGGAAGTGATCGGAACATTAGCGGCAACAGCAGCGGAAAGCTTTAGTCTTTTTTTGGGCAATTCCTTTTGATCAATAGTTGATATATCCTTGATATTTAAACTACTAATTAGTATGGCAGCCAAGAGAATGGACTTAAGGGTGCGAACGTTTTTGGTGTTAAGCGGCAGTTCTAATCCGCTTGGCCAGACGCTTGCCCAGGAGCTGTGTTGCCGCTTGGCAGCTGGATCTGTGGCCCTCATACTGGATGACAATCAAGAGAAATTGAAATCGTTAGAGCAAATGTTGAATGAACAATTGAAACCAGGTGCGGTGCAAATAATTACTGGAATTTTGAATGAAAGCCATAGCAATGGTAGTCGCCTGATGGATCAGATATTGCGGAAGAGTGCTGGTTATGGCTTCCAGCGCACCATCATCGTGCACAATGAAGGTGATGCTGCCACCCATGTGTTAATGGAGCCACAGACGGCGCAGTCCTGGACCGAGTATGTGCAGCGCCAGTTGTACGCACCGGTTGCACTTAACCAGCTCTGGTTGAACTCCAAGGCGCTGGCTGGGATCGAAAAACTGGTGATCAATGTGACCTCGTCGTTGCAGGTGCGTCCACTGGTGTACAACACATTGTTGTGCTCGTGCAAGCGGGCTCGCGACATGTACTTTCGTTCAATGGCCTCGGAGGAGAAACGCTCGGATGTCCACGTGGTCAGCTATGCGCCTGGACTTTTGAAGACGCACGAAATCCAGTGCGATGTTAACGGCAATATTGTGGATCCCGAGGAACTGATGGGATTGTGCCAAGGGGGGCAGAAATTGCCACGCGTTCAACCGCTACAGTCAACACTTAAGTTGATCAACATTCTGGAGGAGACTTCGTTTGTGTCCGGTCACGATGTCGACTACTATGACACATTCGTCTTATGAGTAGCAACGCAGTCGTGGCTTGTGCATCCTCCACCTCCACCTGGCAACTGGATGTGGATGTGGATCGCACTGACACGGACTGCTGCAGACGCGTACGTAAAAATGGCTGACGAATATGACTTACATTTTAGAACTATGGAAACGGAAATGGAAATGAATAAAATTTGGCTGCTGACTCTCGTGCTCGAAACGGTACAATGCACGTGTAACGGAAACGGAACACACGAAAACGAAACACAAAAAAAAACAATTTTTATTATCATTTCTTTATTGTTGGTTGGGTTTTACTGAGTGGACAAATCAGCTTGGGGAATCTCTTAAATGATCTTTCTGTCTCTCACTCCCTCTTTTTGTCATTCTTGATAGCTTTCATTTTCTCTCTCTCTCTCTCGTTTATGACGTTTATGTAAGCGATCGCATCTGCTAATGAACCATTCATGAAATGCTTTAAATCTGTAGACAAAGCCAGCGAGATCATTGATAAGACACAATCACGATCGCTCGCTCAGCAACAGAGGCACATGACCCATGATTAAAACAAGTAAAGCGCTACAATTATGTAATAGATACTGCTGCTATTTCTAGCTCAGGAACTGTGGCTATTTACATACATACACAACTGTATGTAGCTTTGACCGAATGATTTTGTAATTTAATGATAATGCATCAGTTTATTAACCCCAAATGTTGCTAAGTAGCAAAAGAAATAATATTTAATTTTAAATTTAAATTCAAATCACAAAAATCGTTAGTAGTATCGATGTGTGTCAAAGCATCGAAAACTATCGGTATTGTCCTATCGATCCTATCGATTGTAACATCAAGGTACTCAATGCCAGGGAGGAAAGCTCATTTCGGTAATGAATTTGCGAATTTGCTACATTTGCTCACATCCATATGGGGAGAATACTGGAATGTTTTGATAGCTATGAATAACTTAAAATCAAGTTACACAAATCTGTGGCGAGTGCTGCGAGACCTTGAGTGTTGCAAGAGCATTCCAAGCGTTGCTAGATGATAAGCGGCATAGAGAGCAGCAATTTAAGCGATTTGAAATGCGACAATTAATAACAATTATCATTAAAATGTGACGATAACCTTTTTTAATGTCGGTGTCAATTCAATCGATGCTTGAAGCTGCATTTAGCCATTAAGCAACAATGTATTAAGTAGCTTCACATATGTATGTACATCTGTGCATATATACATTTATAAAAGCGAAAGATCAATGCATTTTCTACGAGTAAAAATAAATTAAATGTATAACAAGAAGGCAATGTTTGAATTGGTAAAATGACACTTGATAGTTAACCGTAAACATTAAACTAACAAGTGTCATGACTCTATAAAATCATGAAAGTCTCGGATACACAAACAAATACACATACATATGTACATACATACTACAAACATACAGACATACATAAGATTTAAAGCTTTTGCCAAAGCTGTTTGAAAGCTGACTTGAAAAGAGTCAGTCACAAATATTTAACCAACTGTTGCAGCCGTAATTAAATTTATTTCTTTAATATCATTTGCTTTTCGCTATGGATTTGAATCAACGAACTTATTTACTGGTGACGGGTGCTTCTCGTGGCATTGGCCAGGAGTTGGCTCAACAGCTTGCGGGCCAAGTTAAGGAGGCAGGATCGGTGCTGGTGCTGCTGGGACGCAGTGAGTCGCACTTGGAGCAGACCAAAGCTGCCATTTTGGCCGATCGTCCCAAGTTGACAGTGCACACATACTCACTGGAATTGGCCACATCCAAGTCCGAAGACTTTGCCAGCATTCTGGATAAAACTCTTGCCGGGATTGAGATTAGTGAGTTTGAGCGGGCCATTGTCATCCACAATGCTGGCACCTTGGGCGACACCTCCAAGCATGCTCATGAATTGGGCGATATCGAGATTCTGGAACAGTATTATCATGTTAATCTGTTCTCGGCGCTGGCATTAAATCGTGAGTTTATGCGTGTGTTTAAAAACCAGCGGAAACTGGTGGTGAATCTCAGCACATTGGCCGCTCTGGAGCCATTCTCATCGATGGCCTACTATTGCACGGTTAAGGCAGCCAGAGAGATGTACTTTCGCGTCCTGGCACTGGAGGAGTCGTCAGAGAAAACGCTTGTGATTAATTATGCACCTGGTGTCATTGACACACAGATGACGCTTCAGGTGCAGAGTGAATCCCATGATCCAGCATTGGCAGCTGCATTCCGGGAACAACGCGAATCGAAAACTATGCTAACACCTCAACAAACGGTGCTCAAGTTTATACAGGTTCTACAGGCTCAAAAATTCAATTCAGGCGATCATGTGGACTACCGGGATGAGATTAATAATTGACATCTCCACAAAAGGTGTACACTTTAAATCCGCAAACAATTTTAAGTTACTTATTAAAATAAGTCAAAGATATATTGGCCTATTAGAATGAGAATTCTGAATACATATTTGAATAAATTTAGTTTTTGTGCATTTTTGCCCATTTCCTTAAAAGTTGTCTTTTAAAATTGAGAGTATGTATTATATCGATTAACTGACAAAATCTCTTTTCCAGTCACAAAAAAATAATCGAAATGCAAAGAAAATGCTTCAATTCATGTATACAATTTTTGTAAATACTAATAAAGTTAATATATATTAATTATGCGTATTTCAATTCTCATAAAATTCTGGAGAAATTTATGTAACGTAACGTTTCACACTAAGGCTAATTAAAATAAAATGAAAAAAGATAATGAAAATTAAAAAACCTGGAAAACTAAAGCTTGCCGATTTCGAAAAGTTTTACGTTTTTCAATACCAACTCAAAACCCACTTATATTTTTGTATCGTCATTGCATATTTTTTAAATGAAAAGGTCGATTTTTCTCATCTTTTTTTTTTTTACTAAATTTAGTCCAACTGAATTGCTACTAAGACAAAAGAAAATCTTTGAAAAAATTCGACTTTTTTCATGTATTCTGTTACATTTTGCCGTACAAATGGAAACGCCTATATGTTTTTTAATATGTTTACTTTAATTTATGGTATCTGATTTTTCTACTTTTCTATTGTAAAATTCAAGTAAAATTAAACAAAAATATAAGATATATTTCAAAACGTTTTTAAAAGAAGTCTGCTGCGCTTCGTCGTTTTGTGGGAATTTTGAGGAGGTCATCAGTTAGCGTGGATCCCGTATCAATGGGCGTGGCGTTACAGCTGCTGCCCTTGACTGGAGTCTGTTTGCCATTGATAAGAGGATTCGGGCGCACCATTTTAGGGGTGATCTTGACTTTGCCCACCGAAGGCGAAGGCGTTAGCAATGGTGTGTGACGTAAGCCCAGTTTACCTGAGGCCAGACGGCGAGCAGCTGGCGACATGCTGGCCAAACGTTCCATATTGGAGCGCACAAAGGGTGAGCCAATGTTGCGACGTGCCGTATTGAGTGCTTGTTGTTTCTGGTTGCGCATCTTCTCGCTAACCTTCTCCGCCAGGGCAATGGCAATGTTCTCCCGGCGTGAGTTCTCATTGATACGAAATGAGGGACCGGTTGTATTGCGCAGCGGAGTATCACCACCATCCAGGCGAAAGGGTGTACCATCAATTTCGCCCCAGGTCATGATGGGCGAGAAAGCCTCGCCCGGCCTTGGAGACGGTGATCGCAGCAGATCAAAGCCACGTATACGTGGTGTAACTGCAGTAATCTCTCCACCTTCACCCGTTGCATTGGGATTGACAGCGGCTGAATTGCCTTGACTTTCGGATTGGGGAATTGTCGATAATCTGGTGGCATTATGTTGAATGCTCTGCTTTCGTTCAGCCAGTTGTACACGTTCCTGCTCGGTCAGCTCCACACCATCTGGTACATACATAACAGAATTCATATTGGTGTACTTCCATGTCTCAATCTTGCGCAACGGATCGGGCTGCTCAAATTGTTGCTCAATACTAGGCAGTATCAATGCCCGCTGCAGCTGCTCGGCGGACAGCTGTTCATGATTGTACAGTACGGCGTATTTTTGTCGCAGCTTTGCCTCGGCCGTCTCAATAATCTCCTGGAAACTCTGGTTGTCCTCGCTAGTGTAGTGCTGCAGAAACGAATCCAAGGACATTTTGCGCGCAATGCCATCCTGGCAGCCACCTTCAGCGACGCTGCTGCTGCTGCGGCTGCTGTGCTTGCTAATCCCGGAAAGCGGCGTGTCAGTGTGTATGTTTGGAGTAGCACCTGCATTTGCTGTGCTCAGTGGTGTTTCAAATGTGGCTGGTGACATGGCTATAAATTGTGCAAACAACAATGTTTGTGAGTAGCTCCAAGTAACTAGAAGAAGGGAAGGGAGCAATGACTTACCATTGTTGCGTCCGTTGTTGGCATTCCTGCCATTCCCAGTGCTGGAGCAACGCCCAAAACTATAGCGTGCACGTATCTCTGCCATTTGCAGAAAATCTCGCCGCGTCTCGGCGTCCAGATAATCATTTTGTGCGCGAAGTCGCTCCAAATCCGGAAAGAAGTCGCGTTGTATTATTTTCGACATTTCCTCAATGTAGCGCTCTTCGGTTAGGATTTTGGGTTTCGCTTTGCGACGTTCGCTGGCGTTGGCCAATGGACGCTTGAATTCTGCCAGTGCCGTGTTTTGGGCCTTGACCATTTCGACGGCTCGGCTGCCAGGTGTGCTGGGCGTACTTGGTGTTTCAGCCATAGTACCACAGTTGTAATTGATTAAATCTATTGTCCAATCAAACAAAATTCAGCCGAAAGCAAAACAAACGTTTCATATCAGCTGTGGGGTTGCCACTCTAATGGCAAACTATCGTAAAAGTTATCGCACTATCGACTGCGCAAACACACATCGATCACAGAAAATCGATGAAAGTTGTGCAATTATTCAGCTGAGCGGCAGTGATGTATATACAATCAAAATGCCGAAATAATTTGATTGTGATGAGTGAAAATACATTACCAAATTAATATGCTAGAATTCATGATATAATAATATAATATAATTTTATCATGCTAGAATTCTAGATTTTTATGCCTTGATATCGATAAAACAAATCGAAAGCGAAATATTACAATAGGGGTATTCCTGAAACAGATTTTAAAAATTAAAATTTTTTTAAGGTGTTTTCTTGTCAGGGGCTAAATACATAAATGGGGGGTTTTTTATTTTTTAAACAATAACCATTAAAGTTGACTTTAATAAAATCTGTTTTTCTTATAAAATTTAAAATTGATGTCAATTTCTTTCAGTCTTTTATAAAAGTTATTGAAGATTTTCTTCATAAAAGGCTTCAATGATTATTTGTACAAATTTACACAAATTAGTACCCGGTATCCAAATTTAGTAGTCTCTAGCTTTAATAGTTTTTGAAGGACAGACGGGCTTGGCTTTGTGGACTCGACTCTTGTTCAAAAAGAGGTCTGTCACGCCTCCTTCTGTCAACTCTACGCACACTTCAAGTTTATATAGATAAAGAGTACATATCTGTATTATAACCTATAACAAAACAACATAAATGTTATCTATCTTAATTGCCTAACGAGGTATTAATTTCATTGCTTGCTGCAATGATTAGCAAAAAAATATTTAATAAGATGCAGAAGACTTGGTGAAAAATAATGAGTTTATATAATTTATATTTAACCCGAATCGTCCTGAGCAAATTTTATATTTTCAAGTTTCTTCATGAAACTTTCAGAACTGATTAATTTAAGGTCACTAAATCAGAAAAAGACATTATTTTTGTTCGCCCTTGTCAGGATAATCGACAGGACCTTTTTTTGGCTGTTACCATATGGTAATGCAGGGAACAACATGGTACAGATTTTTTTAATACTATAAAATACGAATATTTTCAAAAAAATCAAATAAACACAGTTTTATCCAACAGGGGGCTCCTCCTTGATATATATGACCAAATTTAGCTCAATTCCTATGATATAGTGCACTGTCATAGGAACAATCGGGGTCAAATTCAGAAATATCTCAACCAAACTCACAGAATATGCATTAAAGTTAGTTTTATACATCCTGGCCAAATTTGGTTAAAATCGGCGTACTATATCATATAGCTGCATTGCATACAGTTCAGTACTAAAATTAGATAAACGAATTAAATTTACTTGCGACAAATTGCCAAATGCCGTTATTTTGCACTGCAGAATATAGTGCGCAACTTAAAGCGTAGATTTCGATCAGCTAACTTCGAGATAATGTTTCGATCAGCTTTTTATCGGTTAGAGACGACAAATTACTCTTAGAATATCATATAAAAGTAAATCTAATGTTTAGAAAACCATCCCTTCAATTGGAGTTTTGCTCCATTTTAATCCATTCAAACTTAAGTTAGTGGCGTTTTAAGTCGACTACCGAAAACAAGAGCGAGAAAAAATAGACCAGCGATTTGTTGCTGATATTACATTTGCTATTCGATTTCATCAAATGTTCAAACGAAAGCTTTATTATGCTCTCACTCACCTTTAACCTAAATTTTTGACTTTTTAAAAATTGACTTCAAATTTGCTGTAAATTTGTGTAATTGGCACCTTTGAATTGATCTTATTCGGCGAGAGTTTTTTATTTTGGTTTTAATTTTATCATTAAACATTTTTTTTTTAAAGAAAATTGAATACCGAGATTTGAACTTCCACAATTATTTCACACAGTGATACCACGCATTCTTTATGATTTTATCAAGAAATTTGATTAATTTTGCTTTTTTAATTTTAATAATCATAGCAACCAGGTTCAAGTTGGGTTTAACAAACATAAAATATGTTGCTTCATTATAAATTTGTTTCGTAACTAGAAACAACTTAGATTAAAAAAAATGAGATAAAAAGTAAAAGTAGGAAAAAAGAAAACACAGCAAACAAAAAGGATAAAAATAAGGATTAGTCACAGTGCTTTACCAATCAAGATAATAATAATGGATACATTGCAAAGTTTTGGAATTTCTTGCTTGATGACTATCGTTATAATTCCAGGAATACTTATCGCCTTTTTATACGGACTTCGAATAAGGAGATCACTGTGCAACTTTATTTTAGTAATGGCTTATGACCGAATGGAACCAGGATCCTTATGTTCAATTTGTTTAGAATGCGTCAATGAAGGTCGCTGTGATCTGTATATCGTCCATCGTTTAGATTGCGGGCATTGGTTCCATAGGAAATGCATATATGTCTGGCTAATGAAGAATAGCAACTGCCCGAATTGCCGTCGACAGGTAAATTTTCCTCATAGATCATATTCATTACCACCAAGCTTACTCAACGGAGCAGAGCACCAGCAATACAGCCTCAACGTGTACCTAAATTTGTTTGGGCCCTACCACCGCTAAAGACGTACTTATACTTGCAGTGTGTATAAGAGCAGTTGTGAAGAATTGCGAAAAAAAAGGAATTGAAATTATCTTATCTTATAATTATTAGAAGTGCTTTGCTAGTCTTAATAATTCTATAATATATAGGATAATTTGAATTAAAAACTGCAGCTCTCTCTCTCTCTTTTAATTTGTCGGTGTTTTTTTTATTTTATGTAGATTTCTTAAGTAATTAGTGATAATACGATATACGTAATTATCGCGTAATCGTAAAAAGGTAAGTAAATAAGTAAAATAAGTAAACAAATAAAAAATAAATAAGTAAATGTCTCTTAATCCTTTTCATTTTTCTTATCCTATTTTATTTTTTATTCAGATATTATTACGGGTATTTTAAGTTTGTGCATAGTATGTTACAGGCAGAAGGAGGTGTGGCACACTCTAGCCGAGTAGATATACCCATCGAAAAGTTCTCAGTGATGGTTAGAACTAGGAGTAGCTAATTTGGAATATAGACGTCAATAATTTTTAGTGCGATCAATTTATTTAAAAAATTTGTGGTCTTTATGTTTTATACATCCTTTCCAAATGTAGCTCAAACCGGTCAAGTATATTATAAAGCTATCAAAGAAACCCTCGGTCCAAAATTAAGTAATAGTACATTTTTGTTGTTTGAGATATGAAATATATGCAATCAAGTTGGTTTATACGTCAAATCGGTGTACTGTATCATATAGTTTCAAAAGAAAGAATTAGTCGATAATTATCGATTAATTATATTTTAGGATTTGTAAGAAAATTGTTGTTGCTCCTGTTGATAACTTAATCAAACTTCGGCGTCCCGAAAGGCATTTAAAAGCCTAGACACAGAGTATTTTGCTGTCGAGAGTGCTCAACTGATCCGCTCGAATTTTTTAAAATTAATTTTCTGCTATAATAACATGACTTTCTTTCCATTCTATCTGTCATCAGTATCTGTGAAATTGCTTAACTCCTGTAATGATTCACTTCTGTTATCCATTTTGAAAGGATTGAGCTTTTCTACTGTGCAAATGACAATAATTCCAATGAAAATGACTCAATTTCAGTTGGGACGCCATCGACATCGACATCAACATGCCATTATCATTATCATACAAATGTTGCATGGCTGCTGATGTTGCTGTTGCTGTTACTGTAGCTGTTGGTGTTGGTGTTGCTGCTGATGCTATACTGCCAACAAATCTGTTAACAGTTGGCAATAATTGTGCTGCAGCAGAATTATCGTCATAATTTCAGTGTCTGCTTTGTCCCTTTTCGGTTGCTTTGGTTGCTTTGGTTGCAGGCAGCAGCATAATGTTATTTTCCGGCTATTTTGGGATGGGCCTTTTATTGTTGCAGGCAGTGTTGTCATCGATGGCATTAATTTTGGTAAGTGCGGAGCATTGGGCACAAGGGGAAATCCTAAGATGTTGAAGAGATGCTTTTCAACACACAGTGGCAAACGATTTTTATGGCACGACATTTCCGAGCAACATTTTCTTAAATTACTCGCTCAATTTCCGTTGAATCAACAAGAGACCGACTCCAACCATTCAACGGTCGATTGTCGACTCCTGATTCTCGATTCCCAGCTACCGACAACCGACTCCCAACTCTCGACCGTCCTCTTCGGGAACTTCAAGTATAATTGCGAACGTTAATTGATGGCCTGTTGCAATATTGTGTAATATTAATTAGCCCGTCGCGACAACCATCAAAATATAATTTGTAAATATGTATGCACATATTTGCACCCTGCTTCTTCTTTTATATTGGCTTCATGATTTTGTCAACTTTTTTATTTCATAATTTTCACGGCTCATAAACGCAACTACTTTGTTGCCTGTCAGCTTTGTTCTTTATTCCGTTCTCTATCTCTCTCTATCTTTCTCTGCCTTTTTTTTACAGCCGATCGTCGCCAGTTGGAGGCACGTGCGTCTGTCATGTATGTATGTGTGTGTGTGTGTGTGTGTATGTGTATGTGTGTATACGCATTAAAAATAACGGGAATAAGGGCAAAGTATCCTCGTCTTGGGCATGCAGCACAGATTTGTATAGGGGCGTGTCAGCAATATGTCAATATCCACTCGAGAGTCGCGCATGCGTTCTCCCCAAATGCCCGGAAAAGGTCGTTTCGAAGCCGAAGGCGTAACCACAAAGGGTTGCACCACTTCAATGCAGTTCTCATCTCATCTCTGAATGTGGCATGCCAGCTAAAACGTAAACGTTCGACTAAGACATACCGCTCGTTATTTTCGAATTCTAAACAAAACTTTTTCGAATATCGTTAACGACACTTAACACAATTGTGTATTTCTAGATAAGATTACAAAAAATACACAATTTTTAAATTTCTGAGAATTTAAAAAATTAAAAATTTTAAAACTGTATATAAATGCTTAAGGACTTAAGTTAAATTACAAATGCAAGCACACCTCTAAAAGCACATAGAAATTCAGATTTTAAAAATTAAAAAAAAAACGTAATTAAGTAAATCGTGCATAAAAAGTAAACAAAAATCCATAATATTGATTCCAATATTTTCGTTTTAAGGGTTTCTGAATTTCACAAAAATGTCAAACATTTTAAGCATGAATTAGTTCATTAGTTTGAAAATACCGACTGCTTCCTTGAATAAATTACGTTTTTCTATATTTTTGTTTTTATATTAAAATTATTTTTTGACGAAATCTATTTTTTTTAAATAAGACAGTTAATGAAAATGCAAAGAAAACACTTCAATTCTAGTAATAAAGCTTCTTAGTGACTAAAAAAGTTAAAATATATATCATACGAAATAAACAAAAAACATAATGAAACAAAAAAAAAGCGTGCGAAAATAAGTAATGTTAAATAAAAAATAAACTACTTTATATTTTTAATTTAAACAATAGTCATTATTAAAATGCATCAATGCATAACATTAATAATTTTTAATCGCGTTAAAACATTCCCTCAGGGTTCGCTGTATTTAATGCTTAAACTGTACACCGCGAAACCAACTTCTATTTGGTAAATTGAAAAATATGAAATCATAGTTGCTTTATTTCTTTGGTATAATAATTCCTTGAAATACACACTTGATTAACATGGTAACAAATGTTTACATAGCCGTAAAGGCAAATTAACTGCTACATGTGATGAATATATGTTACAGGGTATTCGAAAAAAATAAAACGGAAAAGTTAAAATACCAAACACACGACGCTCACGTAAACAAAGGTTCAAGTGTCAATGAAAAGCGGAAAAAATAAGTCAAAATATAAACACGGTTTCACTTTCAAAGCGATTAGCTATGGACGCGCCTTGAACTTGTGTGGAAAATGCAGGCAACAATAAAAACAACAATGCCACAACAAACACATCACTGTGCAAGTTGATAAGAATAACAGTCGCAGTCGTCGTTGGTGCCACTTGAAAACCTTCTAGCCATTTGACACCATTAGGCAAGGCAAGGAGACCGAACGACCGACCAAACGATCAACCGATCGACCCAATCGACCCGATCGTACAGGCGACACACCGCACACCTACAACAGTGACATACAAACACACTCACACTCACGCACACATACACACTCACACACACACATGCATTCCAATATGAATACGACATTGACATGGACCTACCGCAGTGATGCCTGGCAATAAGTATTTAAATTTTCAATTTTCAGTGATATTCATTTTACAGTGGCATCCAGAAATCATTTTTCAAAGGGTCTTCGGTCACGCTATATGGCCTTTTGAAGTGTCTGGCGTCTGTCCAGCCTATAATCATCATTATCCTCGTATCGAATGGCGCGACTAAGCACAATTGTAATCCAAGGCCACTATTTTCATGGTGCTGTATATAACTGGGACTATGTTATGTTGGGTTTGCCATAATAGAAATATGGCACCGACTACGTCATTTTACGATAAGTCTTATCACTAAAAATGATAAAAACGTTGAGTCTGATTAACAAATGCCAAATACAAACTTATGAACTTGAATGATTAGAGTGTTATTTATACTTATGTACACACATACTAATGTACATATATAGAGAGCTTAGGCTCGACAGCTAATAAGCAGGTGATACATAAGCTACAGTCATATAAAGTGATTAATTTATATATAACGATTTATTTCGATTCTAATTAATAAAGTATTTAAAAATGAATAACTTTTCCAAAATTAAATTACTTATCCAGAGTTGAAATATGTTCCTAAAACCATAGCTACTAAAATTTAAATTTAAAAAACTTGACTTGTCAAAAGAGTCCCTTGACTAACTGTATGTGTTATCAGTGTGAACTGTAACTTCCAATTACGGAACGGTGACACTTGCATAATTACTCATCATGCTTAAAGTTTGTTTAAAAATTACACAGTATCAGGTGCCTATAATATAATTCTTTTAATGCCAATTTTCACTTTTTCGATTCCAAATAATACATATGTTGAAATTAGCAAACGTGTATATCTAACTAAAGAAAACTCTTTAAAATTTCAAAATTTTTTAACAATTTAAGATTCGTCTATGTACAAATTTCCTATTTCAATTATTATTAACAGCTATATTAAAATATTTTATTTTATCACTACATATGTTGAAATTGGCAAACGTGTATATCTAACTAAAGAGAATTCTTTAAAATTTCAAAATTTTTAACAATTTAAGATTCGTCAATGTACAAATTTCCTATTTCAATTATTATTAACAGCTATATTAAAATATTTTATTTTATAACTATATTTATATTAAAGAATTTTGGTCTTTACAGAATTATTTTTAATATAGTCGTTCTTGATGACGTACCTATATTGAACTTCGATAACCCTGTTCTTAATACTCTTCCAGGTATTAAGTTAGATTTCATTGAAATTTCTGTCCTAGTAAAGGGCTTATAAATGTTTATAAAAATGTTATGATTGCTCGTAATTATGTGTACATTTATCTTGAATCTCTCGAATATGTGTATAGTAAGTAACACTCCCGATTCTCATCCATCTGGCCCATTCAACACTTTTGGGATGCCTGTGGCCCTTCATACCGTCGATCGACGACACATCTGTTGTTCAGACTTTTTGTGTTATTGTTTTTATGAATTTTATGCAAGTGTTGAGAAATTTATGTGCTCCCTGGCCGCGTCTCAACTGGAAGCCAGAATGCATGCCAATTTGCTGTTATTTATGGAACTAAAGCAACAACAACAACGACAACAACAGCAACTGTAAATGGCGTTATTAAATTTTAGACGCTGCGAAAAACTTGGATAAACGGTGCCCCGTAATACCCGTAATACTATGACATATGTATTTGTGCTGTGTGACAGCTCTTTGATAGTCGGATATTTGGAATTGCTCCGGATTCCGAAACATTTATATTGTGACACGGGCAAAGTTCAATAGCGAAATAATCAATCTCCGATCTCAGGTTCGCGTCACTTTTTCTATTGTTCTTTAAGCTATTTTTGATCTTGTTTTTTCTTATTCCCATGTTTTTAGAATTCTATGCTTATTGTGACTAATGAATGTCGCGTTTTGACGGCTTGTCAGTTGCTTATTTTTTTCCTAGACGCAGTCATGACAATGTGTGAAATCACATAGTACCCAAAGTACACCCATACTCTGGGGTACTCGCACAACCATATGTACATAGTACTCGTATATACGAATATACCTATGCATATATTTACTACACGTCATAAACGTGCCGTTACTAATGATAACAACACCATATGTCACACGCTTCAATGCTCAGGTCTCTGTCCTCTAAAAATATATATATAGGAGTATATGTAGTACACTCATGGGTATTATGTACAAGCATAACAGAGTATATAAAATATTTAATCGAATGCATTACGCTTCGGACTTGGACCCGGGAAAAGCTTGTAAGCGATTGCGTTTATTGTTGATAAGGAAGAACTCACCATAACTGGAATGTCCAATTTCCGATGATACTTTAGAATGTGGGGAACAAGTTATGATCATATTAATCAGAGGTTTCATAAGAAACTTGTTGTTAATTTGGTCATATTTATAGATTAGATTAGCCAGTATCAGTATGTCTAGATACGGGCTTACAAAGGTGTGGTCAATATTGTGATTCATTTAATGATTTGTCAGCTTCTGAAATGTAATATACAATATAAATGAACTAACAAAGCACCGTTCCTCAGATTTAATTTAAATGGAGAAATATATAATACAGCTTAAAACGATCTGATAAGTTTTGTTTTTTTTTTTAAACAGATTTATAAAAATTCAACCAAGCTGTCTCTTAATTTAATTTATTTGCAAAATTTACGAATAATTGCATGAACATTACCAAATTTAGCCAACAGACCTTGAGATATAATTTAGAAAAATCTTAATCACACAAGATATACACATTCAAGCGATATCACATGACTATATGTGTTGGGGATGGCTATGTGTTCTCTTCATATATAAATTAGTTTTAAAGGAATGATCAAAAAATATTATGCATTTTCCTCATACTTGCAACTTTAGTTCCAAAAATGGTACAAATGCCACCCAAGTTGATTCATATTTAAAATAACTTTAAAATATAATATAAAAATCATAAACCAATCCAAATACAACACAAATTATCATAGCATATTTACGTATAATAAGAGCATCTTTATCACTCCATTAAAGATATCACTTCTGTTAAGAAAAACATTAATATTTAAAATTAATGAATATAGAAATCAGTGCAAATCTTGAGAATCACATATATAAATTGGGTCAATTCGTTGGTCGAGTTAACCATAACTCAGTTAAAAAGAAAAATGTTATTTGACGCAGAGCTTATGAGTTTCAAATATCAAGTATAATTTACAATTTAGTATAAATTATATCCAAAGTTTGTATAGAAAGTAAACTATTCTTCGCTAAACCAGTAAGCTTACTACTCGCAGTTTACCAAAGGAAAACAATCAGCAGTTGTTCGTCCGTTCGTTTTAGAGACTTTGGGAGCTGTTCTACCAAATTTTTGACAGAAATCAAGTTACAAGATCAAGTTAGATTGTAGTTCCGCAATTCAATTCATTAGCTATCCTAACCAAATTCACAATATATTGAGCCCTATTTGCATAAATGTCGCAAGCGACTTTTTTTCGAAAATTTTTTTTTTTTTGCAAACACAAAAAATAAAGCAGTGCTTAAATTAAGTTCGAAAGAACTCGCATAAAAAATTTTCAATAATTAAAGTTTATACTTGATATAAGCTCAAAATACTGAAAATAAGTATAAAAATTCTTAAACCAAGTACTAACATTCTTAATTTAAGAACAATAAATCTATTGTTACTCAGTTTCAGAATAAAATGAATTTGAATCAAGTTGGAGCTGTACTTTAATCATGTACGATTTTAAGTTATTTTAAGGTAAAAATACTTAAATACTTCACATACGTTCTTCAAATATCTCACTTGAATTAAGATAGAAAACCTCGACTTCAGTATTTTCATTCTTAGTAAGAAATCAAGTTTAAAAAATTGCGTTTTAAGTTCGATATAGTTGATTTTTCACTCTATAATGTGTTCATAAATACCATCAGCATCTGTACCTATCGAAAATCAACCTTCACCTAAATTCCGGAATTACAAATATATTTATTCGTTTGCAGAAAACGTTAAGCTATTTTTAATCGGTTTGTGTATAAAAATTCCACATTTCAGCATTCAGTGGAATAGACAGAAGCTGATAGTTTTGTGCTATTATTAACCTTCGATAAGGGTATAGCAATCAATAGCTGATAGTACATGGCGATTTTTGGATCTTGAATATCTGAAGAAATGCACAAAAAAAACTATAAAAGCGCTAGTCAAGTTGCAAGAATTACGATTAAAATACTTCAGAGAAATATCTTAAAAGAATGCTCCATCAACAGAAATTTTGCTCTAATGACGAAGTAGTTACCGCAAATAAATCCTATTTTGAGATCAAAGAATCATCCTTTGTTTTTTAAATGAAAATTGTGAAGTTAGAAAATCGAGATGTTAAAATGCAGAAGTGTTTTTTACGGCAATGTAAAGCAGATATGGCGCTGATCTTTTCTTGCTTATCTGATAAATAATAGTAAAGACAGGAATCGTCGAAATTTACATATTTTCAGTTAGAACACTTTTGCTCTATATGTACGATATTAACAATTCTCCAGGAAAGTCAACCGCAGCTAAAAACTAAAAAAAAAAATAAAAAAACCACATCTTGTATAATTTTTTTGCAGAAACATTTTCTAGTTACTTGTTTAAACATTTTAGACATGAATTATTTCATTAGTTTGAGCATACCGACTGCATTTTTGTCCAAATTAAATTCTTCTATATTTTTGCCTGCTTTGCCTAAAATTGCATCCAAAATGGAGTGTTTGTATAAATTGATTTATTGGTGAAATCATTTTTCTCGGAATAAAAAGGTTATTAAATTGCAAAGATTACTCTTCAACTCTAGTAATAAAGCTTCTTAGGGAATAAAAAAAGTTAAATTATATAAAATACAAAGTAAAATAAAAACATAGTGGAAAAAAATTTCGAGTGCAAAAGTATTTAAATTTAAATAAAAAATAAACTACTTAATATTTTTGAATAAAACAAAAGACAATATGTAGATGCATCAATTCATAACATTCATAAATTTAACGCAATGCCTAAAATCAACATTAGCAACAATTATTGTTCTAATCAATAGCTATAAGTTTTGCCTTTTTCTAAACTTAAAAATGTTTTGGCATATGTTTTTTTTTTACTTTGAACGCGTACGAATGTCGCATTTGAAAGAGACTGAGAGAACGGTTTGCATAGATCATGGACCATAGAAAAATGCTGGCGTTACGACTAAATTTACAATTGTGATGTAGTGTAATCGGAATAATTTTTCTAAATACTTTGATCTTTTAGTTTCCAGATATGAAAAGTTATCTGCTTTTATCTGTCAACGGGCGCAGCTTGTAATGCGCTTATCAGAATGGAGAACTACAATGAGGAATGGGGAGCTGGAGAATACGAAGATAAGCGTGAAAACAACAAACGGAATGAATTGATTCCAATGCGCACACTGATGCTCAGGTGTGTGTGTGTGTGTGTGCTTATGTGTGTGTGTTTATATATGTGTGTATGTCTGTTTCGCCGATGTGCAAGTGTGAACACACTCTTTCGTTGGTTTTTCTCAATTAAATCAATGGCACTTTTTGTTTATACGAGTGGAAGAGATAGTGAGATAAAGAGAGAGAGAGAGAGAGAGAGAGAAGGAGAGACGGAGATAGCGGAGGCTGACGAGCATAAACATAAACAAAGAGAGAGCCAATTGCAGGCTGCTGGCAGCCATTTTAGTTGCCTGTGCGTAAACTAAGAAAATCACTTTTAGTTTTGTTAATTTATGCTTTTGCTTTTATTGTTGAAACTGTTGCAGTATTTCAATGTATGTGAGTTCTTAATAATGTATGCATAGTGCATTTATTTACATAAGTAAAACAATTATGGGTTCACTTGACCATTGCAGCGTTGCAATTCTACTCCTTGATGAACAGCGCTTCCGTTGCAACTCTGTCGAATAAAATGTTGTATTTCTTACTTACATTTTGGTTACTTTGGTTTTCTAATTGGCTGTATGTATAGAAATGCAGTTTAAAAGCTTTAAGGCTATTCTCAATAATTTAAAAACCATGGAAGCTACTCAAAAAAATGATAACCATAACTTAATAGATCTTTCGCTTGTTTTCTGGCGCACTAAAACATGATAAATAAACTTAAAATCGATAACTATCGTATTTTTATCGTATTAATTTTGTAATCGTGCAATACTCTTTGTGTTCAGGTGTTGGAGTCTTGCAGCACTGTTGCCAGCTTAGCTTATTTTATCGGTTACATTAATCCTTGTCTATTTTGGAATTTTTTATTTTATTTTTACCTCTTTTCTATATAATTATTTTTTCAAATCTAGCTTATTTTAACGGTCGATTATTGGCAACACTGTCTAGCAGTGTTGCAGCTGCAACGGTCAAGTTTACACAGTAAATGAGAGATACAAACGAGATAGAATAAATTTACTAAATCTATATTTTTAATAACGATTAAAAGACAATGCAAGTACATACGACGTTAAAAAAAATTGGTTACAAAAAAATTAGTTACGTACTAATACAATTAAACCATTTTTGGCACACTTTAGAACTAGACACACATCTGTTCCTTAAGACTAGAAAAAAAAATACATATATTTGAGTTGAGTTGTGTTGTGTTGCGTTGAGTTAAGTATAATATAGACTTGAAAATACTTGTAATACTTGAGTTCAGGCCCCAGGCAGACTTTAATACTTTAGATGGTGATGGACTCTGATGCTTAGCGCGGACCCAAATCGATGTAGCTATTGGGTCGCATCATTTGATGCGCTGCCGCCGCGGATCCATAAAAGCTCTGATAGCTACTCATGCCATACGCAGCCGCCTGACGCATGTGACCCGTGGTGACCTTGAGCTTGTCATAGGGACTGCCATAGGGGCTGCCATGGCTGTGATAATGCGCCGCTGCGTTGTGATGATAGATGGCGCCAAAGTTACTCTGCTCTGCCGCATACGGCTGGGCGATGCTGGAGTAGATGTTGGCCGCCGCCATCACCTGAGTGGCAGCAGCGGCAGCAGCAGCACCCGCTGCTGGCGGTGAAGCGGAGCTGGCCGAGAGCGGTGTCAGTGGCGTTGCCGTGTGCTGATGCTGATAGGGATGATGATAGCTGCCTGATAACTGATGATAACTGCTGGACATTTGATGTAGGTTTTGTTGCTGCTGCTGCTGTTGTTGTTGTTGCTGTGGATGTTGTTGCTGCGGATGTTGTTGCTGCTGATGTTGCTGCTGCTGATGCAGTTGCTGTGGCGCCAATTGTTGCTGCTGCAAGTGGTGTTGGTGCAACTGTTGCTGTTGCAACGACGATGCCTCCAACTGATAGCCCAACAAATCCGGCGAGTTGCCCGACGTTGAGCTACTTGAGGGTGTTGCTGGCAGCTGCATGGGCAATTGTGTTGTTGCTGTTGCTGTTGCAGTTGCTGGTATTGTCGTTGTAGCCGTTGTTGCTGCTGCCGCTTGCTCAACAAGTTCTGTGCAGCTCAGACTGAAGCTGTTGGGCGGCGTTCTGTCCTTTGGTTTAAGCTGTTGCTGCTGCATTTGTTGTTGTTGTTGCTGCTGCTGTTGTTGTTGCTGTTGCTGCTGTTGTTGTTGCTGCTGCTGCTGTTGCTTCATGCGTGCTTGACTCTCATGGCTCATGCTAGACATGCCCAAACCGCTGCTGGTGCTGCAATTAAAATAAAAAATTGAAATTGTAATTGTAAATTTGAAAACGCTTCCGATAAATATTTAAGTTTGCAGTCGCTTCTCTGCTGATTTGTTTACAATCGACCCTCCCAAATATGAAATACAAAAGCCAAAGCCCCAAGCCCCAAGCCAAAGACCCAAATTGTTTATGGCAGGCACATCTGTCAGCTGCCTCATCACAGCCAGCCAGAGATGCTTATGCTCCTCCACTCACTCGTTTTGAGTTATTGTTGCATGTGTTTTATTTTTGTAGAAGCGACTCGTCGGCAATTCCCGGAATGCCTTTAACAGCCGAAGCGGTCGACGGGCTGTCTAGTGGGCCTCTTGGCTGCCTCTGCATTTTGATAACATTTCAAATGCGAGCCGCTCCAACTGGGTCAATTTCATAACAAATTATCTAATGAAAAAAAAACAATAAAAAAAAAATACCAAAAACAATCACGATTCTGATGTTTTATTTCAAAATGATTACGCGACAACCATTGGGCATAATATCAGTCGACTTTTTAAACCATACCTTGATTTTCTTTGCCTTTGATTAATACTGCAGTTGATGCCATATTCAAGTAGTCAACAAATTACCCTAGGAAACAAATTTGAACTCTTTGGCTACTACACCAACGAAACCAGCTTTTTATACCCTAAGCAAAATGGGCAAAAATGGGTATAATGTGTTTGGCCGAATGTATGTAACAAGCAGAGGGGGGCGTGGCAGACCCAAAAAAGTATATATATTCTTGATCAGGAACAACAGCCGAGTCTATTGAGCCATGTAACCGCACACTAGTTTTATTTTTTATAGATTTGGAGCCCCATATGAAGAATAACATATTTTTTCAATGGTGAGGTTTCTTTTTAATTTTTAAAATTTTGACTTGTTTTCTTATTGACGCCTAGCTAATGCAGCTAAACTATTATTTTCTAGTTTTCCTAGAGTTTTAATGACAAAAAATCGTACCAAAAAAATCTAAAAAAAAAAAATCATAATTTTCTTTAATCAAAAATTGGTTGCTGTAAAACTACTGGTATAAATCTTAAACTATATACGAATGAATTATATATAATATAGATACATTCATTAGCTTTCAAAAAAACGGTTTTGGCTTTCTCGAGAAATGATGACAAATGTGGGTGCATCTCTAAAAACCGCTATAATAAGACAAAATTCAATAAATTAAAAAAAAAAACCAAAAAAATAATGTTTTTCATCATTTGGGGCAAAAAATCCATTAAAAAAAGTGTGTTTGGTTCGTGTAATTTTTTAGCTGTTAGCTTATGTTTTTCATTTAAATTCATGTCATAATTTTTCAGGCTTACAAAAGATTTGTTGGTAAATTTATTTGTTGTTTAAGTCTAAATATGCTACCGTTGGAAACATGAATGCTCCTCTTAACAAGAAAGAGGATAGAGTAAGTGGTCGACTAAAAGATACCACTCGCTTTTCAGTTCAATTTTCAAGATCAAACTAAAAAGCATCCTGTTAACTGTGTTTATTTTTGTAAGCGATTTAACATGATATCTAATATAAAAAAGTTGGAATTTTAGATGGAAAATAAAAATATACTTGTTTGGCCTACTTACACATCGTTGGTGCCATCGTCTCGAAATCCTTTCGCAAAAGGATTGCTTGATATTTTCAGTTGTGTTACCTGTAATACAAATAACATTTATATATAAAATATATTTTTAAATGATTTGACCTCAATTATATTTTTTTTAATAATATTCATTTGTTGGCGCTTTAACTAGATTTTCTATTATTATTTTTAGTGAGAAATGCAACAAATTAGAAAATGTTTACAAAGCATTAAAAAACAACAAAAAACTATGTAGATGTAGACACACACGCTCCAAAACTCACACATACACTTATAGAATAAAATTATTTGCAATAAATTTTTGAACGGAAAGTGTTAACACCCACGTTGAGCACATAAATTATTTAAATACTTTCGAAAAAATGCCGCTAAAAATAAAATGCCAAAGAATTTCATTTTGTTAATCATTGAGTTGTTGTTGTTCCTGTTGCTTTTGCTGTCTACCACTCGGAAAATTATTAATTCTACTCTAGCAACAAGCGGGTATTCCAACCTTTCAATGTAGTTCATAGAAGGGATATGTGGAGTTCAGTTATCGCAGTCAGACAATGTTTATTCCAATATCTCTTAATTTTTTTTAGAAATATAAGGAATAGAAGATAATTAAATAGGACAATTGTTTCAATAAAATAAATATGCCTAAGCACTCGAATGACAGATAGTTTTTGAGATGTTTTTGATTTTAAATTAAAAAACCAAAATAGAAACGATCGATCAAATGTCGCACTACTTAAAACAAACGATAATATAAGTAATATAGTCAGATACTGCTCTTCAAATTGTAACAATAAAGAATTATTTCTAAAGAAAATCATTTTTGGCTATAATAGCCTATTTCCACGACAGACCATTTGGCTCATTCAACGCCCTTTTCAAAATCCGAATGATCATTTTGGCTCATTCATAATGAATGTCCAGATTTATTGCCATTCGTCCCGGTGAATTTCAGTATTTTTTTTATCGAACACTCGATGCTTATCGATAATTATTCGTAAAAAAAGCAATTATCACTTTCACCAGCTTTTTTGTTCAATAAAAAAAAATTGGCACGAATTATAATAGCAAAATAATTCAACTTTTTATATTTTTGGACAGAAATCGAAATGCTTTGACAGTTGCACATTTGGTCGTGAAAAGTCAAAAATGAGCCACATTCAAATGTGACCAAATGAACCAAATGTGAGTGGTCGTGGAAATAGGCTATAAGACTTACACTAGAGCTTTGAGGTTCCTTTGTTCTCAAGAGAGAATTTCATTGCTTAACTTAATTTTGCGATTTTGTATTGTAAATTAGTAATAATAAAAGTGCAAAAGAAATAGAAAAGAAACAATGAGGCAGTCAAAGTTTTGTTAAAATAAAAATGATATGTATTTATACAAATAAGTATGTGTGTATATACGATATGTGTACAAGCATATGGACACTGTAGGAGGAGGAGGGACCAAATGTTTCGGATTGTAAATTTAAAAATTGAAAAGCGTTGGCGCTCATCGTTTACAAGTGGTTCCGATGACAAGTGGGTCAATTGGGTAAAACGTCTCGTCTCCCTCTCCGTATCCGTAACTGTATCTGTATCCCCGCCCGGGCATGTCTACACTGATAAAAAAAAATTGTTCTAAAATCAAAATTTTGGTCTCAGAACAAAAATTTTTGGTCTAAAGAATGCGTCGAGAACATAGAATTCTTAAATTAAGAGAACTCCTCTTAATTTTAAGAACATTTTAAATAAGACCAAGTTCCTATTTTAAGAATAAATGTTCTTAAAATTAAAATCAAAAATAAAATATATAAAAATTACTTTTTATATTTAAAATTAGTTTCTACTGTTAAATTTTAATTTATTTACATTTTCTATAGTTTAATTTGCTACGAGTGGGATTCGAACCGCCGCCTACCGCTACTTATTTGAAGCGGCCTCTCTAACCAGAACGTTACAATGCCACCATTTGTTTAATACGAAAGAGTACCTTTTTAAACTTTCCTAACAATTGAAGATTCTAATTTGTATATTAAGAACTTTGATTTTTTCGATTAATATTCTTAGTATTAGTAATATGTTCTTAAAATGATCTTATTTTAAGAACTAAATATTTAAGATGAATGTTCTTGATTTTAGAAGTAACATAAGTCTTTTTTTTTCAGTGTACTTACTCGCTGGTTCTGGTACGCTGTTACGGCCGTAAAACTGGTCTCCGGGAATATAAACGTACGAAAGTGACTTGAATGCTCGTTCTCATCCAGAGAGGCGTTCTTTGGCGGCAAGTAGACCAAGTGGAAGCGCGGCTGGTAGCGATGCATGGAGTTCAATATGATCTGTGAATTACAAAAAAAAAAAAATTCAAGTGGGGCAAATAGTACACATAACATATGTATGTATGTATTTTGAATGCTATTCGAATAATGCCTGTCGACTTTTGTTTAGCGCTTTTCAAATACAATAAATAAAATACTTTTGACGCGGGCGGTGACCAAATGTTTTGATTTGATACCCGGGCATAAACAAAGCAAAAGCATCGAATTTATGGCCCCTTTCGACCGGATTGCTCTTACTCACATGGCCGTTCTCATCCAGCTGATTGTTGGTCAGCTTCAGCTTATCGAATGACACAATTTGTTTCATCCAATTGGCGCCGGCTGCTGGCGAATCGGGATGCACATGAATCCGTGGTGGCGATATGGCATCCGCCTTGCCCGCCACTACCCAGCAGGAGCTGCAGAATACAAGCAACAATATTAATCATATATACACTAATAAAAAAAATGATCTAAAATCAAGATTTTGGTCTCAGAACTAAGATTTTTGGTCTAAAAATTGCGTCGAGAGCATGCAGTTCTTAAATTAAGAGAACACATTTTGATTTGAAGAACATTTTAAATAAGACCAAGTTCTTATTTTAGGAAGAAATGTTCTTAAAATTAAAATCAAAATATAAAAAAAATTTTTATTAATTTTTTATATTTATATTTTTTTTTTTTTTAAATTTGATTTATTTATATTTTTGGGTTTTACTAATTTCATAAATTTGATTAAATTCATAAAATTTCACATTTGAAGCAGCTTCTCTAACCAGAGCGCCAATTTAAGATTTTTATTCTTATATTAGGAGCTTAAGATTTTTTAGATTAAAATTCTTAGTTTTAGTAATATTTAAAATGAATGTTCTTGATTTTAGAAGTTAGTCTTTTTTTTAGGTGTACGCACTTGTGAAACGCATAGCGATATCGCTTATCATCCATTGGCACAAAGTCCATCATGCATATGTAGGTGGCATGGGGATCGAGACCTCCGATGCGCACCTGAAATGTGGGAAACATTCGACGACCTGTTTTCGTAATTATCATCTCGGTGCCCTGAGCATGAAACTGATCCCATAGTGCTTTTGTCTCCAATACCACAATGGCTTGTGCTAACGATGGATGCACTGCCTCTGGTTCCTGTTGATTATCAATAATTAAAGGGAATTATTAATAAAAAATAAGCTTTTTAAATTGAAACAAATATAGTACAGCTGAAAAAAACGTACATTTAATTTTTTTTTTTACTACTGAAATATTTGTCTAATGTTTAGCTGCCTTAGATTTGACGGAGCCTTAGGGATTCTATTCCGACAAAAAATTAGTTAGAGTATTCACATAATTAACAACTATGTATTTGTGGAAATTTACAAAGCTCTATAGTTATCTATATGGATTGCAATAGTTAAATGAAATAATTTTTTCAGGACCCCAAGCGACAGGCATTTCAACAAAAACTGCTGTAGCAAAAATGCCAAATATCGAACAAAATATCGTTTATGTTATGTTAAATTTTATATTTGGTTTAACTTCACAATACTTTTCCGTAGTCAGGACTCTGGGGTAGCATTGCTGTGTAAATATTTTCAGTACAAATTGTTGTTGTTGGGTAAGTATTTTTTATAAATTCACCGATATTACGTTAATTGAATACCCTAATTAATTGTGATATTTTCTAAACTATGTGTCTTTTAAATTAAAAAACCTTTTAATTGGATAATCGAAAAAATCGACTTAAACATTTGTAAATACAATACACTCAGAAAAAAACCAGGTTTCCATACTAAAACAGGCTATATTCAAGTACAAACGATTTCAAAAGCTATTTGAGTTCGGAATTTTTAAAGTTTAGAACAAAAATCTTATTTCAAGGTCGGGTTTCGCATGTACGGAAATCTTAAAATAAGATTTTTCGAGGATACTTTAAGTACGTTTTGGGTTTAATTCGAGTCTGCTAAAATTGAAAACATACGACTTTAAGTACACAAAAGTTTTGAACTAAATTTTAAATGTACTTGTTTCTAGTACAAAACGTTATAACTAATGAATTAAATTCTAAAAGCGTACACCAGTATGTATACTAAAATTATGGAAAATAACAAAATTATATACCATTTAATAATGGTATATTTTGTTGGTAAGCGAACTTTTGAAGTAGGTGATAGAACCAGTTAAGAATTCAAAAATGCGGCACGTTCTTATTTTTAAATTCCTTTCAACATTGAAAAAAAAACTATTTGAAGTACAAAAGAATCTTAAAATAGTTTAGTACAAGTAAGTCAGTAATTTCTGGAGAATCTTTACGAGTTTCACGTATTATATATTTGCCATGGTCTTATATATTCTATCTAAGTTTGGTTGTAATCAGACTACTTTTTCGGACAGCTGCAATAGGAATGGGCAATCAGAATTCTAAATTTAAAATCGATTCATACTTAATTCAAGATTTTTAGTACATAGCAATCTTAAAATTTTAAAAATGAAACGGTATAAATTCGATTACGGTCGTACCTTATTTTGGGATGACATATTTTTCTGAGTGTAGGTTTTGAAATACTCGAATTTCGGGAAAGCTCGCTTAAGAATAAACTCTTCAAAAATTAATTGATTTAAATTTTTTACTTCAATTTTGTAATTGGACAATTAAGTTAATCTATTAAACTGTCTTTGTACTTGTACTTGGAAAACAGTTAAGGACCGAAATTTCAACTTCAATATTCGTAAAACAATATAAAGAGATTATGATTATTGCTTAATCACTTTGTTTAGATTCAAGTCGAAAAGGTGCATAACATTCATTAACAATAAAAACATATTCTATATTCAAAAACTTATTACAGTCACACAGTTTTGTGCTGCAAGCTTTAAATTCAACAAACGTTGTAAATTTAAATTTAATTTGGTTTTTACGCACACTACAACATTAATAAACGTCAATGTTCGCATGTATTAAAGAAAATTAAAAAAAAAAACAGAGTATCACATATCATCACATTTCTGTCTAATGGATCATTTAAAATAATTAAAATTTTGCAAAGTTGTCTAATTTACACGTAATTAAAAGCTCATTTAAGAATAAACCCAACGAAACTGAATTGATTTAAATTTTCGTTTTAATTTTGTTATTTCCCAAAATTGTTTTGACACTTACACCTTTGTTGTTATTGTTATTGTTGCTGTTGTTATTGCTGTTGTTGCTGCTGCTGTTTGACGTGTTGTTTGTTGAGCTGTTGTTGTTGTCTTTTTTGTGGCTGTTTTTATATTTCTTGGCAGTCGTTGTTGTTGTTGCTGCCGCTGCTGATTCATTGCTGTTATTGTTGCCGTTGTTTTTGCTACTGGTATTGCTGCTGCTGTTGTTGTTGTTGTTGTTGCTGTTGCTGCCAGAATAATCGGGAACAACGGACGCCTGCTCTTGGCAGTTTCCGGTGCTACTCCCCTGACTGCTCCTGCTGCTGCCCGTGCTCTGGGCATCGATGTCCGCCAGCTTGGCATCGATCTGTTCCAGTGGCTTATAGGAACTGCGATCCTTGCCCGCCGTTTGAATGCATGCTGTAAAAGAGGCACGATCGGATTTGGGTTTACAGATTTGATATTGATTTAGTATGCATGCAAACAGATTAATTCGAAAATGTTTAATTCTAAAATCAATGGTATTCACTTCCTGTTCTCGAATTAAATTATACGCTATTCGGTTGACAGATCATTGCATTAAGATAATTTTTTATGTCTGATTGGATAAAATTATAATATAACAATTAAGTTGAAAATTGTATTGAATTTAAATTGTAAAAGTAATATTATTGTTTTAATATCAATTTCATTATTTATGTTGAAAATATGTTAAAAATAACCGAAAATAACCAAAACATTGAAAACTCACCTAAACCGAGCCACATTCTTAAATAAAAGGTTCGGTTCGAAAATAAAATAATATTTATGTTTTTCTACTTTTTATTACTCGAGTATTTGAGAATTTGGTTAAAAATAAATTATATATAAATCTTCAAATTGATTTATTTTAATATAAGAATTTGTAAAATACATAATTCAATTGACTAAAAAAGTAAGGGAAAATTCAAACAATAAAAATACTTTGTTGTATTAGCCTGAACAATGGCTCGAACCCAAACCTTGGGTTCAGGAGGTAAATAAACCGGTCTGCAAGCCGACCCTAAGTATGTTTTTTTGGTTTGAACCGTCGGATCAAACCTTTACCAAATTTTTGGTAGTTTTGCGGCTTTGATTTGAAATGCATTTTCTATGCTAAAATTGGATATGTATATTAGCAAACAAATACTAAAGCGGAATATTTGAACAATTTGTGACATTAGCTCTTAGTCTTATTTAATACCAATAAATTATGATATATGTATAAATGCGTTTCAGACTATTTCAGGTACGACATGATAAAAAAAATTGCCTAGCAAATGAGCAGAAAAACGAGGCACATAAATCAAATGAGGACTGTGGAGTGTTAGGCAACAGTTTTCATGTTCTGAATGGTATATTTTTTGATTTATTTGATTTAAAGTGTGACCGAGGAAGACATCAAACACTTGGATGAGTGGAAGGTTGCGCAGGCGTAAGCCAGTGGATGGATAAACGGATGAGAACGAAGACGGAGAAGGAGAAGGAGACGGAGACGGAGACGGAGAAGGAGACGGAGACGCACAACAAATTGGATCAGGCAACTATAATGAGAGGCATATAAAAGTAGCGACAACAACGCCAATCCAATTATAAAAGTCGTCAGTGCAACTGCTGCTGATTGAGTTGCCGGCTAAATTTAGTGTTTTTTGAGAGCAGCCCTTGAGCTGCAATTGGGAAGAGCGAGAAAGAAGATGTGGCAGCAGGCGCCTCGCGTTAAGTACAAATTTTGCAATTAATTGCCGCATGCAGCAAGTGCCATCCGTATTTGTTGTTGTTGCTGTTCTTGTTGCTGAAGTTGCATTCCAATTGCCTTGTAGCTCTGTCGGAGTCATCGTCAATGACCCATGACAGGTCGCCGACTGCTGCCGATTGCTGTTTCTGCTCCGCCATCAATTGTCGCTTAATGAGACAATTTCTGTTCTGTTCTGGCCCCGGCAGTGATTTTGTCGGCAGTCGCTTCACGAATGAATTCTAAAATCAATTAGCGTTTGGCACAAATAATCGTTTTTCTGTCACGCCAACCCAACCATCAAACAAAAAAAAAACATACTACATATAAAAATAAAAACAAAAATGTCAAACCAACTTTTATCGCATGGGACTCGGGAATCTTCAAAAGTTTGCGCTAATTGCTAATTGCTACGGTCAAAGCTTTCTTCGTTATTATTAATTCGCATTTTTCTTAAATCTGTGCCAGATTATAGAATCTAGAGATGGGAATCTTAAGAGCAAGTTTAACTAAAAGTTTAACTCATATAAGGATGGATGCATGATCTATAAAAACATTCAACAAGTATCAGTCTCTGAGCTGAATCTCAGTCTTAAGACTAAAAGTATTAAATACTTAATTTAAATATTTTTGCATGATAGTATCCTTTCTAAATTGAGATGATGTTTTTTATAAGTACCATTTATATGTGTTTCACAGGAGACAAACAAGATAATATAAACTGGCTTATAATATATTTATTTATATTATATGTATTCATTATTTATATTTAATAACAATTTAAATTTTATTCAAGTTCCTTAAACTCTGTAACTAAGAATAAAATAAATGTTTCGTCATTTATATAAATGGGTTTATTCAGGGTATCAAACCGCAACAAATATCAGTGTTATTTGGGATTTCGGTCATGTTTCAATTACGCTAAATCATTGTATATCGGTTTCCTAACGGTAACTGTTTCTCTGAATATTTTGGTTTTGAAATACGGGTAAGGTTTCGGATCGAAAATAAAAAAAATTTGGTATAAAAATGAAAAGCGTCGGCAACTTATACAAAAACAAACAAGTGGGAAAGGCTATAGTCGAGAAGTCGACCAAAGAATACCCGTTACTTATTTCAATATATATAAAAGTTCTTAAATCGGTAGTTTAGCGGAAAACGCTATTTTCCGCTAAAATTGAAACGCATACATTTTCCAAGCCATGAAAGCTGCATATATGTCCTATATATCGTTGAAAAGGTAGTTTTGAGGACTTTTTTATTTAAAGTACTCAGGTAACTTTGTAAAGGTGAAATAAGATAAACTTACATCATGCTTTTTTTTTTGTCAAAAAATTTGATATTAGAAATTTTGGGGCTGGAATATGCTTTCCTCACGAGACTTTTATCTCGTGTACAGGTTTTTTTAGTGTTTATTAGATTTAGATAACGTTAATTACCAAAAAACTGAACTATTTTAAAAATTGTGGATGTGGTGGCTTTTTGCGATTTGTTGGGGCGAAAGGGGTTTGGGGCTGTGGGTGAAATTTTGGTATCTCTATCTCTTATAGTCTCCGAGATCTAGGCGCTCACACAGACGGACGAACGGACAGACACACATCGCTATATCGACTCGACTGTTGATGCTGATCAAGAATATATAGACTTTATAATGTCGGAGATGCCTCCTTCTCCCTGTTACATACACTCCAACGAACACAATGTACCCTTTAACTTATTTTTTAAGTAACGGTTATAATAAAACAATTACTTAGTTGCAAGTCAATTCTGTATATTTATGTAAGTATCGGTATTAAAAATAAATATTAATTAAACAACCTGTGAGAAATATTATCAATTTCTTGATAAATAAAAATTTGTTAATTGATCATTATTATTTCTCAAGAATTCTTTATTTTTAAAATGACATTAAATAAGTTTAAGCTAACAGTACAAACTGTATATACATATATAATGCATACGAACGTATGTTAATACATATAATATAAGCCCATGCAAATATTTGAAATATCAGTGTGAAAATATCTATCTTAGGATCTCGACTCACCTTCAATCTGTTTCATGGGACTAAGTCCGCCAGTTGTATAGGGCGATGTCCAATAATCATTTGCATAGCATCCATAATCCGCCAAATTGCTGTTAAGTCCATTGTCCAGGAATGGCATAGTGGCCACCATGGCACTGGGACATTCCGTGGGTCCTATCATGTGTGTCATTTGTGTGTTGTGTGGCCTATAAGGTATTGCCCTTTGACGGTTGTTGATCAGAGCGAACGAAATATATGGGCAAGTATTTCCGAAATCAGAAACAGAACAGTAATTGTGTACAGGTATTTATTTCCAAAAACAAAAACAGAAAAAAAAACTAAGAACAACAACAATGTCGAAAGATTACTGAATCATTTACATGCTTTTGACTTGGTATTCAGTACTTGATTTGTTTTGATTTGAAAAGTTTTTCGCGCAGTTATCAAATTTGATTATTGCACACACACAAGCACACAAACTCAAACTGCAAAAAAATTGGGATATCAACAAACGGGCACAGGCGATTCGGATATATATGCATAAACAAAATTCAAATGAGGCCCGCGAAAGTGTTGAAAAATCGAAGCTGCCGATCAAGTTGTCAGGGTGTCGATCAGAATAACTAACTAACTTCAAAAAAAAAAACGAGACTCAAAATTGCAATCGCTTCAACACCTCGACGCAATTTTCAAATATTTTTTACCGATCTTTCGATATTTAGATTTTTATTTGATTTGTTTTTTTTTTTGTTTTCGATTTTCCGTATAATTTTTTAAAGTGTGGCGTTTTATGGTTCGATCGCGTTGACTGTCAGTTTCTTATTGACACTCTTTGCACTAAACCAAATTGATTGAACGAACGATTGATTGAATGATACACTCGACTCGGTTGAACGTTTAATTGTTTTTGTTGTTGCTGATGATGATGTTGTTGTTTTTATTGTTGTTGTTGTGGTTGCACTTGCGAATTTGAAGCGTTGATGTGGCTCACTTGTCACTTTTCGACCAAGTGCGAACTGATTATGTCGATTCGTGTGATCTGTGATCTGCGATCCGTAATACCGCGATACCGCAATACACGACTGGGTACAATTGATCCGAAATCCGAATTAGAATTGAAAATCCACTAGTTGCCGTTGTTGCTGCTACTCCTGCTGTACGTGTAGACGAAGACGCGCTCGCATCCGTATCGTCAAGAGCTGACTGACTAACTGCGGAATGAGTGCGGCGCATCCGTCGCACATCCAATGGATGCTCACTGGGATGGGATGCTGCTGCTGATGCTGCTGTTGCCGTTGCTGCAGCCACCAATCGCCGTGCCACTTGAGACGATCACGACGATCGCGTATCCAAATTTAGCCTCTCTCTCTCTCTCTGCGTGTGTGTGTGTGAGTGTGTGTGTGTGTGTGTGTGTGTGTGTGTTCGTTCATATGCATGCGCCTGTATGTAGGTGCACATTGAGTTGGCCAATGCCAGCACAGTTTCCCTTTTGCTCATTGTCGAGTACAAAAAGTGTCGGCAGAGTCGGACACTGATTGCCCTACTCGACATTGATTGTCAGTCAGTCAGATCAGCTACCACACTGAGAGAAAAATCAAGAATTTTCGAACTTAAATCAAGAATTTCCGTTGTCAAAAGTCAGCCAAGCCCGAATATTTTTGATTCAAAATTCTAAATTTAAGAAATTTTCAAAATTCTTGATATCAAGAGCGTTCGGATATGTCAAGTTCGTTTCAGGATTGATTTAAGATTATTACACTGATTAAAAAAAATGTTCTAAAATCAAGAACTCAAGAACTAAAATCTCAGAACTAAGATTTTTGGTCTAAAAAATGCGTCGAGAACATCAAATTCTTAAATTAAGAGAACACATCTTGATTTTAAGAACATTTTAAATAAGACCAAGTTCTTATTTTAAGAATAAATGTTCTTAAAATTAATATCAAAATATAGAATAAATAAAAATTATTTTTTATATTTATAATTTTTTTTATTTTTAAATTTTGATTTATTTACTTTTTTTCTGTTTTAGTAATTTCTTAATTTTGTATAAATTTGATACGAGTGGGGTTTGAACCGCCCGGCCTGCTTGCTTCACAACTGAAGCGGCCTCTCTAACCAGAGCGCCACGGTGCCACCATTTGTTTGACACGAAATAGTACCTATTTATACATTTCTAACAATTTAAGATTTTTATTCTATATTTAGATTTTAAGATTTTTTAGAATAATCTTAGTTTTAATAATTTGGTCTTAACATAATCTTATTTTAAGAACAAAATATTTAAGATGAATGTTCTTGATTTTAGAACTTGGTCTATTTTTCCGGTGTATTATCTCGATATGAGACCATCTCTTTGAGATCATTTTGTACTTACTTTAAACGCTTTTCCGACGTATAACTTCAAAACGTTCTAGACTTAAGTATATTTCATAATTAATTCAAGTCCTTTAAATTCTATACCTGAGTGCAAAAACATCTTAAAATAAATATACCAAGAGGTATTATGAGCATTTTGTAATAATAAAAAATGATAAAAATCTTAAATTATCATCAAAAGTAAGTGAGGGCTGAATACAGAAACTATCCTGTTATATAGAGCTCTCAACTACAGTCTTAATTTTTCAATGACCGTCGAACAGCTCCACATAGCAGTCAAGCCAGAACCACTTGAGAAAAAATATATAAGAATTAACGATCTTGATTCAAGTCACATTGTACTTAATATAATACCTGTCCATCTCTATTTTTCTGAACGTACATACAAACAGTAACATGTACAAACATTTACATTTTTTCGGCATTATGTTAAAATAATATCGTTGTTTAGTTAAAAACGATATGTACTTAAACTAATATGCAATCGAGCTTACCGCAGTATTTTTGGATCAGGATTAAGCATGTTTATATTTTAGAGCGAAACAGTCTTTACTTACTACATATAATTTTTAATTTAAGAATTTTGTTCTTTTTTTTAATTTTTAACGGCTATTTATGCTTTAAGAATGAATCGCTCTTAAAGTAAGAATATTAGAGAATGAATCGTTCCAAAAAAAATTCCTAGACCGAAACAGGATTATTTTAAAAATGATCTTTGTAGAACGAATCGAACTGATTTTTTCTAAGTGTACATTTAAAGTTATCAAGATAAATATTATCGGGATATAAGACATGCATGTAAGGCATGTAAAATCTTTTGACGATACTCGTAATACCAAATTAAAAAGTCAATGTGTATTTCGACATATCGATTTTGTGACATCTAATATATTTTAGCTTATTTTAAGTAGTAATCGTTTAATTACTTCTGATGGATCAACTGAATACAATGATAGCTTTTTATAAGAACAAGTTGGCCTCATACATGATAAGTACTTACAACATATGTTCACTGTTCGTAAAAATCAATCAGTATCAGATGTCACACTATAGGTTTGTTACATTATCTGTGATACCGATGCCAAAATCTTATGTTTTGGATTATTGAAATTTTTCTAAATTTTTACCTTCTAAACGTAGAGATAAGCTAGTTCCAACTCTTAGTCATGACAAATTCCGACGGTGATAAACACACTTTACTTATGTAGTTGGACATATTAATTAAATTAATAAAAAAATTTCTAATTTTACCAATTCCAATTTAGGAAAAATGAACTTAAGAACAATTAATATTCCCAACATGTTCCGCGTAGGGTATGTAAGTCAAAATTATTTGAGCAGCAAATTACAGTAAGCACTCTTGAATTGCGTAAGATTAAAAAACTTATTAACCAATATCACTGCTGACGACAGTTCGCGCTAGTGCCTAAAGGCGAAAGGCGACTAGCAATATATACCGCTAAAATCGAAAATTTGCTATGACTGTCCGATCAGATCGAGTTATATACCGATCGAAAGGAATAGTCTTGAGTAACAAAATTGCATACTTAGACATTTGATAAGGGGTGTAAGTGAAGGGGTAGTTTTTAAATTATGGCAGGTAATGCGGCCGTTGGGGCCTTTTAAATACTAGTAATTGATTCCTCGATTACCCAACTCCAACCACTGGGTTAAAAGAATTAAATTTGAAGCTTTTAGTAGCCTTTCCAAAATGAAATGAAAAGTTAGTTTGTTTGTCTGTTTATATCAAAGCGCTAAAAAAAGCTTAGATTTGATTATGAGAATTTATTCCTTACCGAAAATCTAGAATTTTTTGTTCTAAGTTGCCCCAAAGTTTCCAAACACCTTAAATTTTTTTTTTGAAGTACTCAGTTAAAGTTTTGCAGGCGACTTAAGGTTTTAAGCTTATGTTTTGGCGATGTATGACAAAATGGCTCTAACGATTTTTAATTATTTTCTATATATGGTATTATAAAATGTAAGATTTCTCGTTTTTTGTTATATAGAATATAGCTTTTAACAATCGGTTTGAAATATGTCAAATAATCTGACAGATAATTCGTTAAAGTCAGTCTAATACATCGTCACTAGAATTTGGTCAAATCGGTCTACTATATCATTCAGCTGCCATAGGAACAATCGGTCGAAAATCAAGTTTTAGTAAGAAAACCTTTTTTTTGTTTTTTGAGATATAGTATGTCAAATAATCGGACAGATAATTCGTTAAAGTCAGTTATATACATCCTGACCAAATTTGGTTCAAATCTGTCTACCTTATTATATAGCTGTCATTTGAACAATCGGTCGAATATCAACTTTAAGTACTACGATTTCAAGGACTGATAGGAATGTGAAGTTTATTGAGCTTATATTTAAGTTCTGGTCGTCATAAGTGGAGCTCACTGTATGCTTCAAATGCGATATGTTTTCTCTCTCTCTCTCTCTTTGTCATTTCTCCATCGCAATGAGTGCGAGAATGTATGTATGATCATTGATATTCAAGTGAGTCAAAGGCCACGCCCCGAAATCGCATCACTGGTCGAAGCAGTTCGCCTTAATTGATCTCCCTCTCTCTCTTTTTTTTTCTCTCACTCGCACTCGCACTCGCACTCTCTCTCTCTCTGTTGAAATGTGTGTTGGCTTTGAGGAGGCTGACTCATTGGATGCTTCAGATGCTCTGTAGATGCGCAAAACTGTTTGAACTGTTCACGTGGCAATCATTTGGAAAATGCTTTTAATTGAACTGCTACCACATGGTGATGGTGGTCGGCTATGGCCGGGCCATAAATACAAATAGCTCCATAACCTCGACACTAAATAAACCGTAAAAAAGCGGCCCTAGATGATCAGTTCCCCTGATCAACGATAACTGTAGCATGGGGAATTCATATTTTGTTGTTGTTGTTGGTTTATACACAACAACAACAAAAATGGCGTCTGTTAGTCATTATCATTAGCCTGTACTGCGACTGGGACTGTGGCTGAGAATAAGAATGAGACTTGGCCTAGGCCGATCAAAGAGAATGCTTTAATTTGAGATACTTGTATCTCGTACTCGTGCGTATATTCATAGATCGTCAATTGGGATACGTTGTGGGATCTTTGTTTTCGTCGGCTTTAGTTCTCGGTGTTCGCGGTGTCTGCTTTTCATCACCCACACTCTAACAATTAACGGTAAATGCAGCCGCCGCCATTGCTGCTGCGATTCCTTTCCTGCCCCACCTGGGCTTTACCTGTACCACCGACCCATACTATGTTATTTGTTTACCTCTGCATTTTTGTTATGTATATAAACCGAGTGTATTCTGGCCAATCCATTATAAATCTTAACATCCATTTATGCCCAGGATTCACATATGTTATGTATATACATACACGTATATACATATATTTACCACTTGGGTGCTCTGTTGTTTCTCTGTGAGCTGTTTACAATTATTTCGAGTTAAGTAGTTTGCAGTTTGTTTGGTTTTTCTCCTCCAGTAGATCCCGCCATGGCCCTGCCCTACAATCACATCCATAATCAGAATCAAAAACCCAAACCTGAATCCGAACCTATTTGTATTGCTTGTTGAATTGATCTCAGCAGCAGAGTACTTGTAAATAATGAATATTAAAATTTATGATTGCTTTTAAATCGACATTATTTATTCAAGTTTGTTTTTCGAAAATGCATAATTTAATGAAGCTCAAACTATAAATCAGATATAACAAAATGAGAAGAGAATTAAAATAGATGCTGAAACTAGTATCATACCGCCAGAGAGACGCACAAGCACGAAAATCTAAACGGAAGGCCGCGCTAGTGACGAAAGCAACACGAAGGCTGCGAAAGGAAACTAGCAATATATATATATATATATATATATATATATATATATATATATTGGATCTATATGGAATATGTGCTACGACTGTCCGATAAGATCGAGCTATATACCGATCAAAAGATATAGTCTTAACTAACGAAATTTCATTACTTTGCTAACTCACATGGTTTATGAGATAATGAGGTGTAAGTGGGAGGGACTAAATTTAAATGATGACAGCTAACAGGGCCGTTAGTTCCTTTTGGTAAATTGTATTACTTATTTTTATTTTTTAAAAATTCTTATCAAATTCTTAAACGCGACCACTAAAATCGGACAACTGGATCAAAAGCTGATTAATTTTGAAGTTTTTATTGGCCTTTTCAAAATAAAATGAAAAGTTAGTTTGTCTTTTTAAAAAAAGCTTAGATTTGATGGAGAGATTTATTCTTTTTCGAAAATCTAAAATGTTTGTTCTACGACTTTTTGAAAAAACCGCCAGCTTAGCGGAAAAACGCTAAACGCCACACCATGAGACAGCTATGTCCTATTTTTAAATTGTTGAAGGGCATGTTTGAGTTTAGGGACGAAAGTCTTTTCATGTCCCACAACTTCTAGTATCCCATTTTGTGACGAAAGATATTTAATATATTTTAAGCTTAATATATACCATACATTATTTAATAAAAAAAATGTGGGGCTTTCGGAACATTGCGCAGAAAGTCCGGAAGCTTTATACCCAAATGTGCCGAAGCCACACATTTTTTTTTTTTTTAAATATATTTATATTCTGCATTTTATATTGTTCGTCACGAAAAGACATTGAAAGACTTTCGTCACTAGACTTTTACCTCGTAGATGTTTTTTTTTTTCAAGTTTCTTTAATAACAAAAAACAAACACTTTTTTTACTAGTATTTCTCGTCAATTTGGTGGATTTTGTTGTTCTGCTTCCGCTTGAAAATTTCGTGCCCACCTCTGATATATATGCATATATATACGAAGAACAAGATTGTCAAATAAATTAATGCTCATATCAGAATATCGCTAGATTTCTTTGGTTGTGTCAACATGCTTAATACGCGATAAGTATTTTCCACTTTGGGATTTGGTTAGGACTCGACTTTATCAACGCGGATATGTACTATCTAAGTACTTTTACACTTAAGATAATGATAAAGTCTATCTAGTTATCAACTGATGATTGGTATTAGTTTTGAGCCTAGCCTTCAATTTGAATTTGTATATATATAACGTACAAATCCCGCTTGAATATTTATGATGGGTATAATTAGAATTTGGAATAAACTGCAATATGATTGACATATCATTTCTTTTGTTTTTGTTTTTGATTTTTTTTTTGTTTTGAATTGCTGCATTTAGCAAGGCGTACATATTGTAATTTTGTTAATCGAATGGAAATTAAACCAAAATGGGAACTAATAAAGAAATCAAATAATTTTCCAATTCCTGATCCAAAATCTGTAGGCCAGTTTGCTTGCAGCCACATTTGAACTAATTACTTCTTGCAATTCTTAATGTTCTTCCTGATATTGGAGATGATACTATGAGACATACGGCCAGCTGTCAGGCGTATTCCGGTACGAAATGGTTGATGCTTGCAACCCAAACAGCGCTGCTCCAGAAGCTCGCCCAAGAGATCATCATCAGGATCTTTGAGCATATTGCATGAGTGCTCTGAGCAAGAAAACGAACTCTGAAGCTCACAAATAATGTCCAGCTTCTTAGCATCCGCACTGAGATTGGCATTGCTGTCCTGTTTCTTCATATTCATATTGGACTCATAGTCCTCCACAGCTTTGCTTCTCTTCTTGCCATCAGTTTTGGGGCAGCACCAATATGCGGCCAGAAAGTCCAATTCATCAGACGATGCTGAGCTTTGCTCCTCCGGCTCATGCTCCCTGGAGTGCTGCTCCTTAATGTCATCGGAGCTGGGCGAACGTTTGTCCTTCAACTGATCACATGTCCGGCGAACTGGGACTGCACTGGGAGTGCGTTCTTGGATGATGCCCTTCTTGACCGTCTGGTCGTAGCTGTCGACAATGCGTGACACATGACGCTGCTTCAGATCCAGCTTGTCCAGCTCCAGTTCCTTCTCGCGATACTGCTTCGGCGTCAGCACCAGCGGCTGCCAGTGTAACTCCAGCGTGGACATCCGCTTCACTCCCTCATCCTCCAGGATGCTCCCATTAGTCAGCAAGCGTCCCTTATATGTCAGCCTGCTGAATGCCATCGGGACGTTCATGGTGCGACCAATTCGCTTCTTCAAGTCAGCCACATTCCGAAAGCGATCCGTCTCATAGATGCTCTTACGACCATCACGTGTCAGCACTTGAATCTGTAGTTTGCGCATCTTGTTAATGCCAACTGCAATTGGTATCAATATCAATTCATCAATTGCTAATGAAAATTGTTTGCTGGACAATCTTCACCGTTTTCAATGATATATGTGCAATTTGTTTGTTTCAATTGCTATTCTATGTAATTTACAATACAAATTTCTGTGTAGACCTCTAGTCGGTTTTTCAGACAAACGAATTTTAACTCATGGCATCGCCTGCCAATCGAAATGAATTGTACTATTGCAATTGACAGTGTTAGACAACTAACGAGATACTCTAATATTCATTTTACATGTGCACAACAAAAAAATATATCAACTTCTAAAATTATATTATGATATGAACATTTTAAGACCAAATTACTAGTGCTAAAAATATGAATCCAAAAAAATAGCAGTTCTTAATTAATTAATTAATTGTTAGGAAAATAAGAATATGTTATATTTTCATTCACAGCGAAGCCATTTCTCATTTAACATTGCAAATATCAATGCATTAAAAGAATATTTAAAAAATAAATTAAAAATCATTTGCTAGAAAACATTACAAGCTTTTAAATGATTGTTTACACAGGGTTATATGCCCACAGAGTGATTTTTGATAGTGATAGTAAATAAAACAGTAATCAGAAATACTACACAAGAACTTCTTTTGACGATGAAAGTTTCGCTTTGAGATTGTTGAGTGCTTATTAAAATAAAATAAAACTGCAATAAAATGTTCATATATCACTCAAAATTAAAATTTTTTTTGCTTTTAAATTTTGTAAATACTTAATATGTTCTTATATTTATGCTTGTGGTATTAAGATATAAGAATTTCTGATCTTATTAATAAAAACTTGGTCTAATTTGAAATGTTATAAAAACCAAGCTTTGTTTTTTATTTTCAAAAAATTTATGTTCTCGACGAATTTTTTGGAGTGAAATTCTTATCTGAGACCAAGACCTAGATATTAGAACCTTTTTTTTTATTCTGTGTATGAATCTGAAACCGATTCGGCTACGCAAAATCTTTGTATTTAGGTTTCTTAAAGAAGACCAGTTTTTTATGCTTGTTTCGGTTTTGAAGTATTAATAGGTAAATATGTTGTAAAAAAAAGCCTTAGTATCTAGACAAAAAAATACTTGTATATCATAAATTTTATTTAAAAAGATAATTTTAGATTTCGGATGAAAATTAGTATATATTTTAATATCCTGTGCGGGAAAGAGCACCAACAGACGAGTCGTTATACTTATGTCCGTTTGTTCGTATGAACTTAAAGATCTTAGAGATGGTAAAAGTTTGGCTCCCATTTGTAATGTAACCACCTTATAATTACAGGCAGATACAATAAATATTACAATTTTTTTACGCCCATTGTGGGGGCGTTGTTCGCAAAAAACCCAAACTATTAATAAACCTTGGTCGTGATATGTGAATACTGGCAAGTGTCTGTCTTATACATCCTAAACAAATTTTAATCAAATCGGCCCACTATATCATATAGCTGCTTACGACAAAAAAATTTTTTTTAATTTTAAATGAAGCCTTATTTAATAATTCCAAAGATCTTCCACGATAGATTTTAATGTTTAATATCTCATCGGAAGCTTAATTAATCAAACAAAAAACATTATCAATTTTCTTATTTCAAAAATTTTTATAAGTTTGTCAAAGTATAATGCTTTTTAAGATCTGCTGAGAGCTGTTAAAGTAATGTTACAAATTAATATCCAGGAACATTTGGGTCTATGCAAACACAAGCAAACTTTTTATTTCATTTTTTGCATTCATTATGTTCAAAAATTCGTTCCTTATAGTTTTTCAACTGATTGTATTATTGCAATGATTTCGATAATTTGGAGCAAATCGCAAAAAACCACCACACCCACAGTTTTTAAGAAAATACAGTTTTTTATGGTAGTTAACGTTATCTATTAATATTATCTGTAATACCACTTAACCCCAGCAAGATCGGACAAGTAGAACGGGAGTAACAGCAAAGTTATTAATAAAGTAATTATTTCAATACAAACACCTTAAGGTATGCAGTAGTATTAGGTAGTAATTTCTTTAAAGTACTTTCTCATATATTGTTACGGGTATCCTATGGTCGAGATCTCGACTATAGCCTTTCCCACTTGTTTTTACTTTTAATTGGAATAACATTCTCTTTAGATAAATCATTTTAAATGAGCGAATTTTGTGTTTAAGCTTACATGTCTTTGAAACGTTCCTAGAACTATCTTTTATTCAGTAAACCGATATTATACCGGTATTTTGAAACCGAAACATATAAAAACCGGACAAAAACCGATATACCAAGATAACCGAAAATTTTGAAGAGAAACTTAATTACAATAGCTTTGAATTTTGGCACACATCGTAGCTCCGAAGTTCTCTACAATCGTAAAAAAACGTGGATCGCATAGTTCACGTCCAGGGTCTCTTAAAGTATGGTGTACTCGACTGCAGCCTTTTCATAAGTGGATTAATAGATCGATATATGCGTTCGATTTACGATTATATGTATTAACAAAGTTCGAAAAGAGAATGGAGGGTATTAAATACAAGTGATAAGAAAAATATGTCAACTTGTTCAATTGGAAATCTAAATAGCATACTCTTATGTACCTATTTGCATATGTATACTATATATGCATACACAAATATATGTATACATAAATATGTGCGCGTTCTTGTACCTAAGATTATTGACTAAACACATTAATCTCATTCTCTCACATGTATATATTGTATGTAAGGGTATTTGTATAAATATACGTGTGTGTGTGTATGTATGTATGTATGTTTTGGATACTTGGCAAACTGTTTCCGCATTTGTCCCATTCAAAGTCAATTGGGAGACTAGCGTTTGAGTGAGGCGTTGATAAATTTATGCACCCCATTGGCGCAGCTTCCGGTTCCATTTGGCTTTACTTCTATACTAAATTTATAGTTTGTATGCGTAGTGTATGCGTATCTGTGTATCTGTGTATGTGTGTATGTGTTGCATCAAATGTCAACCGTTAGACGGGATGGCTGGCTGTGGAAGTGGTTAGCTCAATGGCACCTCATAAACTCGGCAACAAAATGTTGTGACTCAGAAAGGAAATCTTTGTTGTTGCAGATCAAAGGCGCGATAATTTCATCAGTTTGGCTTCATTTTCTTAATTTTTTTTTTCATTTTATTTTCTTTTCTCTAAAAAGAAAACTGTAGTTATTTTTTTGTTAAAGTAAAGGATCATTTGCAAATTGTAATGAAAAATACAAATTTACAAATATATTTGGTTTTTCTTTATTTCTTTTTTATTTTCTTATTGCTAAAAATAAAGATCATATGCAAATTGTAAATAACAAGCACAAATTAAAAATGTGTTTTTTTTTTAAATATTTATTTCGTTTTCTTTTTCCTAAAAACAACGTTCATAATATTCATTTAAAAATGTCGTTGCTTTCTAAATTTGATTTATTTTTTTTTACTAAAAAAAAGGATCATATGAAAATTGTGAATAACAAACACAAGTTAAAAATGCTTTTGTTTTTCGAAACTTTTGTTTTGTTCTTTTTCAAGGCAGAGTTCTTTGTTTGAGCGAATCAGACGTGTTTTATTTGGCTCGTACATTTTCATTTGTTTCTGTGATTTATAACACACCGATAATATAATTTTTGATCTAAAATTGTGCATAAGCGAACAAGCTATCGACTTGCTGTGTAAGTTGTGATTATTTGTGCATTGCGACCCTAAAATAAAGCATTTAATTTTTGCTAAGCTTAATTTTGCAGTTTACCTAAAATAATTACATTCTTGTGCGTGTGTTTGTTTGTGTATTTCGACTTTTGCTTTACACCTCGCTCACATAAGTTTGTTGTTATTGTAAGCACAGCGTTTGTTTTTGTTTGCGTTTACATCTTCTTATCTTAGTTTTGGCGCTTCGCACATCTTAATACATTTGTTAGTGTGTGTGTTCGCAGCGCGCTCTCACAAGCAAATTGTTTTTGTGTTTTTGCTCTCTTGTTTAGAGCTTCATTTGAGTGCCTCCCGCTCTATTTACGTGCGCAATTTCTGCCTATTAAGTATCTGTTTAACCCCTGTTGGAAATATGTCGTGCTGCAAGAAAAACTGCACTATCAAGTGTGCTGATGATTCTGAGCAACCGAGATTTATTTGATTGGTTGGTTGGTTGTGTGATAATATCATGCATGCAAAGTGTTATCCTCGGACACTACTTATGAATCTGTAGCGGCATACATTTCTAGCAAAGTCTCTGCTAATGACTCAGTCACTAAATTCAATTTTGCTATTGCTCGGGAAATAGCATCTTTTAAAATAAGTGTCCCTCACGACTCATTTACTGTCATTTGTTATCATTTGTTGGCCACCACATATAGTAGGCGTAGTGAATCCTCTCCTGTTCCTCTTACAGCCGGCAGTTCCAACGTTCAGGAACTGTAGTATCCGCTAGAACGGCTTCAAAAAACTAAACCTGCGGCCCGATTTTGCCTGTATTCATTATCAAAATGTTAGAGGCCTTCTTACTAAGCTCAAAAATCTATATTTGAGTAGTATGTCCTTTGATTCTGATATAATTGCTTTTTCAGAAACTTGGCTAAGTCCTACAGTATCTGATTCTGAAGTTATGTCAAATAATTATCTTTTATATACAAATGTTCAACCGACTCGAAGTGGTGGCGTACTTATTGCCACTAAATCGGCACTTCAGTCAGAACGCATTACTTTTAATGTGACTACTGATATTGAAATTGTTGCTGTCAAAGTAACTGTTTCAACTCGATCAATTTTTATCACCTGCTTTTATATCACTCCAAAAGCTTCTCCGACAGTTTACTTGCAGCATTTTGCCTGTATTGAAGAAATTAATCTCCAAGTCAAAGATAACGACTTATTTATCGTGCTGGGGCATTTTAATTTGCCTAAGATTTCTTGGTAATTTTTCAGTAGCACAAATTACCTTGTTCCCTTAAACCAAGATAATTTTTTAGATAACTTACTTGATCTCTCATTGTTTCAAATGAATTCAATAAGAAATCATAATGATCGAATTCTTGATCTGGTTTTTATTAATGACTTCGCAAATACTGCCGTCTCTAGGGCATCACCATCAAGTATCCCTGAAGATTAACATTATCCTTGCTGCCGACTGGTGCTTTTTAGAAAAAGCGACTGACATCGATATTGCCCTTAGTTCTTTCTATTTTTTTCGTAACTTAGGTTTTTTTTTATTAAAATTAAAAATTTTGTTGGTTTTCATAATTTTTATTTCTATTTACTAAAAAAAAGGATAATATGCAAATTGTCAATAACTAAGTAATCAAATTAATAATGTCGTTCTTTATTTAAATTTTTATTTCGTTTTCTTTTTACTAAAAACAAGGATCAAATGCAAATTGTATATAAGAAAATATATTAATTTAAAAATGTCGTTGCTTTCTAAATTTGTATTTATTTATTTTTTTACTAAAAAAAGGATAATTTGCAAATTGTAAATAACAAACACAAATTAAAAATGTCGATGTTTTTTCGTAACTTACTTTTTTTATTAAAATTAAAAATGTTGTTGGTTTTCCTAATTTTTATATCTATTTACTAAAAAAAAGGATAATATGCAAATTGTAAAGAACTAAGTAATTAAATTAAAAATGTCGTTGTTTTCTTAATTTTTATTTTATTTTCTTTTTACTAAAAAAAAAAAGGATCATATGCAAATTGTAAATAAAAATACAAATTAAAAATGTCGTTCGATGCTCAGCAGTCGCCGCTTGAAGCTGGCAATTAACCGCTTCCGACCTTGTTCTCTTTAGACTCCTTAGAGAGTCAAACTGGAGATGGCACAACCCATGAGCAATGTCAGCGAGAGGATGACTGAGACGGCGCCATCGCGGGCTAACGGAATGAGCTCGTTGTCCGGCTTCAGGGCGTTGCAGCCACGTCCATCGCAGGTGAAACAATTGCCGTCCTTGATGCACAGCTTGTTGGCCTGAGCGGAGCTGAGGCAACCGCGTTGGAATGAGCCATTGGCCAGACGCTGGCTGTTGCGGATGAAGCACTTGTCACCGAGACGGTAAATGGGACAGACTTTAATGGCGGCATTGTATTCGGTGGCGCAGGTGGAGTTGGTTGAGTTGCCGGAGCACTGTAGGCAATGGGCACGATGCTGTGGGAAGAGCACACGATTGCAGCCCTCGGAGAACTTGCACACCTGACACTCCAACTCATTGTTGCATGCTCTCAGTGTGCTATTGTCCAGCTCGTTGGCACATCCACGAATCGTGAATCCATCTGGAAAGATCGAAGAAAGTATGATTACCAATGTTTAATGTTAATCACTTCAATGGCACATACCCTGTACTCGTGCATAGCACAGTCCGTCGTTCGATTTACAATCCTTGGCCAGAATGGATGTTGGATCGGTGGCACAGCGCTCATCAGTCTTCGAGTGGCATTGCACGCATCCCTCTGTAGAATGACAAAAGTAAATAGTAGAACACACATAAGTATGGTAATTTTATGAAATATAATTCTACTAAAAATTATTATTATAAGTATTTATTTTTTAAATCTACAGGGAATATCACAGACACCACTTTAAATTCTTAATTAACAAATACACATAGTTAGTCAAGAAATTGTTTTGACAAAAAAAATTATATTAAGAACCGATAATGATAAAATAAAAAATAAAAAAAATGCAAAACATACATATTTCGCAAGAAAAAAAGTATTAATTTTAAATTTTGGTAAACCACAAAATTTATTAATCATTTAACTACTCATTTATATACATAAATATATATGCAAACATATATATTTGTACATATTTGCACACGCGCATTTACTTTAAACACTCGTATTTATTTGCCAAAGAAAGATAACACTTTAAAGTTCAAACTAAAGATTCAAAAATATTCAAACTTAACATGACTTTTCTAGCAGTAGTAGTCTTATAAATATTTGAGTATAGAAGGAACGGTTGTAATAATCACAAGTGGAAAAAATTATGTTAAATAATTTATTCCTTGAGGGCATTAAATGTTTTCAATTATTTATGTAGCATTTTAGTTATAATTTAGTTACAATTTAATATGGACATAAAAATAATCTCGATATCATTAACAATTTTCTTATCACTTTAATTTTATTGATACGTAGTTGTCATATTGAGCTATGTCAATCAAAATAATAAATAAAATAACAAGTTTCAAGCTATTACAAAAGCTATGGACAGAAACTCCGTTATTTTTTCCAAAAATACTTTTTAATATTTTTGTTATTTTGTTTCCATTTCCTTTAAAGTCAGCTAATCGTTGTAGGCTTTTTTTCTGTTTGAAAACTTTGTGCATTTTTGATTATCAGCCATTTTTATAAATAAATGTGCAAAGTATTTGATTCGTGGATAATATCTAGTTAGATTACGCCGGATAACGAAAACTGCTCATGTGTGTTACTGTGCATATAATTAATTTATATTAAATATTTTTTTGCATATTGGCGCCATTTTAAAATATTTTAATGTATTGCTCATGTGTAATTTTAACACAATACTAATATCTGTGTTCCAGTTCATGTGGAGTATTACATTTATCTTGTAAAACTTTTTAACAAAAACACATATTGTCGGTTTTTCAAGGTCTATTAATGGGGTTTGACAACTATATCACAGATATTTTGACGTAAAATGTATAGAAATTAATGCAAAACTTTAAAATATATATTTGATAAAATTTAAGGAGACATTGAAAAACCGGCTCATAGAGTCGTAATTTATTAATCATTTTTTACTGTTTTCATCAAATTATACTTATTGCAGTTATGCATTTGTCACAAGAAAAAAAGAAAAATACTGATTCTTTACAGAGTCTTATGGGGAGAAAGAGAAGTAATGTTTTAGGGTAATTTACGAGCTTACAAAACTTCAAGTCTCTAGATTCTTGAATTAAAATTAGAGTTCCCACACAAGAATATCAGAAACGGTATTATGATGAATAAACACTGCTTTCAGAAGCGTATACACTTTTGAGAGCTGACTGATACTAAGTAAGTTATCAGTCTTACCAAACAAACACATTTGTAGCCACCCATAAAGTCCGAAAAAGCTTTAGGACATTCTGTCAGCCCTGGTAATTTTGGCGGGAGTTTTAGCATGAGTAAAATCGAATATCGAGCAGTCATTAGATTTTAGTTTTTTTTACCGTTGCACTAAGTGCATACATTTAACATGTGATTATGTTGAAAATTAAGAAAAATAAGAAAAAAATGTTTTTTAATAAGCCGACTATTTGTCATCCCACCCTCGCATGCAATTTAAGCAGAAAAAAAAACATTGCTCATTATCCGCTCATTGTGAAATTATTAAGTATACTTCTTATAAATAAATACGACATTTACTGGGTGTGCTTAAATGTGTTTTTAAACGTACATATATATACTGGTGTGCCACAGAAAACGAAAGCAACCGAAAATGTATAGAGTTTTGGGAGATATATATTGATACATATATTGAAATCGACACGAAGCTTGAACAGTACCATTATTATTTTAGTATATTCTGCTTATCTGTTATATAGTGTATTTACATACCATACGAACCCATTTACACACTTATCTTTTGCATACTTTGAGTTACTAATGAAATTTTAACGCTAATTACTCTCAATTCGTAACAACATCCTCGAATTTCATGATTTTGAGCTTACGAATAACTGTTCGTTTACAAACACTTCTATAACATTATTCACGAAATTTCTTTCACATGTACATATGATATGTGTGTACTTCGGAATCTTTAGTATATATCATCTTCTTTGACTCATGGCTCAACTGATGACTCATTCATCCCGTAAGTAGAAGATAGGCCTGATTTTAATTAAAAGGTCACTTACATTCAAAACATGTATATATAAAATAGAGTACATACGTAAAAAAAAATGTAAAAAAACGTAACATATGTATGGCAAGTGTTTGCCGGTTATATGTACAACAACAAAACACTCGAGCACAATAAAACCCTCAGTTATCGAATGATGACCAAATACAACGTAAACAGGTATGCAGGTATGTGTGTTTAAACAATGATAAGAAACAGAGTCAGATTATGGAAAAAAATTAAAAGAACTTTGGCAATTCAATATTACATAAGGTATTTTCACTAGTAAATTCCATGGTTAATTTATTTAAAAAAATAACAGCAACGTAAAAAAACTTTACCGGAACTAACATATGCCAAAAAGGCAACAGCAACAATCACCAACAAATAGAATTTCATATTGAGTATTTCAACAATTGTCACAAGGTATATTTTGTATTCTTAATTATGTTCGATTCCCGATTCTCGAGTTCTTTGTAGCGCACTACGACCGTACGAACTGGAGCTCAGATAGTAACTAAAATACAGTTTTATTTAACGCGAACGGCATTGACGCGCTTTTAGGAGCATTTATTGTTAGCGTTATCGCGATCGGCATATCACTGTTGCCGTGTGTGAAAAAGATAACCCAAATAGGGGATGACTAGTCCGAGGGAGTAGCACACAGTTATGTACATATATAAGCAACTTTCAAGTAAAGTAAGGTGATCTTTCTTCACGTACACTCATAATTTATGTGTAAATATATAGCCTATATACTCATATGTAATAGTGTAAACATTATTCAATAACAGGGGTATATTATCTTCAGGTCTGTCCCATTACCTAATAAAAATCGAGCAGGTGAATCAATGAAACACTTTTAAAGTGACAAGGGTTTTAAATCAACGTGTTTGCAAAACAATTTACAAGGTAAGATGTGATAATGGACAGACGGACATGTCCATCTTAGAATATATAAATTTTGTGGGATGCCACGCCTCTTTTAAACATTACATATGTATATTTTCTCAAAATTATAATACCCACTGCAATCGTCTGAAAAATCTGATATTCGAAAAATTCAAAAAGTAGAATACGAGTACACTATTATTCGTCTGACTTATTGCTGTTTCTGCATTCTTTCAAGTTCTGTTTGCTTTAATAATCTATTGCTTCGGCGCTCCCTTTATTATAAGAAAATTGTGACAATCAATATTTTAGATTTTTATTTTTCGATCAGCACACATCGCGAAGATAGTAAGCTTTCTGTGCTGCAAATCCAAAATCTGTATCGTTTATTTGTATTAAAAATTTAAATATTAGAAAAAAAAGAACACAGAACATTTTTTAAGTTGTTTTTCTCATCTGGTCTATCAGAAAACTGGATTAAGTAAGAGTTAAAAAAATAATGGGTTTAGTGTTACAACAAAAATTTATTTTGGTGTAAAGTGTCAACACGAAATTTGGTTGCTCTAAAAATTACTCATATTCTTGTTGTGTGGGTTTTATAATAGGATCCGAAAGCTAATCGGCCTTCTTCACAGTGGGAAAATCCGCCAGATATATATAAATTAAAATCAATATCATTTAAATTCCGTTTATGGAATACCCTAACTTATTATTATTTTGTTGCCATATCATCCGCAGCTCTTATGGAGCTATCAAAGTAGAAAGGTTATCGATATATCGTGTCTAATCATCGCAGGCGTTGCCAGATTGTATAAAGTACTTATAGAATCAGGTGGCACAACAAAGCTGCATATATGTATGTAAAGTAGAGTAAAACTTGTAACACGAATATTTCGCTGTGCCTTATGTGCTCGGCTGCCATATTAATTCAAACTGCATTACACGCGGCAATCATAACATGACACTAACGGTGTGTGTCTGTGACTATTGGCAACACCGCCACTACTACAATCGTAAGTCAATTCAGCAACCGGCTGGTGACGCCGGCAAGGGTAAGGATAACTTCGTACGTCGACTGCCATTGCAGCTAGATGCCATCACTGCCAACTACTGGCTGCGAGAGCTGCTCCAACAGAAGGTGCTGAGGGAACGGCTAGAGCGTGAGCATGGCGTTCAGCTGTTATGGTTAGCGTTGTGTCCGCCAGAGCGCGACACTATTGACTACAAGTGGTCGGATATGTTGGCCCATACAATATGGGAGCACATTGAAGTTGAGCACTTGATGTCCTGGCTTTCCACACTAGGTGGCGGCTTCTCAGCACTGGGCGAACAGTTTGAGAGATGTGTAAGTGAAACAGAAACAGAACAATAACACAAAGTACACTAATGCCTACACAAACGTAACATAATATTTATAATTTACAGGCCAAGACGGCTGGTAAAATCTCGCTGCAACAGCTGACGATTGGCCTGCGTCTGGGTGATCCGTTTCTGCAAGCGCGTTGCAAGCTATACTACAGCATATCGTTAATCCAGCGTGGCCAACTGCGCCAGGCCAAGCATCTAATCCGCACCCAATACCGATTTGCGCTCCAGCACAAGGAGTTCGACCAGCGGCTAATGCGCATGTGCCTGGGGATTTGGCTGCGACTGCGATTTGAGTATGAGGAGCGCAGAAGTCGTCGAGAGTCGGAGCACCTTAACTGATATTACATATATGTATATGCAATATGTATGTACATTCAATCTGTTGTTTGCTGTTGGATTAGGTTTATGCATAAAATGGAATTGTTCTTGGTTAATCGATAGTCTTTAAGCTGCAAAATATACAATTTAGATATTCAAAATATGCATTCAATATACATTATTTTTATTTAATATTGTATGTGTGTATATAGTACGTATCAAATGCATTTTAACATTTCAACTGCACTTGCTGTGCCGGCACCAAAACACGCACAATTTTCTCATCCTCATTTCAGAACATCCAAATTTTGTACTTAAACTACGCAGTTTTGTTTCTATGCAAATAGTTGTATATGTAGATTAATTAATATGCTAACAAAAAAAAGAATTGACAACACAAGTATGATTGTATACATATGGCTACAGACACATCCATGAATAAACATAAATATTAAGTTGTTCAGTTCTTTTAAAATATATGTCACAATATGTTCTCAACTGCCTTTAATAGTTTCAATTCAATGTAATGAAGCGAAGAGATTCGGCTAAACTAAAGCTAGATAATAAAGATTGTAAAATAATAAATTGCGAAATGTTAAGTTGGTTGAAGAAAGTACTTTCATTAGTTTTCATTTGATTTTAGATACAAGCTCATCATTTAAATAAAAGAATCAATAAGAGTATTATTCAGAGCAGCTTCTAGACTTTATTTAGTGAAACTATAATCAAACTAAATATAGCTTTTCATAGTTCAAATTGATTGAATAAGAAACAAGTTACCGCAGATGTTATTTCTGAACATTATATATGGTACTTCCATATAAATATTTTATTAAGTTTAAATTAAGAATGACTGCTTTAGATAAAAAAATGACTTTAATCTTAAGTCGTACTGCAAAACAAACAGGATTCTATTTTTTGGGAGACTCACTTATTTGGAGCATTACTTTGGAACGAATCTTGACTTATGCGCTATATCAACTCGGAACATAACAGGCACAAAGTGCAAAACACCATAAAAAAACATTCAGCAATTTCTTAATGTTTTTTGTTTTGTTTTATATCGAGTTATTTCATGTTTCCAGCAGTTACCGTCTTCGCTTCATTATATGGATAAAAGTACAGAGACTAATTTTTGTAGCACAAAGAACATTTGTGGATGGATGTGTGTGTTTACTTTGTTTCATTGGAAAGCCATTATAGTGCATATTATAAGCAGACAAAAGATTTTTATATATTTATATGTATATGCATATATATATATATATATACAGGTATACATACATATATATATAATATACATATAACATATACACATATATTTTAAAACAAAAAAAAAATAATTGAATATAATAGAAAACTGGCTAAAAATTTGACATAATATTATGGCCAAAATTTAACATATAACTTGAATTTTTGCGGATTATTGCTTGTAGTGCTAACTTGTTGTTATTGTTATTGTTGTTATTGTAAAGCTTTTCCATTTGGCTGAAAGCCATTTACTGTGCCAGCGTGCCCATAGGATCCCAGGCAGGCAGTACAATAGGATCCATGTCAAAGACCCGCAACACATCCTCGGGCACATACTTCTTATCGACAACCACCTCGAAGCCGAACTCCCTAAACCAATCGGCGCACATGACCAGATAGCCCTTTTCACCACGATCTTCACCCCAGGAGTTCTCTACACGCAGCTTATGCGCAACGCCGTTTTTCTGTCCATCGGATAGGAAAGAAAATAATCAAATTACATAATGGTCATGGCAATAACTAAGTTAGTTACACTTACATCTACAGAGACAGCAGTAAAGACCATGGCATGCGTCATAGCTGATTCACCATAGATAAGACGATCCGCTTTGGAGAATGTTGTTTGTATATCGATGTCGAAGACCAGCTTGAAATCGTGGCTGTACATAAAAATAAAAGAGACAGTGCATCACCCAGAGGCGGAAGTGAGACAAAGAACAAGATTATATACTTGTGTATGTCAATGTAAAATTAGATTTAATAATTATAAAAAGAGAGAGCACCATTTATAGAAGGAAGTAAGTAACAAATAACAAGATTATACACATACTATATGTCAACGTTAAAATAAGATTCAGTTATTATAAATATAGTAAATTAAATGTTCGACTCCAAATTACTTAGTCATACCCATTTTAAGTATGTTGTCGGACGTAGCTAGGTACAGTATTTAAAATTATAAAGCTTCTAGAAAATTATGAAGCATGTTTCTTATTCCAAGAGGCAACATTTAAATAATGGTAGGAAACCCTTTATTGTAAAAAAGGATCAGGATAGTAGAGGTGCTCTTTGCAAGTGATCTGTTTCAATCAGTTTGGGAACTAATCGCGGAGTTTAAAGATTATTAACAATTGGAGTTTTTTAATTTAAAAATATTTAAAAAATAAGAAAACACAAAGTTGTGTAGTAAAGTCTAAAGTTTAACCAAACCCACCCTACAAAAAATAACCAGTATATCCTCGAATTCACACGTGGTATCCCTAATTCCAAACACATTTGATTTACGTATTTTTGTTATTTAGCAACATATCGGACAGAACTAAATCGACTCAGCTGTTGATACTGACCAATAATATATCGCTCACTTAAGACTGTCATAACTCAAATCGGCGTTTCGCGATGATTTTTTGCTTAGTACCACCTTGCAGTAAAAAAACTAGGCTTTCACTTGAAAGATATACAAGACATGAATATGGGACTTTACAGAATATAGACCAAGATGTCAAGAATATTTCTGCATTATAAAACTAAAATTCGTATTTTTCAGTTAATACAAAGTATGGAGTTATGAAATAGTACAGTATTCTGCCTATCTTCAGCAAGCACAGGTACTAATTAAAACTATACTGATAATCTGACAATTACAACACAAGAGCTAATACATATAATAAAGCAAAATATATGATGGACCAGCCGGCCTTTCTTAGTATAATGATAAGCTGGAACATGTTCTTGGAATTAAAATATTACAAGCATTTGGACAGAGAAATGCAAACATATTTGTAAAAATATTATTATTAAATAAAATCTACCTATTTGTCAAGCTACGATAAATACGTATATTATAGTCTAGCCAAGTATTAAATAAAGAGACTTGCAGATGTAACTTACACATCAACATCCTCAATGCCTTGCTTGGAGGCGAAACGTTTGGAAACTTCACAGCCAAACCAGACAGCCTCGCCCGCTTTCAACGATTTTGTGACCATGGCCAGCAATAGTTCGACGGACTGATTGTTGTATAGGACAGGTCGACCGCCGACTACATTACCTAAACAGTCGACCGTATAGGCTTGATCGTAGCTGCTAGTAGGACGCGGATCGGTAACGAGGCACACCTTATCCTCGACATTGAAATGCGGCTTTACATAACGCTCGTAGAACTCTAGAGAACTGATTGGCCCAATTGACTGATAGTTCTTTGATTTATCATAGTATTCCCAGGTGAAAGTTTCAGCTGGAATGCCCAAGCAGATGCCAACCACCTTGTATATCTCGGCCATTTGTTCCTGTATCTTGCTGGCAATTTCCTGCTCACTTGGATTTCGTTCCAACAGCACTCGCAAGTGGCGCGCATATTCGCGCAGCTGCAAACAACAAAATGATGGAACATTAGTTGTAAGTCAATTAAATAGGTTATTGTTATTAGTATTTTTGTCTTTTGTCTTGTTCTTACCTTGCTCTTCACTATGGCATTTAGACGTATGCTGGACTCGCAGCTAAAGCTCTCTGGAAAACATTTCTTTGGCATTAGACCGTGTTTGATTATTAGATTGACCAGCATATCCCACTGTCCGCCATCAGAGGTGGGATCGAGCAGCAAAAACGATACCAAACGACCATCAACTTTCTCGCCGCGTTGTGCCGTCTTCACGATATTGTTGAGAAAATAGTTGCATCGCTCGATTTTGTCCCAGTAAAAGAGGAACGCTTGCGAGAACTCAAATTCATCCAGATTGTAGTTTTTCATGAAAGGCAGGCGTATGCAATTGAGTGCTGCAAACAGCCAGCAGCGTCCCGAGCTGCGTTGATTGGTAATCGGTTTGCCCTCCGTTTCCACCTTGTAGTTGAACACATGATTGGTCGTCTCCAGTGCCTTGCGGGACAGGCACACATCGAAGGGATCTACACGGGAGCAGACATTCTGCGCCAGCAGATTCTTCGGTTCGCTATAAAAATTCTCACGCCATTTCTTAAGTAGCTCCTCCGTTATGGCACTACTGCTGGCACCGCGATTTGCATCTTTAATACCGATATGGCTGGCGCCGGTGTTGTTATTGCTGCTGCTGTTGCCGCCTCCTGGGATGATATTGTTGTCAGCTGAAAGTACATCGGTAAGGGTATTGCAATTGTCATATACTCCATTTGAACCTGCATGTTTACTTGCAGTTGCAGCTGCTTTCGCCACCTGTTGAAGCTTCATGGAGCGGGTAAACCGATACACCGTAAGTTTTTTAAAAGCTAATACAATTACTTTTTAGATTTATTGGACAAATCACACTAGATAGATAGTAACGAGTACATACGCATAAACATTTTTTTTATCCAAATATGATCTCAATTTCAAGGGACTCCAATGATTTGTTGAATTGAATAATTTATTAACGAACGCAAAATGTGCCTATAATTTGATACATATTTATTATTATGATTAAATATGTCATACTTATCTCCAAAAATGCAATATGTAAGATACTGTAATTTGAATATTGATCAAGTTCTCACAGCGAATTTTATTATACATACAAGTTTCGGACATAACAATTCTGTGAGTAGATATAAAGCGTATGTTGATGTCGGATTCTAATACAAAATTATGACATGTCTCACATCAGAATTTTTCTCAATTGGTTGTTGCTCGGCTTAAGGATCCCCACCTTTTAGATATGATCTGTTCTTCTTTATAACAAATCTCTTCATTCCATACAGTTTTCAGTATTCCTATTTATAAATCTTATAAAAGAAAGTCGATATTCTATTAATATTAGCAAATCTCGGTGGAGCAATATTTTTGAAAATAATGAAATAATATTTTCTTGAAAATTTTTTGGATATAATGTTGCATTTACACATAGTGTATACTTTTCATACTATAAAACCTTCAAAATCGATGAATGCGATAAGAATGTGCCCCAAAATTAACTTCATTTATAATCAACTGATCAAAATGAATAATTTAGTTAACGGCTTAAAAATGGACAATTTAAGCCATTCAGAAATCCCACTCTATTTTAGTTTTATAATAATGTTTTAAAATACGAGTATGATTTTGGAGAACAACATCAAAAAACTAGCATTTAAAATTTTGTAATTTCAAAGGTTTCATTTAATGAAATCAATGATCTAAAATTTAGATTCTAAATAAAAGTCAAAGCTACTATTGTTTGAAAAATTATGAATACAGTTCAATACCATGATTTAATTTAATTTTTGACTGTCTAACTTGCTCCTTCATTCCGTTTATTAAAATGTTATCTCGAAAAATAAAGATTATTTTTTTATTTTATTATTATTGTTGATGACTCTTAGAACAAGGGTAAAAAATAAATAATTAGATACATTGGGTTTACATATTTGACAAATAAAAAATAACAAATACAATGAGTTTTTATTTTTGATATGTTCAGTGACTCTCAGCTTATTTGACCGACTAATCTGCATACTACTCATTTCAAATTAATTTTTCTTTTAATGTAAAAACCATAAATAAAATTACAGCGCAAATTTGTTAAATAATTTTCAAACTTAAGCAAAGGATTTTTATTTACTTTATAGCTCGCCACCCAAAAATGGGTAAAAGAGATATTAGATTCAAGATTAATCAATTCAAGGATGAAGACCTTTAAATACCTTTATAAATTAAAAAAAATCAAATATCAAGAGTAATTTTAAAGTTAAAAATTTCATTGTGATCAGAGAATAAAACCAGATGTGATGCAAATAAATTTTGTTTTCCAAAATGAAAAACAGAGGGTAAGTAGCAGGTTACAGTAAACATATTATTGTTATGATGGCATTTTATGTTAATGTTCTTTTAACATAATATAATTTAAGTCACACAAGTTGGATCAGTTATTTTAATGGTATATAATCATATTATAATTTAATGTTTATAGTATAGTTTAGTAAACTTAATACATATTATTTATGTTGATTCAATTGGCATTGCAATTATGTTACTCTCAATATGCTAAATTTGCAAATACATATGTATGTACACTTATGTAGGTATGTATGTTTGCTGGTTTGGGAATGTTGAAATCGACATTTTGAAACATAAGTGTCAATGTAATTTTGCCTTTGTACCTATTACAGTTTTTATTTTATTTATTAAAATAAAACAACTGCAAGGATGTGGGTAGCGAGCAACTTACTGTCGAGTGTGCTCGACTGAAGACCTTTCACACCTCACCGACCTCAGCGAACGAAGCAAGCGGGGGGCGTAGACCTCTTCTTTTATATACATATGTACATACATATGTATATATGTATCTGAATTCAGCAATAAAAACAAAACAGCAAACGTTGAGCTACTGCATATAAAATTACATATGTATGTATTTATCTAAAGTGAATCTTATCAGCCATACTTTCTTTTGTTAGATGTCTTGGAAACTGAAGGCGTGGTCAAAAAAAAACCGAAACCGCTGCGCATAAAAGAAAATTGAATTATGCGCGGCGTTAACAGCTGCATCCTATTAACTTTGCTATGTGTGCGTCTTGCACTTTGGATCAATGAGTGTACACTTTTTGCCATTTGCTTTGTTATTCAAAGTTATTACACCGACAGCAGCGCAGCAGAAAATGTGGTTCCCCTCAACCCACAATCCATCCACCCACCCAAGCCTTTTGTTTTGTTGGATGTCATGAGTGCGCATATGTATATATGAGTGCGTTGGGTCAGTGTGTCCAAAATAACTCTTTTATTTATATTTATTTTAAAAATTGCTTGGCAACACTGTCAAACAAAGAAGAGTAAAAGGAACTGCAAGTAGTGATAAGAACCATATACATCTATGTGTACATATGGATGTCTGACCGTATTTATGTATGTATGTATATACTTGTAGGAATTGTCAGATAAACTAAATTGGAAAATATTTGCCAGATTGCTTTTTATCTCGATTGTAAAAGAGCTAAGCAATAGCGCAAACCGCAGAGACGAATGAGAAGCGAATGTTGCAGAGTGCAATTAAACCAGTTTAACGGCATATACACACACGCGCACACATAAAGACACGTACAAACACACACACACACACACACATACCACAAGCAATGAAGGAACGGGGAGAAATGGAAGGAGAGCAATATGCCGTTGTTAAACTTTCGCGAAAGCCGGCGCACTGAGTGTTGATGCCACAAATCTAAACAAACTAACACAAAGGGTTACAAGGCAAAAAAAAAATATAAATAAGAGGCAGCAACAACAAAAACTTGTTTATCCAGCTTTTGTATGAGTAGCACCTCAAATGGTGGGCAAAGGCAAAAGCAAACCAGCAAAAACAAACAAATTTGGGTGAAATTTTACTTTCGTTGTCGTTGTTGTTATATTGGGGAGTCAGCATGTTGCTTCTCGCTCGCTCCCGCACAAAACGAGACGAAACTGTTGAGCGATGCGGATGCCTCCAACACAACCAGAAGCAACTAAATCGACGGCTAAATTTTTCTTTGATTGCTGCGCCTGCTGCTGCTGTTGGCAATTATTTTATAATTCTTGCGGAGCGTTGCAGTTTCTTTTTGTGCACTATTAACTTACACATTCTAGAATCTCGAACGTTGATGTTGATTATTAGTTGGCGATTGAAGATGCTTGCAACTTTTGATGCCCTTTTTTAATACACTTTTGTAACGTTTTTACTTTATTGTTTTTTTTTTTTTTACTATGTTATTACGTTTGCACAGCAAACAAATTTTTGCGACTGGTAAATTCGCTCTATTTGTTTGCAATTTCTATTTATTAATGAGAAAAATGAAAATGAAAATGTGCTTTAGACCGAAACACGAAACAGAGTCCAAGAGAAATGCTAGAGAATATCGATACAGCGATAAATTGCAGGGCTGCCAGATTACATTTGCAAAATATCGATATACTCATATATCGAAACCAATTAATTGGTATATTTTGCAGCTTCCTGCTGCCTGTTGGTTGTTGCCTTGTCGCGTTGTTGTTGCTGCCTGCGCTGACTGGACTACGAGCAGGTCGCGAATTTTGAAATCGCTCATTTCACGCTGTCATTAAACTAGAACTAGAAAAAAGCCAAGAATTATAAAAACGTTGCATTGAATGCATGCCATATAACGAATCTCGATCACGTTCGTTTTCTTTTTGTATGTGCGCCAGTCAAGATGAGTGGCAGCACCAGTACCAACAACAGCATCAGCAACAACAACAACAACAACTGCACCAGCAGCAATAACGAAGTTCCAGAGGATTGCTCATTGTTTAAGTTCTACATGGAAAAGTGTTATGTGCTGCCGTCGGAGCTCAAGAATGACATTATCTATTGTCAGCGTGCTTTGCGTGATTTCCTCAAAGTGCACGGGGTAAGTAACAGTAACAGTACAAGTAGAAGTAACAGCAAAAGCAAAATCAACCTGTGACCGTTGGCTAATTTCGATTCCCGTCTTCCGTCTCCAGCTGGTGTCCGATGTGTTTAAGGAGCAGGCCGATGCGGTAAGTTGCTAAAATTGTGCATTTTGCATATTATGTACATATTATACACATTTTCTTTGTTTGGAGTACAACAAAAAAATGTGCCCAGCACATCAGTGGTAACTGAGGCAGCCGAGGTGGCGGCAGGGTTGTCAACTCAACTCCAACGAGCATAATCCGTACTTCAATTCACTTGGCTCAGTAGCCTAGTCCCCTTCTGCCCATAATGGCAACCACACGTCCACACGTCAACAACTTGCAGTTTGTGCTTGTGATTAGCGATGAGCCCGTGTCAGTAGCATATATATATATATTATACCCAGATATAAGAACAATGAGGAAAATCGACCTTTCATCGATTCCTACACACTTTATGAGTACACAGTTAGGTCCTTATATTTAATATGGAGAAGCAACCATGAAATTGTTTTATTTTCCAGCTTTCACTTTTTCTTAATAATTTTTTTTAACATTTTTCCTTTAAATTAATTTCATGACGATTGAGTCGTTGTTCTCTCAATAACATGAATATTATACAAGGTGCTCTACGCAGTTTGCGCACTTCTATATGTAAGTGCATTTGCGTATGTTGAAAGGCTTTAGTCGAGATCCCGACCAAAGGATACCCGTTTCTTATTTCAATATATATAAATGACCTTGAAGAAATTACTTGTATTACTTTAAAAACATTAACTGGCCATAACTGCCGTGCTATAGATAATAGATAACGTTAATTACCACAAAAAACGTATTATTTTAAGAACTGTGAGTTTGGTGGTTTTTCGCTATTTACGGGGGCTTGGCTTAAATTTAAAATAATCTTGATCTGCGTGGGGTATATAGAAATCTGTCTCCGAGATCCTTTTGGTTATACAGCACACAGACAGACAAACGGACATGACTATATCGAGTCGGCTGTTGATGCTGATACAGAATTTATATACTTTGTATGCCTCCTGTCCCTGTTATATACATTTTAACGAACACCATATACCCTTGTACTTATTTAAGTAACGGGAATAATAAAAGGTTCTTAATAAGTGTACATTATTTAATATGTGTATTCTCAAAAGTGAAGTAGTTCTTTTTATAAATAGTTACTTTCCCAATCATTTTGTGGTTGTAAAAATGAATAGTTTGCTTTAATTTTAAATAATTGGATTAGTCGTAACGAAACTAAAAGATTGTTCTAAAAACTGTTACTCATCATCGCTTTTTGGGTTAAAATTTTTTTTGTGTTTTTAGTCCTTGCATGAAAGAAAATCATGTTTTAATTGGTCCTTTGATTCTGCAAAACTTTGAAAGTCCTGGTTCTAACAAGAGTTTTGATAGCAATCTGGTCAGGATCGGACTAAAACACTAAAGACATGTTAATAACAAAATGTTAACTTAAAAAAAAAATACATTTTTCAACTCAATAAACGGGAATTAGGAATGGATTTTAGAACTATGGTTGCTTGGTGAAAACATCTTAGATTTGACCTTAGATTACGACGAATTTGGGTTTAAATTTTTCCATTTTTTTGGATCCAAACTAATCATGCATAATGTTGAATTTTCATGACAACTGCAGGATCCAGTACAGATGCAGCGCATACTGGATGAACTGGAGGCGGAGGTGTACGAGATCAATGCAGAGCAGCAGTATTTAATGTTGCGCCTAGACGAAGACTTGGACTTATTTTACAAGAAGCTGGAGGAAAACAACATCCAGACCGTACCTGAGTTGGGCAATGAGTACATCTCTAGCCTTATAGTGCCTTTAATTGGCGATGCCAGCTACAAAATCTTTCCGCAATCGGTTCTGATGCGCGACAATGAGGAGATGCTCATCCGTAAGCATTTTCTTATTTCTCAGGATGAAGATGCTGGCATTGAGCCGCTCAAGCTAAGCGAGCTCGACGACAATGTCCCTTTATTGCTTGTCAATCCACAAACTGAGACTGGTGACATTACTGCTGATGATCTCAAGCCTCTGACTAGCGATGGAATCGGTGAACTTAAGATCTCGCAACCTTTGGACGTGCAGCCTGATGCCGTGCTTAAATCTGACGGCAGCTTACCGACACTTTTGTCAATGTCATCACCACCATCAGAGATGCAACAAATGGAAACCTTGGTCAAAAAGGAGCAGCAGCGTTCGTTGCTGATACCGCGCGGTTCCCTGCCTGCAACAGAGGGTCAGTGTGCATCATCAGTGATATCATCGCAGCCACCGCCTTTGGCTATGTCCAAGCAGCGTGCGTCACGTGCAGAAGCAGTCAAGCAGCCAATGAAACGCATATCGACTTCACCGCCGCCCCTGGCGCCAATTACAAAGATCATACCGTCAGCGACTGCGACTGCGACACCGACTGTGACGGACTTTGAGGGGGTCGCTCAGAGTCGCATGAATCTGCGACAAGCGCTGCGGCGTGCTCGCAAGACTAAACAGCAACCGCGCAAATGTGATGAGGAGGATGCTCTGGAGTTGCCCAGTGATAAGGTAACTGAGCAAACGCCGCCACAGCTAAACAGTATGGTCAACAAAAGCAAAGCTGGTAAAGTGATGGAATCAACTGGTGCTGGAGCAGCTCCAACTGCTGCACCAACAGCAATGATAGCCAAGAAGTCAGCGCAGCAAGCACCAAGTAAACAGTACAAGACGCGTAATGCGTTTGGAGCAGGACGAAAGACGACTTCACCGCCACCACTATCAGTGGTATCACAGCAGGCATCGACTTCGACAACAGCAGCAGCTGCAGCTGCATCATCCACCACCAGAGGCTCTTCGGGCTCGTCTGGATCCTCAGATGATTTACACCAGGAGCTGGAGCTGGAGCAGCAACGTCTGTGTGCCTCGGCGGCGCAGTGGCGTGATGAGCCGCGTGAGACGCGGGTGCTGGCAACCGAATATGGACAGGAGCAATTCCTAGGCATCTTTGGACTTTATACACATGACATGGTCAAGAAATTGTGCCAGCGTCATTCGAAACGCAAGCGTCGAACCGTACAGAATGCAAGCGGCGTGGACTTTCACTATGGTCAACAGCTGGCCGCCATCGATGCAGTGCGTCAAAAAAAGATAAAGGACAAGCCAGAATTTCTCTTATCGCCCAAGGATAAGCGTCTGCAGGCCAAGAAAGCGCACAAAGCAAATGCCGTTGCTAACGCTGCTGCTACAGCTGCCAACCGCAAGAGTAAAAGTAAAACGCCTGAAAAACTAGAAGACCATCTGGGCAACAGTCAGACGGAAGTCGGCAAACAGAAGTGCAAGGAGTGCCGAAAACGTGGAGGTAAGTCGACATAGTATTCCCTTGTCATATACGGATCTTATCAAGACTCTATAATAGTCGTACACTAATTTGAAAATTTTAATTTATATTATTTTTTTCATTTTAACAATTTACACATGAATTAATTAATCAAATGGACAAAATTCAATTGAAACAATTGACATTTTTGCTTGATTTGGCTCAAAATTTCTTGTTTATCTAAGCCAAGTTAAATAAGAACATTTCAATGTTGAAAAAATTTCTTTATTTCTTTTGTTTTATAAAGCTAAAATACATTAAATACATTTCGACACACATTCATGTATTTCGACATGACAATTATAAATAGTAAACTTAATTATTAACAATATAGAAGAGTAATACATTATATCTGCATTTGATAATAAATTAATTCATGTGCAAATTACTTATATTACTAAGCTCTGGATCTCGTAGACAATGTCCGGTTTCTAAATGCCCAGTCAAGGGGTTTAACAACTATATTCGAGATACTTTGAAATAGTATGTATAGATATAAATGTAAAGTTTAAAAATATCTCTTTTTGAAAAACCAGCCCTATGTATGCTAAAGATACCAAATACATGAATACATCCTTAATGATCCATTTAGAAATCTTGAATTGTCTCATGTTTTGGCTGTTTTCAGATATGTGCATAGCACATTTTGTTATTCTTTGCACTAGTACTACTTAATTGTTTATCAACACGAACTAACTTAATTTTCTTTGCAGACAATTTACTGATGTGCCAGAGCTGCCAAGGTTACTATCATTTGGACTGCCACGAGGATGTCAAGGGAAAGACTCAGTCTCCGGTGCAGACGCAGATTCAGACACAGCTGACCAGCCGTTGTCCACAGTGCAAGCGCGACTGGACGTCGACGGCCAGGGCTAAATGTTTTTCTTAATAGTTGCTTAGAATTGTTTTACTTATGTATATCAAAATTGGCGGTAGTTTTTTTTTTGTGCGCTGTCACGCCGTTTGTTGTACAGTCAGTCTATTCTGATCGTTGTATCCTCCATATATCTGTACATATATTTCTATAATTTTTCTTTTGCTTCTACCTCCAAAATTATCCGGTCGAAATTTCTAATGAAACATTTTTATTTTTTCAACAATGCACCAAATATTATATAAAAATCCTTTGTATTTTATATTTGTGCTCGTATTTTGTTTTTTTTTTTTTTAATTTTGAAGTCTTTAGCGCCTGTTTTTGTAATTCCACACAAAATAAGCAAGCGGAACAATCGTTATTTTATACTCTTGCAGACAGAATTAATTTTTTATAATTAAATATATACATATGTATATTTTTGTCTGTCTGTTGTCAATGGGGCTAATAAGAAAATGTTATATAATAATAATTTAAAAACCTCTTGCAGTTTAATCTGCTGGCTGTATCATATAGTAGCTGCCATAAACGATCTGCAGGGGTACTAAAATTTTCGGTAAACCGAAAATAGATGTTCTTTAATGTTTAATTGAATAAATTGTAGTACTAAACATGTGTACAAAGTGTAACAACTTTACTTTATTGAGATTTTTAGTTCCTGTACTTAAAAAGTAGATCAGTTTGAGAAATCAGTCAAAAATTCAAAAAAATCCAATATAACAGCGATTTAACCCCCAAAAGAAAATATTTAAAAAAATAATAATTATTTTTCTTAATTAGCCCTTACTTTTAGCTTTTCAAAACTGTTAAGACAGGTTAAAAAACACTGGACCTTTTAAGAATTTTTAAGAATACCAAAATCAGTAAATATCCGTTACATTTTAGGCGGACACGTTTTATTGGAATGTGTGCTAGCATGAAGAAGGAACGTTATTTTTAGCAAATGTTCGAAAGAATTTTCTAGATTGATTAATTTTATAATATGGTTGTGATATGGTAGTAAAATGGCCTAGCACTATATTAGGTACAAGTACCTGTTATAAAATTAAATTTGCCCCACCGCAGAAAAAATGGATTTTCTTTACAGCTTTACTCCACCCTAATGTACATACAAAATTAAGAAGTTGCAAAGTACAATAATAACATTTACAGTAGGTAAAAGTCTAGAGATGAAAGCTTCATCCAACTGCAGAATTTATGAACTTTAATTTTGTGACAAAGGTTATTAATTAGTGTCAAGAGAATTTGCATTCTTTCTGCATGCCTTGCTAGTCGACTTTCGCTCTTTTTGTGATAGTGATTTGCTTGTATTTGAAATGAAATGTGCTTATCGCGCTGGATTCATTTAAACGATGTAAATTACTCAGGAGTTAATGTGATGTACACTACAAGCTTCTAGTCTAATTGACAAATTAGAGCTCTACAGAACTTTGTTGGGACATTTCAAGAGCTTGTACCAAAATGAATCAAAGGCTTTGTAAAAAGGTTCACCTCTAAATCAAAGAAGTTAAACTCATAAAATGCACGTTTTACTGTACTCAAGTCCCTTGTCCCCGGGGACGGGAGCAAAGTGCCTTTCCCCTCCTAACCCTACTAGCTGTACACCAGGTAGTAACCAAATAGTAACAAAGGTAAGAAAAATCGTTTTTACTGTTATTTTTCCATCCGCAGTCCATTCGCTTCCAGTCTAAAAATCCATATACAGGGGTGCCACAGAAACCGAAACAAACCGAAAAATCTCCCAAATCTCCATACATTTTGTGGCACCCCTGATAGTCTCGATAAAAAATATCAGCAATAGATTTGAGTTTCAGCCCTATATCCATTCAAAATGAAACATGCACTAACTAAACTGTCTATAAAAAACATAACGAATTCTATTGGTTTTTTTTTTAACGAGGCTTACAAGATTTTGTTTAAGCTAAAAGAAAAAAAACTCAAAATCTATTTTTTTTTTTATCTTCTTGTTTTGGATGCATTTAGGTCTAGCCATTTTCAATATTTTCTTTAATATTTCACCCCTGTTTTGGGAATCAATTTCTGGCAACAGTAAAGAATAAGTGAATGCGCCCAGCCCTGGTAGAAATGTAATATAAATATTTGGTTGCTGGCAACCCGGGCAATTTAAATGGCGCCATCTTTAAAGTTATGGAAGTTTGAGAATTGAGAAATATTACTGGTTCCAGTTAATTCTTGGACTCTTGAAATTTATTAATAGTTAATATTTTGAAGTCAAAGCAGCATTTGAAGGCCAACGGAATTATTACAGGCTCGGTTTACTGCAAATAAATATATTTATTCTTACTTTTGCAGGGACAAGTGCAATCTCAAGACCCCTTCTAGGTCTCGGCCCTGGGATGCCTTCGTAGTTACATACATAGAAGCCACGTTATGATTACCAAAAAAAATACAGCTTTACAAGTTTTATTGCCACGTTCCAACCATCAATGCCAAGCATTATGGATTCCAAATCATTACAAGTATACATTCAAAAATACAATTTCTTGAGGACTGTAGACGCTAGAGCAGCCACAGTTAGCAATGGGAGCGGGTGGCGGTACTGTTCCCAACGGCCAGTAGCGCCATTACATAGATCACCTTGACAGAAGCACATGAACACCTTTTTATGGTTGTATATAGTATCGGCGCATCGGTCCATGTTGTCATCGGGTCCTCGCTGTACGCACATTCGCTGAATGGCAAGATCGTAGTCTATAATAACAATTTAATAAAGTTGTATACACTAACGTAAGATTTCAAAATTTTGATAATTATTACCGTCGAGGGCGTAGGTGCCACCGCCTTCGATCACTTTGCCACACCAGCCACTGGCGCAGGGAATTGCGGCAAGACCGGGCTCCCTCTCAACATCAGTTGCATTAAATCCGAAGGGATCCTTGCAGCTACCAAGTTCGCCCCGTGAACGGCACTGATAACATCGACGTAATAGCGCTTTAAGCAAAATGTGAAAAGTGAAATTAAAATTTACAAATGCATTACGCATCCGCACACACACTACACATACACATGCGCATTGACGTGTGTGTGCGTGTGTGTGTGTTAAACAAAAGACTTCAATTAGCAGCGAACTTGAAAGGCACACATACCGTCTGTTTGTATTGCATTGCTGGCGATTATAACGAATATCACATAAACGAACACAGAGGCTTGCATTTTATTATTATATGTATTTTTATTTTTGTTTTAACTAAATGAGTATTTTGATCCTATTTTATTAACTAAATACGCTAGATGCAGTGAGAGCAAAGCAGTGATGCAAACTTGTTTTAATAGCTCCAGCGAAAAACGGGCTGGCAGGCTTGGTAAGCGAATTTAAGTGAGTTTTCAAATTGTGATCATTTTCCAAAAAGTATCAAAATTTTCAATTTCTATAACATAACGGCTAGAATTTAGAAAATGTTTGCAGGGTTGTTATTAGAATTTTGTCGAATTTTTGTACTGAATATAATTATATAAAGTTATAAAACTTCTTCCTATGGGGTACAACAAACTCGTAGCATTCATTAAAAAAATTATTTATTATTATTATATTATTATTTTATTTTATTTTAAATTATAAATTGTCAATTTATTTTTATTCAATTTTGTCGCCACAACTTAAAGTCCAAAAAAAATACTGATATTTTGAACGCCTGACAGTCTTTCAATTATGGTGTTCTTTTGTTTCATGATGGGCGCCATGGGGCTCCCACTTGGCAAACATAAGGGGTATTACTAAAACAGATTCGGATTGGGTCTCGGCTTAAGCTAATCTGAATCAGTTTTACTAACGAGTTTTTTGCAAACTTTGTGATTTTGATTTCGATAGCTTAAAAAATGGACGCGAAAACACAAATGAACAATTGAAAGTGTGAAAGCTGAAAAGTATAATTAGATGAATACTATTTGTTTATAATGTATAAACTGCAATTTTCAAAATTATCAGCTCCTTTTCTTTTTTTTTAACCTATTTTCGTGCTTTGGCTTCAATTCTCACAGCCCTTTGTTAGCCGTCATATCCATCTGGGACATCAACAGTATTTATTCTCTATTAAGTACATAGTTATTTCACATTCTCCATATAAAAATCAAAACACAATGTAAACAAACACCAAGTGTGGAAAAATAATGTTATCAAAAAGAAAGGTCTAACATATCATCGAGATGAAATTAAAACAAAATCAGCCTCAGACCAGATTTCACGAAATCTTTTAGGGCTACCAGACTTTTCGTATTTTTTTTGTGTGGTTGCCCTACATATTTTTCTTGAAGCAGCTGTGAACAGCTGATCGGCGAAATCAAATTTGTAATGCTGGGTCCTCACTGCTTCACAATGTGATATCATAATTTTGACGATTTGCGATATCTGTCAAATGTGTTCACATTGGCGTCACAAAAATTGTGTGTGCCTTGTGAACCGGTGAGAACGAACCTTAATAAAACCAAATCCGAATCTATTTTAGAAATACCCCCATTTATTTTGTTCAAACACAACAATGGCTTGAGTAATGCCAGACTTTCAAAATGTTTTTAATTGGCAGCACCGTCATCATTTTTTCTATCGTAATACAGTGTGTACACACTGTGTTTAGTTTCGTTGTGCTATTTCAGCGAAAAATTCATCATCTCAATATCGGGCGTATATTTTTTTGTTGTTATTTTTATTCAACAATAACTCAAAGCAAAGTAACGAGCGTCAGATGCAGCAATTTACACGCTAACTTCAAATTTTGTTCAAAAGGATCGAATTAGCAAGCGGAGTGTACTATAATAATTCGAGTAAAAGCTGCAGTACGTAGTATAGGAAAAAAGAAAAAAAAACAATAGCAAACGCCAAGAGATTTTGCAAATTGTTCATAGACAGTAAGACAGACAGATGAGAGAGAATCAAGGAGCCTAAAGGCAGCAGCAGCAGCATTAGAAGCAAAAGCAGCTGTGCTGCGTAACATGCGCAAAGCAACAAAGCTGCAATAATAAAATATTTAAATAGACATAATCTGCGCGTTTGTCATACCTACAAATTCGCGACGTCAACGTCGACATCGCTGCCGCTGTCGCTGCCGCCCTGCAACGTAACAAAACGGAGTAGCGGAAGCGTCGCGTCGCTGTTGGCGTAGGCGTTTTTAAATATAGCGAACACCTTGCAACTCTGCTGGCTCTAAGTTCAATGCAACTTGATTGTTATTGTTATTATTGCTCTGTGTCTTAGTGTGTGTTTGTTTGTGTGTGTGTTTGTTTGTTTGTGTTGCTCTAACTTTTTTGGTGCATCCCGCAGAAGCTGCCCAGCACCCAAGCCACGGAAGAGGTTAATCGGAGGAGTTAGTGACCTTAACATTACTGCTATGGCAATGGACAGCATCAGCACGCAAACAATGACGGGCAGTAATGCGCTGACATCATCCTTTACCACCAAGAAGAAGGATGCCGCCGCCGACAAGGAGAACCTCTGGTGAGTTTCTCTTGGTTTAATTCTCTTCATTGCGTTTGCTTCTCTTTAAATAGTTAACTGACGATTTGGGCTCATTTGATGTTTACCATATGACAAACACTTCAATTTTACTCGTTTTCGTTTTTGACTGACACAAAACAGCTGCTTTTCATCTACCTTCTTCGATTTTGCCATCTATCGACTTTCTTTAGCTGACGTTTGCAATAATTTTCGGTTACTGCCATCTCTTTTTCTCTTTCTTTTCTTGTCTATGTGTGTGTGTGCGTGCGCCGGCTGCAGGTGCTAATCACCATACTCCCCAACCCACCCAACCACCCACCCAAAAAGCAGCTGATTTCTCGCCGCTATTAAATTTAGTGCATGTTGTCATTTGGACAACGTTCGCCTAACCTCAAACCACGTTTGGCTCACACACACACACACACACACACATAATCGCACAAACATTGATATACGCATTTAATATATTTTTGCAAATTTTCTTTTGCGATGATTTAATGAGTTTGTGGCCTAAACAAGAGCTAAACGCTAAGACAACAATTACTAAAGGGATTGTAGAGAGAGCGAAAGAGAGGTAAAACTTGCCGATGATTCATTGAGCAGCAAAATCGAGGGCAATGTCGTTGGCTGAGCAGTCGGCAGCGCAGTCAGCAGCGCAGTTGGCAGCGCACACCTTTTGCTTTATCAATTTTTTTTGTGTCTAATGGGCAAGACACAATTGTGCATGTATGTATGTATGTACAAACACATTTGTTAAATTCATAAGCCGAGCTATCGATAGTTCCAATTCATATGGGCCGTTGACAATACAATTGGAATTTGCATTGTCCAATAAGCGAAGAGTTGATTTTAGCCGAGTCTATGCGTGTGTGTGTGTGTGTTTTCTATTTGCTGCTTGTGATTGTGTGTGTGTGTAGTCGATGTTGTCATCGCTTAAATATCTACATATGTACAAATCGATCGTCAGATGGCGCGCATGTGCAGAACAGCAGTTAAAACGCAGATCCATTTCAAATGAGAATGAAATTGATATTCCAAAATCGGTTTACATTTGTAGGAAATGATCTAAACACAGTTACTATTTACACAAGTTTCTTGGAAACTTCCGATAATAATGAATTAGAAATATTGCAAAGCTATGTAATCTAAAGGCGACAGACTTCCGTTAAGAAAATCATTATTGTTTTAAACATCTATTTAAAATTGTAAATGGATAGAATAGAAGACTGAATTATTATATATACATTCATCGACAAGAATTAGTATGTTTCGATAATAGCATAATTCGGTATTCCCCAATCAACTGAGATATTTCAATACATATGTATATTTATTGTGTATATTTGTATATATATTCGTTACGCTTCATATTTTGAAGTCGAAAATGTTCTACATTTCTTCGATAAATACATCGTCATTGTCGTTGTCGTCGTTATCGTTGTTATCGTTGTCGATATACGCTGCTTGGCGTTGTTGGTGCTGTTGTTGCCTATCGAAGTTGTTTTGAATGCGCTCCAATAAATCGGTGGCTACTAGAGCAAAATCCTCCCATAATGCATCAGGTGTTGAATCCGGATCCAGGTGCGAATCCGTCTCTAGATATTTCCCTGGCTCTGACTGCGGCTCTGGCTCTGGCTCCGGTTTTGGATCCTGTTCTGATTCTGCTTCGTCGTCGACGTCGGCGGCAATTAACCGATCTTCATCTAAATAATCGGCTAAGAGTTCGCTAACCTCGTCGAGAATGCTACCATTGAGACACAGGGCTGTCGCACACTGGCCGTCAATAAGCAGGTTCCACAGTGCCTGACATACAATATTGGCCAGAAACCAATCCTCCTGCTCGAGTGCACCGCGTAATAGTAACGTCAATAGCTCAGCTCCACGTAGCTGTAGAAATGGAGCTCGTTGCTCGCCATCCCCGAGCAGATTGACCAGCACTCCAATGGCGCATGTGCGCAACTCGTAATCCTGTCCACTCGCCTGTCGTGTCAGCTGCTGGACCATCAATGGCAATCCATTGGCCTTGCAGAAACATTGACGTGCCAGCTCATTGCGTGTTAAATTGCCCAGCACACGGGCAATTTCCACCTTGGTGGCCACCGATCTCGACTGGCAGCGTCCCAATGCTGTGACCAATTCCGTTGACAGCTCGTCAATAAGACTTTGGAGTGAACCAGGCGCTGGTGGCGTTGATACTGATACTGATGTCACTGTAGTTTGCTTGTCCTGGTAAAAACATAGATTGTGGAGAGCACCCAGCGTGGCATGCAGTAGCTCCAACATTTCCATTGCCGGGTGTCCAGCTTCAGTTGATCCATCCAACGCAGCGGCTGTATTCTTCAACAGACGCAATAGCACCTTGCCCAGAGCGTGGACATTGCCTAGGCCGGCACCAACCTCAGCATTGACACTCATGTTAGCTACGACCCGAATCAGCTTGATCTGGGCATCCAGTAGAGTCTCGTTGGCCGGCGTGCGTTCGCTTAGCTCCTGCAGCACATTCAACAGATACTCCATGGCCACATCATTGTGATAGTACTGCATGGAATACATGAAATACAGATTGATTCATATTTTGTAGAATTGTTTCTGATTTGTCAAGATTTGCCTGCTGCTTACCTGAACGCGTGCCGACTCATGTTTTGCCAGAATATTGCCAAGCATGTAGCCAAGTCGGCTGAGCACTGCCAGCAGACGCTCGCTGTCCTTAGATCCTTGGGAGCAGGGACCCAGCAGCAAACCAATGCGTGCGGCATAGTTAAGCAACGTCTCGCAGCAGTCGACATCCTCGGACAATACACTAGATATATTGTGGATAATCATTAATCATTAAGGATAACAGCTGGAATGGGACTTGAACTTGTCATACCTTAGTGTGCGCACCACATTGGCCTGCACCTCCAGCTCACCCATGGACACCTCGGCGGCACGTATTAGATGTGGACACGCCATTTGCAGCTGTAGTTGCAATCGCTGCTGCTGTTTGGCTACATCCGCTAGAGCTCGCAAAGCTGCCGACAGCTGATAAAGCGTGTGGAGTGGCGGCCCACTCAGTCGCCGTGTGGCGCCCGCCTCGTTGAGCATTTGCAAGTGTAGGATCATTAGATCAACGGCTCCATGGCGTGCCAGGCGGCATACTAGCGTTTGTTGGCCATTCAATTTTCGTATATCGGACGGTGATGTCAAAGCTGTTACTGCTGCAATCGTCGCCGGCGGCGGCAGTGGCTCTTCTAGCCCGGCTGACCAGTTGCGATTGAGTGCATCATCCCGATCCTGGGCGCTGCTAGCGGTTAAAAAACGTATACAACCATAGGCATAAATGCAGGCCTCCGGCTCGTCCAATGGCGAGGCGTGACCCAGACCATCGATCAGTAGCTCCAGCACATCATTATCATGGAATAGTCCATCGTGCTGCTCGTGGCGGGCCACCTTAAAGATTAGCTTGCAGGCACCGGTCAAATTGCTGCCCGTTACTCGTAGCTACAAAAGTGACAAAAGTATTGTTAATCCAATGAATTAATTCATTATTGAATTAATTAATTCATCACTTACCGCAAGGACGACGCGTGCTACAGCTAGAAGGACACGCGGTGAAGTGCACTCGACGAGACCGTAGAGACCGCCCAATATGAAGGCGCGCTTAAAGTTGCGCTCCTGTTTGCGCACCCGAGTGTACAGCTCCAAAAGAATCTGCAAGTGCCGCATACGGACGTGTTATTCCATTGGAAAAATATTAAGGAAGTTGGTAGGACCAGAAAATGGCTTAAAATAATGGCAAGATTATGAAAGCTTGGGCAAATATTACACGTTCAGCAGCCACTCAAAAATTGAGGGAGCTTCTTTACATTAAATAAGTATATATCCACAAAATGTTAAAATTTCTGTAGACATCAATTTCTCTTATTCTTTAAGCTTACAAATACGAAATTTTTGAGTTAACCCAACAAAGTTATTAGAATTATAATATGGACATATCAGGAACAAAATATTAACAGATTTTAAAAGCAATTATAATATTCTGACAAAACAATAAGAGGTTATATTAGAAGGGAACTATATTATAGGGCAAATAATGCTACGAAAAATCGGAATATTTTTCCATGTGAATCGATTCTCACCGCATTGATGTGCTGCACAGTTTCAGCGCTGCAATCCTTGAGACCGGCATGCTGCTTCAGCAGCTCAATGAGCGTCTCCGTGCTGCACTGACCCAGCAGAGTTCCATTGCGTGTAGGCGGAGTTGTTGCTGCCACTTGAGCAGCTGCACCTGGCAATGCCGGCAACTGACGTGGCGGTGCCAACTTTGTATCCAGACTGCGACGATTTAGCTTCAGTTCGAGCTCCAGCTCTAGATCCGATTTGGCTTTTGCTGGCGTTGTTGGTGTCAGAGATTTGTGCATTTCGTTCTGCAGATAACGCATACTGTGAAGACAGGAGAGGAGCAGTGTGAGCGCTGGTGTGATTACCTGATGATGATGCATTATGAGGCGTCTATTAACTTACGAGAAGGCACTCGGCGGACGACCTGCTAATGCCACCTTTCCGTAGAGCACACGTCCAGGCTCACGTGGCGTTATGGGTCGCCTTGTGCTGACCAAGCGTGCACCACCAGCGGCTCCCATTGCCGCCGTTACTGTTGCCGTTGTCGTAGACAAGTCACCCAAAAATATTTTGGCCTCGCTGATAAGCTCCGCGGATGTCTTGCGTCTGCCCATTCCCGTTCCCAATCCCAAGCCCCCTCCTAGACCCAGACGCTGTAGGGATTGTGTGTCGCTATTTTCGAGACTTTTTTGCTGTCGCTGCTTCTGTTGCTGCTGTTGCTGCTGTCGCTGTTGTGGTTGCTGTGGTTGCACCTCCGATGGAATCTCCTGCTTTGTTTGTAGAGCTGCACGCGTCTCGCTGCGCGAACGTCGCTTCAGTAGCAAACTCATCCTGCCAATTAACTATTACCGACTAAGTCCAAGTTTCAATTCTAGGCTGGACTCGGTCCTGCACAAAATGTGATCCACTTTTCACGAATGTTGATGTCGAAATGCGCACTGGGAATGCCAGACGTCTCGTCTCCTGTCTACCTTCCTGCCAGGCTAACATTGCCAGCTTGGAAAATATTTTTCGTTTGGGCCTTTCGTGCACCATGCCAACCAGCCTGAAACCCAAATGGGTGGGATAATACCGTGGGTCGCGAGGGGAGGCAGTAGTGCCGGGTTGTTTGCATGTCTCTTAAGTGTAAAGCGACTCACCACCAAGCTACAGTGGCTCGAGCATTGTTTTACTTTTCAAAGACTATACCCTGATTCAATGGAAGTGTACTTGTTTTTGACAGATTTTAAGCAAACGCGGGACTCATTTTGAGAACAGCTTTCTTATAGGCAAATTTTTATGTTTGATTATGAAAATACTTTTATCTGAGACCATTAATTCCTTGTCTCCCTCAACTTAATTTTACGATTCAAAAATAATATTTTATAGATTTTTTTTTATATTTTGCGGAAGAAGTGCCGAATTTGGACGATTAGGGAGTACTTCATCATTTGTGTTTGTACGCCTATGTATAAATTTATAAATTTTATTTCGACTCTTCTCTGTTAAAAACAACGGTTAGTGGTGGTATGATTAAAATATTTTAAATTCGCTTCCATCGATCTATATTTACATCACTAATTCAGTTCATATTTCATCGAAAAGATTTTTAGGGGTGCCAAAAAAATCGAAACCAACCGAAAATGTCCTTAAACTCGGTTTGTAATGAATAAAGTTGTAATTGATTTGATAATTACAAAATAGTAGTACCCAGGAATAAATATTGGTATTGGTAAATATTGGCTTTAACCAAATAGAATAGTTTTACTTTATACTCATAGATATAATTATGATCTTTGAACCACTGTGTGTAGCACGACACCTTTGAATAAACAATATAAGAGAACAGTTAAAAACCAAAAGTCGGAAAGCGGGCAATCGATATTCGCAGCTCGCAGTTTTTGGCACGAATGCGCCATTATATTGAGAAGGAGCTGGCGTCCAGTTCCCCAATTGAGTATCCGCCATTTGCATGTCATTCAGTCAGTTAGTCAACTATACAGTTAGTCAGTTGATTTGTTAGTCAGCGTCTAAGTGGGTGAATGAGTTAGTGAGTGAGTGAATGAGTCAGTTGGTCAGCAAAAATACATTTGGACATTTTTCAATCGAAATATTTAATTGGATTTAATTGAATTGCACAAATGTTTTGCTGAAATTGCATGCTTCGTAAAATATTGACTCTGGTGAATGAGTTATCAAAATATACATACGTATACATATATACGTGTATATATATATATATATATATATATATATATATATATATATATATATTTATTGTGTGTAAAGTAGAAAAAAGAAGGCGGTCTGTGGTCTCATAAATAGCACAGAGATGCAATTAGTTTGATTGCGTGGCATGACACAGTGTTAAGAATTGTGGATAGAGGATTGTGGCTCGTGGTGACATGAAATTGGGGCAACGTTAATATAGATTGCAAAAATGTGATAGCCAACGAAACTGACTCAATTGTGTTTTTATGATTTTTGTTTTGGTGTTTTTAATATTCCTATTTTTCCATTTGATTTTCTTTGCCGCAGGTCAGCGATATTGAATGAAGTACAAACACAAGGCAGCACAAAATTACCATCTAACAAATCAGTACTAGTATTAGGTGACAATGCCACTGGTAAGACGACACTCATCGCAAAGCTGCAGGGTGTGGAAGATCCGAAGAAAGGCTCGGGCCTGGAGTATGCCTACATTGATGTCAAGGATGAGTACAGAGACGGTAATTGTTTTGCATTTTCATTAATTGATAAGATTTAACCAATTTATTTCTTTACAGATATGACGCGCCTAAGCGTTTGGGTTCTGGATGGTGATCCAGGGCACACAAATCTGCTGCACTATGCGCTAAACGAAACGAACTATGCACACACCCTCGTCATATTAACAGTATCGATGACACAGCCATGGGGCTGGCTCGAGCAGCTGAATCAATGGATTAAGGTGCTGGCTCAGCACATTGAAAGCCTGCAGCTGGATCCCAAAGAGAAGGAGGCGGCACGTCAGCGACTGGCAACGACGTGGCAAAGCTACTGTGAGGTGGGCGATGATCTGGATCCTGGTTCGCCAGTTAAACGCACCATGCACAACAATTCAATCGATGAGGATGACCTGTTGCCGCTAACAGAGGACGCACTAATTACAAATCTGGGCCTGGACATTGTTGTTGTCGTCACAAAGGTGCGTACACCAAAATTCTCCAAAATTTTCAGTCATTCAATCATGCTTTTTGAACTTGATTTGTAGACGGACTATATGACAACGCTGGAGAAAGAATACGAGTACCGCGATGAGCATTTCGATTTCATACAGCAATGGATACGAAACTTTTGCCTGCGGCACGGCACCTCGCTCTTCTACACGAGTGTGAAAGAGGATAAAAACTGTGATCTCCTTTACAAATATCTAACGCATCGAATTTATGGTCTACCATTCCGTACGCCAGCGCTAGTCGTTGAAAAGGATGCGGTGCTCATGTACGCATAAAATCTAAATAATATCACATTCATTAGCTCTAGATCCTGTTCGTTATTGTTTTTATTGCAGTCCTGCGGGTTGGGATAGCCTGAAGAAAATAAGTATTCTGTATGAGAACATGCATGCGGTCAAGGCAGAGAATCATTACACAGACATAATCAAGGCGCCGCCGACACGAAAGGTGCGTATAAGTATGGTTATAATAATCGACGAACAACTTTGTAAATTTATCACTTGTTTTTTTTTTTTATGTAGGCGGTATCCAATCGTGAAACGGAGGTGCAAACCGAGGACGAACAGGCCTTTTTGGCTCGCCAGCAGGAGATTCTCAAGCAAGGCGGCCAGGTCCGGGGTGAATCACCGCTGCGCTCACAGGGCGCCAGCGCGGGCGGCAACAAGACCGGACCACGGACACCCGGCAGCACCGGTCAGAGTTCGCCGAAAAAGGTTCGCACAGTTGCACCTATATTTGTTTAAATACTTGCATGTTAAAAATTTAATTTATTGTTAAATTCAGATTGATCCCAAGCTGACGCCAGCCACGCCCGGCGGCGAAGGTGTACTCGCCAACTTCTTTAATTCACTGCTACACAAAAAGTCAGGAGGACCTGCCGGTGGACCGGCTGGCGCTGCCAGTCCAGGTGGTGGCATGGGCACGCCACGCACTTCCAATGGCACTGATGCCCTAATGACGGCCGAGAAGCTAGCGGTTCGCTCAGATGCTGCCGCCGAGTTGGATCGATTGGCGCGCAGCGTAAATAAGGATATCGATTTGTCCCAAAGTGAGTGTTGAATGTGCTCAGCTGACTCTACAATACCACCAGCATAAGCAACAGCAACAACAACAACACCAACATCAACATAAATATTAACAGCAGTAGCAAAACCAGCACACACAAGATCTAAAACAACAACTAGATCAACAGTGACAGCAGAACACATTTAATCATAATGTAAAAGGAAAAACTCAATGACAGACTTGAAATTTGATACAGATCTAAACATTTGGCAAGCTACTGCACATACAATGAGCAATTAGCATAACGACATGTTTAGAGCAAGTCGACTTTAAATGAGAAACAATGTTAATTGTATATCGGTATCGGTGCTCTATAAAACAGCCATGCAATGTTGAAATTATCGCAGTTTATAGTTAAAGTAACATTTGCATTTTGCACTGATTGTGTAGCGTTCGTTGAGTTCATTATTTGCTTAAAGATTACAAAAATTTATTGATAATAAAAATAAATACCAAAATTGGAAGACAGAAAAAAAACACCACAAACGTTAATCAAGCGCAAGTTTAAAAGAACATTTATAAATCGGCTATGCTTGAATGGATACATTATTCAATGGAGATTCAGCACAATCTTATCGTGCTCCTCTTTTCCCACTTGTCCGTCATGCACGTGCTTATTCTAAAATAAAAATATATATATTTTTTTTTCATTTGGTATTAGCATAGTTTGGGGCCACAGATGTGTATAATAATAAATTATTTATATTATGTAATTTTTAAAATGTAATTTAGAATGCGTGCAATGCTGTTGTGCACTGAGAGATTCGAAAAGTCCATGCCCAAAGCGCCCACAGGGCGTGGCATATGCTTACACACACCCATACATTTACACTTAAATGTAGCTTGTATGTACTTTTTAATTATATTAATTAATTACACACACACACTGGCTTTATGTTATATTTGTTAGAAACATTTTTTTGGAGCCCCTAAGAAAGCAAAGAGACAAAGAACAACAAGTGAAAGCGCATCGCGAAATTTATAGAATTATTATTATGAGCTGCAAGCGAAAATCAAATTGAAAATGTTGCGTATTTTGTTTTTCTTTGTGATTATCTCAAAAATTTGATTTTAATATAGTCTGATTATTATTTTTTTCTCGCTCAAAGCCACACGCGTTTAATTAATAAAGTATAAAGAGAGAATACAATAAAAACACTATTATGAACTAATTTTACTAAGCTATTTTAAATGATAAATTACAAAATGAACTTAATTGAAATTCTTTTTATGTTGAAAGTCAAGCGCAAGCAAATTGAAGTACTCACGACCAATCGCTATAATACGACTCAAAACCCATACAATTTATGAGAGGCATACTATAGGCACACATATTATAAAAAAAACGACGATAAATTAACCCATTCACTGATAAATACTTACTCAGCAAGATATATTTTGTTTTGATTGATTTTTTGTTTTCCCATTATCGATTGAAAAAAGAAAAATAAAAAAATTATTGCTTGAAATTTATTTATTAATTTGAAATTAATAAATTTGAGACAGAGCGAGAAAGAGAATGATATTTGTACTTTTGTATATCGGGTCAGAATAAAAGCTTAAACCTCGCTAACAATTTTACACAGTTGTTTATATATGTATTTATAGTTCAAGAAGTTTTTGCCATATCATTGGCCCATTTTGCAGGCGAAGCTGCTTCCAAGTTTCGTATTGCCTCTCGCTCTACACTGTGTCTCTTAATCAACTACAACAACAAAAACAATTTGAAAAATGTGTCCTACAGGATCTATTTTTATGTATAAACAAAATTATTATTGCATATAATAAATATTGTATTAATTATTAACAATTAATTTTGGAAATTATTTTAATGAACATTTATGGTATTTATTCTAAAAGTGGTACATAAGTACAATTACAACAGCAACATTATACAAAATATTAAAAAAAAATCGACACAAGTGTTGACCTTCTATGTGAACAAAGAACAAATTTGATGTAAATGCATACAAATAAATATATACTAATATTAAATGCAACAACTACAAAATAGCAAAATAAACAAAAACAAAAGGATGATAATAAAATATATAAAGATTTCCAAATAAAAATACGAAAATAATGAGTAATTACAAATTGCCGAAAATTTTGACACTATCAAGCAGTGTGCCCACAAGCACTTTTTTTGGACCCCTTACTTTGAAAAATACAGGACGCTATAAAGTAAATACCAAGCCGTATTAGCAGAAATGACACAGCGAAAATTTTCCGATATTTGTTTTTTTTTTTTGCAAATGTGTTCATAAATATCAACAGCATCTGCACCAAAGTTTTTTATACTAAGAATTGATTTTCGCCCGATTGGTCCTATGACAGCTATATGATATAGTGGTCCGATTTTAACCAACTTTGGCCAAGTTAAATGCATATTGTATCAGTTTGGTTGAGATATCTCATAAAACAAAAAAGTTTTTACTACTGAAACGTGATTTTCGCCTAAAAAAAAATTTTTATATTCAGTTAACAGGTAATATCTTCCATACCCCTCAGCTAAAGTTTATGTTTTATACACAAAAAAACGCAAATTTTACGTACTACAAAATACTAATAATAATAAATGAATGAAAATCGTTAGAGCCGTATTGTCAGAAATCGCCAAAATGTAAGCTAAAAATCTTTTTTTCACCCCTAAAATATTACTTGTTAAAAGCCCTCAAACACCTCATGATATATAAAACATATCTGCAGCTTTTATGGTTTGGAAACTGTTGATTTAGCGGGATTTAGTGATTTCCCGCTAAACTAGCGGTTTTTTCAAAAAGTCGTAGAACAAACATTTCTAGATTTTCAAAATGGAATAGATACTTTTAAGCTTCTTTAGCGCTTTGATGCAAACAGACAAGTCCACTAAAAATTTCAAATTTATTTATCTTTTGAACCAGTTATCGGATTTGGGTGATCGTGGTATCAATCGACGCAAATTTATAATTAGAATTTTTAAAAAATTATTTTTTACCAAAAGGCCCCAACAGCCCCATTAGCTGCAATCTAATCGTATCTATGACTTAGGTGAGTTAGAAAAAGTTTAAGTTTTGTATGCCATTTTGTAAGTTAGGGCTTAACCTTTCGATCGGTATTTAATTCGATCTGATCGGACAGTTATAGCAAATTTTCCAAACTAGCTGTATATATTGCTAGTCGCCTTTCACACTCTTCGTGCTGCTTTCGTCACTAGCGCGAAATGCCGTCCGCAGTGATTTAATTGTATATATTTACGGATATAATTGACAGGCCTTATCACTTCAGCACACACACGACATACAACACGCGATAATTACATTTTTTTTTTTTTTTTTTTTGCATCGGAGCACTATACCGTGTAGCTGCCATAGTAACGATCGGTCGAAAATCAACTTTTTTGTTTTATGAAATTTCTAAACCAAACTGACTGAATATGCATTTAGGTTGGTCTTAAATATCCTGACCAAAGTTGGTTCAAATCGATTCACTATATCATATAGTGAGCAAAGAGAGCAGTGTGCGACGCCACCTAGTTTATCTTTGTATATTACCTTTATTGGTTCATTGGATTCAGCCATTAGATTTCAAAAAATTTAGAATTTTTATCAAATCTCAACAATTTTGAAAACTGCTTTGGCGTTGTTTTTGAGCTAAAAGAGGTTTCTAAAATAAATAAATGTATCTATCTCATTTTATAGGCTCATAATATTCAAAAGTATTGAAGATTGTAATACTTCTCTTATTGAATTTTGACTGGCTGGTTAATCAAATTATCAGAAGACTTCAATTGAATTGATATGAGGCATTTGATTCGCTCCTGCGAGATATTCATGTATGATTGGCAAATCGGAACTGGAAATGCAAAAATCTAAAGCTCTAGCTAAGAAACATAAGTACCATAGCAATAATGTGAGCCTGAACATTAACGGGAATGTCTTTTAATGTGGAACATTTTATTAATGATGTTGCAGTCACTTGAGATGATTATCAGGTTTCAATAAAAGAAAGCGTTCCTTAGGCGCGCCGTGCTAAACCAGCTCATAACATTTTCACATCATTGATGTTTTCATTTCGATAATGATTTTCACAAAACGCCAATTCCAGCTTGTGTGAGAGTGTATGTAAACAGCCGGATGTGTGTGTGCCCAAGGCCTGTGCCTGCCTGGTTCCATTCTAGAAATTGTGAAAAGTTGGCGCCTGGCGTCAAAGGAACAGCTGGCAGCTTCTTCACTGCCACATGCTTGCCTTGATAGTTGCAAGGATAACACTTTACTTGACCTTTGTGTGTAAGCGTTTGATAAATGATGACGCCGCCTTCGCTGCTCCCGCTTCCCCTCTACTGCCACTTCCACTGCCACTGCCATTGCCTTCTCTGCTACTTCTGCTGCTGTTGGCACTCCCATTTTCCGCTGCCTTTTGCTACTTTGTTGATACATATTGCTGTATTGTTTTAGCTCGCATCCTTGCGTTCTGACTATGCTGCCAAGTTTCTCGTCTGTAGCTTAGCTCCTCTGTTCCCTTCGGTGTCATTCTTTTATCCTGCTGTACGCCAGGCGGTTGATACGTGTTCATTTCGCTTATTGCTAGCGGTGCCTCGTTTCAGACTTTGGGTCTTGCCAGCCAGCCCCGATTTGGCTCAATATTGACATTGGTTCTGATTTGATGTTCAGCTGCACACATACTATATGTATGTATATTTGTACCATACAACCATACACAAGCATACATAGCTATATACGTATGTCCAATGAACATAGTCCATATGTTTCCTATTTACAAACATGTATGTTTGTCAAACACGTACCAATAGCACTATTTAATCATTTACACACACTATCGAGCAGTTTTACTGAAAATAATGCTTAAACGCAACTCTAAGAAAATTCGATGAAATTTTGCATGCATTTGTAATATAATCAGTTTGAGAGACAGTCCACGCTAGTGACGAAGCATAAGGAAGGTTGCAAACGGCAACCAGCAATACTTGTATACAGAGGAAGATCGGTTGGACTTACATATGTACAAAACTATTTTGCCAAAATATTTTTTTTTATTTTAGAATAAGTCATATTGTATTAATATCCTTCGTCACAAAATTGGATATCAGAAATTTAATCCTTTAATGTGATACAAGTAAGAACAGAGGTTACTTGACTATTAACCTAGACCCTTTACTTTACTGTACCATCTTTTGGTCGATTATAAGGCGGCTTTCGATAGCCTACGGAGACACGGCTGCCATGGCTGGGATTCTTGGTATTCCTGCAAAGCTATAGAGTATTTGCAAAATGAGATTGTGCAATATGAGCAGCTCTGTTAAGGTATGAAATGAATATTCTGAAACCTTGAATACCAAGCAAAGTTTTAGACAAAGTGTAGCAGACCGATGGCCTAACATCTGTAAATCCGATCTCACATCCCTGTTAAGCAATTACATATCGAGCATTATTTGCATAAATAACGTAAGCGCCTTTTTTTTTTCAAAATTTGTTTTTTAATGCAAATGTGTTCATAATTATTAGCTGCATCTGCACCAAAAATATAAAATTTAAGTTTTATATATTTACGGTGATGTTGGACTGTTAATTATAACGTAAGCGACAGAATTATTATTTATGCAAATAGCTTAAGTGTTGCCAGATTAAGCCAGAATCAATTGATAATTCAGAATTGAAGCGAACTGACGTGTTTTATTTAATTCGGGTTCAAAGGTGAATTTTTTTTTATATGCTCTTCAATCTTCTAATAGATAGGACAAGCTTTTTTTTAGCGTTTTAATACCAACAGACAAACAAACACTGACATTTCATTTCATTTTGAGAAGTCCACTAAAAACTTTAAATTTAACCATATTTTGAACTAGCTTTCTAATTTGGGTGATCAAGGCATAAATCAACTTGTATTTTTAATATTTTCCCCCTTCTACTTACACCCTCTTATCACATAAACCAGGTGAGTAAACAAAAGTTTTGGTTTGCCATTTTCTTAGTTAAGACTTAACCTTTCGATCGGTATATAACTCAATCTGATCGAACAGTCGTAGCAAATATTCAATTTCCCTGTATATTTAGCTAGTCGCACACTTCGTGATGCTTTCATCACTAGCGTGGACTTCCGCCCACAGTGATTGATGGGCGAATGCTTGTCCGTCCCTCTGGCTTCACTTGCCAAAACATAATGGAAGCAGCATAAGCTAAGACGAGTTCACCGCCAATTTAGAGCATGCTACATATTTATTTAAGTACTTTTATGTCGGCAATAGAGTAGTAAGGCAATTTTGATATATTTTTTTTTATTTTGATCAGCGTTATTTCTCCTGCCGAGCAGTACAAGAAACTTTTTCAAACAATGTGACTTCGTCTTTGCTGAAGGGGTCTGATTTATGGACACAGAAATAACTGTCTTTATGTAGACATTAATGTCGATAACTAAACTTGTTTTTATTAAATTTACTTTAATTCAGATTAATGCAAACTCATTTACTTAAATTAAAACACAAACGCTCACTGTAATCAATTTAATGTACATTCAAATATTATTTATGCAAAAAATCGGAGTAAATGCCAATAATAAATACATATATTAAATTTATTTTCTGTTCACGAGCCATCGGTAGACAAATTACATTGATTACACCATCGTCATTATTGCTATGCGTGCAAATTAATTCATCCAATTAAATTTGTATAACTTTTTTTTCCGAATCAAGGTTTTTGTTTTTAAATTTTAAAGTTTTAAGCTATTGAACTGAGTATTTATATCTAGAAGTTGATCATTTATTAAATCGTTGTTGATAACACTGAACAACAGCCTTAAGTTATTATTGGGTACAATTGTTGTTTCTTATAAATATAGGGCATAACTTTTTTTCAATTGAATAGTTTTGTTTTTTTTTTAAATTATTATTAATTTTTTTTAAAATTATTTTAAATACATATTTCAATGTCTAAGCTTATTTTCAAAAGTCTGACTTGATCTAAAATCTAATAAATATACCTGTAACTTAATTAAATTTTAAGTTTAGAGTCATAACTTTAGACAATAGTCTTACAGCTATTTAATTTCCGATTTAAGAAAATTAAGACGGAGTGACGAACCATAACGAATTGATTGTTAATGTCGATTGAGATTAAATACAGTTTATGTATTAAATAGGAATGAGAATACATTAATAAATATTGCTTTGTGAGTTCTTTAAAGGAGTGTGTTGATTTTATTGTAATTTACATGACCAGCAGTCTAAGATTAATATGCATACATACTGTAGATGCTTTTCCGTCACATTTGTTTAAATCAACAAATTGAGTTCTGGTACAAAAAGACATGTAGCATACTTACATAAAGAAATAGTCTTTGTATTTAAGTGACGGGAGCATTAAATGTGGCACTTATGTTAGCTCAAATGCACTTGCTTTTGGCCACAAATCGACATTCTCGACAAGACTTGTATATAAAGTTATTGCCAACTGTGTCTTATCGTCTTAATGTCTCCATTGCCGAGGTTACACTTTTCTTTTTGACCAGCTGCCTTTTCTGTGTTAAATTTCAATTGTTTCGTTCTCTTTTATTGTTGGCCATCCGTCCGGTCATTTGCAGTTTTGCCTTTAGCATTGCCATTGGCAAAAAAGTCAATTAGGGCCAGGACAATTATTTAAGCCATTTGTGAAATTCCATGCATAGGCACACACACAAGTACAATAATAGTTTAAACTGACTTTAATTGCGATGTTAATAGATCCGTTTGAAATTTAAGGTATGTGTCCTTGAGTACAATTATATGGGCCTGTTCCTGTTTTCACTTTCACCAAGATTTTACGAACTGAATTCACTTGACTTTGAGCTAGTGAGCTCAAATTCGGTAGAGATAAATCAATGATTTTGACATGGTTAGCATTAAATCATTTTCTATTATTATTGTTGAACACGTCGATTGATACCTCGATCACCCAAATCCGATAACTGGTTCAAAAGATAAATAAATTTGAAATTTTTAGTGAACTTCTCAAAGTGAAATAAGCTAGTTTATTTGAATCAAAGCGCTAAAAAAGCTTAAATTTAATGATGGGGATCTATTCCTTTTCGAAAATCTAAAAATGTTTGTTCTACGACTTTTTGAAAAATCCGCTAGTGTAACGGGAAAACGCTAAATCCTGCTGAAATTGGAACCCTAGCAGTTTCCAAGCTATAGAAGCTACATATACGACCTATATATTGTTGGAAGATATTTTGACAGAGGCTTCTTTCCTAAAGTACTTAGGTAACATTTTACTGGTGAAATAAGGTTTTTTAGCATACATTTATTGACCAAATGGCTCTAACGGTTTTTGTTAAATTTTAATATATTGTAAAACGTAAGGCTAAGGTGTTCAAAGATATAGCCTATTTACTGAATATATATTTTAATAACAAGCTCTGCCCGCATTTGTATTCCCTTGGTCGAATGCGCAAGAAGGAAGGGTTCAGCCAAGCTAAGTAAAAACAAAATTAAACTAGTGGGCTGGTGCTACGAGCATACTCGACAGTCGGAGACCCCGTACTTACTATGGAAAAAAATTAAAAATAATTTAGTTAACTTAAATGCAATTCTATCAGGTTGATTACGTGTCATGAAACATAAAAGATTTTCGTACTAAGAATCGATTTTCGCCCGATCGGTTCTATGAGAGCTTTATGATATAGTAGTCTGATTTGAACTAACTTTGGACAGAATATATAAAACCAAGTTTAATATATATTCTATACGTTTGGTAACGATGTCTTATAGAACAAAAAAGTTTTTCATATAAAGACTCGATTTTCGCCGGATCGGTCCAATGACAGCTATAAGATATGGTGGACCGATTTAAACCAACTTTAATAAGGATGTATAAGACTAACTTAAATGCATATTCTATAAGTTTGGTTACGATATCTCATAAAACAAAAAAGTTTTTTATACTAAAACTTGATTTTCGACCGATTGTTCCTATGGGCGCTATATGATATAGTCGTCCGATTCAAAAAAGAAACAAACTTAACCAGCCTGCAATACAGAGGAATCTACATACCAAATTTGGTGTCACTAGCTTTTAAATTGCTCTTATAATTATATAGGGGGCGTGGCCGAGTTTTGAAACAAACTTGATCTGCCTGCAGTATAGAGGAACCTACATACCAAGTTTGGTGTCTCTAGCTCTTATAGTCTCTGAGATCTAGGTGTTTATACAGACAGACAGACAAACGGACAGACGGACATTGCTATATCGACTCGGGTATTGATGCTGATCAAGAATATAAATACTTTATGGGGTCTGCCACGCCTCCTTCTGCCTGTTACGCACATATTCGGTAAAACAAACCCAATAGACTCCTGTACTTTTTTTAAGTACGGGGTCTAAAAACCGTTTTGAAATAGAGTCGGTAAAGGTTATTTTTACCAAAAGAATAATGTGTATATTATGCAATTTTTCAATTATATGTTTATGTATATTTTATATTCTAAAGGCTCGTTGCCTAGTGTTATCGTATTGAAATTTAATATAAATGAAAACCGGAACAGGCCTGAATGTATAAAAAAGTTAAAGTTAGATTTTGTTGCCTAGTGTTACAGCTCTACGAATGCCTGCTACTATAAAAGTCGGTAGCTGACCGCCGTAAAAGCTCAGATCAACTTGAACTGTTCGTCTTACTAGTTATCAATCAGCATGGATCGTTGGAAGAATCGCGTTGCCGTCGTAACCGGCGCCAGTTCGGGCATTGGATCGGCTGTAGTACTGGACCTGGTTAATGCCGGTCTGGTTGTCGTAGGACTGGCGCGTCGCGTGGAACGTGTAAAGGAACTCCAGAAGTCATTGCCAGCTGATCGAAAAGATAAACTTATTCCGCTGTATTGCAATGTCGGCAACGAGGCTTCGGTTAAAGAGGCTTTCGATGAAATTGAGAAGAAGCTGGGTGCCATAGATATTCTAATTAACAATGCAGGTACTCTGCACAATGGCAGACTGGTGGACATGCCTCTCTCGCTCGTGCAGCAAACAGTCCAGACCAATATTATGGGCATTGTTATGTGCACTCAGCGCGCATTTGCTTCGATGAAGAAGAGGAATTTCGATGGCCACGTTGTCCTGATCAATAGCATACTTGGCCACAAGGTGTTCGCACCGGTTCCGGGTAAAGTACCAGAAATGAACGTCTACCCTCCTACCAAGCATGCGGTCACTGCATTAACGGAAATGTATCGCCAGGAGTTCTTGGCTCTAGGTACTCGCATCAAGATCACGGTATGACTCTTAAATAACACCAAACCTGATTCACATCATATTATTTAGTATTGTTTTTTTCTACTTATGGAGTGTAAGTCCCGGTGTTGTGGATACGGAGATATTGACGGATGCATTGCGTGATATGGCTAACCAAACAATGCTGAAAGCGGAGGACATTTCGCGGGCGGTGTTGTTTACTCTTTCCACGCCTCCTGATATGCAGGTGCATGAGATGATAGTCAAACCAACGGGTGAACTTCTCTAAACAGAATTTTATTATACTAATTTTCTTAATAAATGAATAAATTGCTTAGCGTGTTGTGCTTAAAAATTATAAAAATAAGTTTGTACATTAATCACAATAAGTAGAATTATAGTGCAAAAACACATCAATCAATCGGTTGTTTTTATATAATCAATAACAAGTGATAATGAACAATATCAGTTTGACTGATGCCCATGAAACGTTTTAGATCAAAAAGCAATACAAAATTCAATTATTTAACATTCATTTTAATAATTAGTTGTCTCAGGGTCTAGAGAAACTAATTAATTTTAGCAGGCAAAATGAATTTCGAAAAGATTGTTCTTTAGATATGTAATTTCACATATAATAATATATAATATTATATATTATTTAAATAATATATATTTAAGTAGTATAGGCATCTATTGAAACTTAATTGTGTCAAATAAACAAACTTAAGGAAACCAGAGGGCCGTGGAAAGGGTTGAAAGAATTGGTAAAGTTTTGTGCAAATACGTTTGATAACCGACATGCACTATTCTTCTTTTATTTGCTTTCATAATGCAAGATAAATAACAACCTATATTTTTTTTGCTTATAAATTTGTTGTATAAATACTTTTAAATTCCTTTTATGCACATAATACATATGCTGTATGTTTAAACATGGGTGTTCCACATTTTTCGATTTCAAAATGTCAAACATCTCACCCCCAAAAAGTTTACATTTGATATTAGAAAAATTTACAACAGAATTCAAGCGTTTGGCCCTGAAAACTTGCAATCTATTATTCATATGGGAGAAACATAGAAAGAAAATCAAAATGTAAAGAAACCAATACAATTTGTATAATAAGACTTGTTGATAACTAAAGATATTTAAATATATTTCCATAAATATATGGTACGTTCACGACCATCAATTTAAGTCAATATATAACAAGCGGATCAGACGAGCGCTCTCGACAGTAGGATACCCTGTGCCTATGAGCACTCAGATGCCGTTAGTATCAAATTTATTTCTATATGATATAGTGAGCCAAATTCGCCAGAATGAAAAAGACAACAGCAAATTCATAATATGCGAGTTTCATTAAGGTACACTGCTTATCACTGGTTAGACGCATCATATATTTCTATAACAAATAGACACATCTAACATTTTACAACAATACTGAGAGTGAAATTGCAACTTTAATGTGTATTTGCTAAGTTGGAAATTGTTATTAAAAGTCTCGGTTTTTTTTGCGAATTACTTTCCCTACAGTGATCTTGTGTATATACTCACTCGGTAGAAAGAATGGTCAATATTAAGAGTTTTGAATAAGTATAGGCTGTAACAAAATGTACCTTATTACAAATAACAAAGCTATAAAACTTTATTCATCCGTGTAAAATTTTTTATATTCTGTAATCACTTGGTTAATATTAATAACTCACAATTTAAAATTTGCTGATACTATATATGTATTTCAGATTCTTGAAATATGCAATCAAATTATACGCCTAAGCATAATGACAAATTAATTGCTGCTCATGACAGCTGGGAATATGAATCTTGATTGAGATTGCGAATTTGAACGCAATGTAGATATAACTTGACCTTGGGCAGAGCTGTGCCTGTCAAAACAACTTTGACAGCTTACTGAATTAATTTGAAGACAAACAAATAAATAAGCACGCAGACCGAACACCATATGGTAGCGTATGGCCAAAATTTGTAAATATGCACGTGTAACCATATGAAAAAACTTATGTCCGATAAAAGATATCAAAGTTATGTTTTAGCAGCAATTTATTAGATATATTTTATAATTTTTTATGATTTTTTTTAACATTTCTGCATATTTAAAATAAAAATGATTTAAGTTTAAAATAACTATGGTATTTTAAATTTGGATTTTTTTCTTTCTGGTTTTACTATAGTTATATTAATTTTGAGATGTGAGTAGGTTTTAAGTTAAATTAAAGTGTTTTATTTTTAGTTTCAGTTTTAGTGCCTGGGCTCTGGGTATTCTACAGTCTAGTAAGCAAAATATTTTTTTTTTTTTACTAGTGTTTTCATAACAAGTACGGAGTCCCCCAGGTTATAAATAGGTGCAGTGAATCATTAGAAGTTTGTAGCAATATGTAGAGGGTAATATAGGGCAACTTCAGTTAAAAAACATACTGAATCAAACTCATATAAAACAAGTTCGAGACAGGTTATCGAACTTCGCCCAAAGTGTGAATCAAATACATTTTTATAAAAATATAGAAGTAATAAACTGATAAGCAAATGATTTTGACTGACACAAGTAAGGTTTAAGATGCCTATACTATGTTTATAGTTTTAAAGTAAATATATTAAACGAATATGTATGTGTGAATACACTTATGTACAATACACTTATAAACAACAAAGCTTATAATTTAGATTGGAATTAGTAAAGTTGACTTGATCACGAGACACAAGTAGTTAATTTAACAAATATTTAAAGGGGCTCGCAAATAATTGAGTAAAACGTATCATGTGTATCAAATTGATACTATCAATCAAGCTGGATTTTTGCATTGTCACTTGTTACTGATTATATAAAGACAACCTGTTGTTTGATGTGTTTTACATAATAATTCTACGTATGGTGTACAATGTTCATGCGTATATTATATTACTATTTTAAAGCGCAACACGTTAAGTAATTTATTCATTTATTCAGAAAATTAGTATAATAAAATTCTGTTTATAGAAGTTCACCCGTGGGCTTGACTATCATCTCATGCACCTGCATATTAGGAGGCGTGGAAAGAGTAAACAATACCGCCCGCGAAATGTCCTCCGCCTTTAGCATAGTAAGATCACGGAAGGAGTCCGGCACAATCTCCGTATCCACAACACCGGGACTTACACTCTATAAGTAAAAAAAAACAATACTAAATAATATGATGTGAATCAGGTTTGGTGTTATTTAAGAGTCATACCGTGATCTTGATGCGAGTACCTAGAGCCAAGAACTCCTGGCGATACATTTCCGTTAATGCAGTGACCGCATGCTTGGTAGGAGGGTAGACGTTCATTTCTGGTACTTTACCCGGAACCGGTGCGAACACCTTGTGGCCAAGTATGCTATTGATCAGGACAACGTGGCCATCGAAATTCCTCTTCTTCATCGAAGCAAATGCGCGCTGAGTGCACATAACAATGCCCATAATATTGGTCTGGACTGTTTGCTGCACGAGCGAGAGAGGCATGTCCACCAGTCTGCCATTGTGCAGAGTACCTGCATTGTTAATTAGAATATCTATGGCACCCAGCTTCTTCTCAATTTCATCGAAAGCCTCTTTAACCGAAGCCTCATTGCCGACATCGCAATACAGCGGAATAAGTTTATCTTTTCGATCAGCTGGCAATGACTTCTGGAGTTCCTTTACACGTTCCACGCGACGCGCCAGTCCTACGACAACCAGACCGGCATTAACCAGGTCCAGTACTACAGCCGATCCAATGCCCGAACTGGCGCCGGTTACGACGGCAACGCGATTCTTCCAACGATCCATTCTGATTGATAACCAGTAAGACGAACTGTTCAAGTTGATCTGAGCTTCTACGGCGGTCAGCTAACGACTTTTATAGTACCGACAGTGCTTTTCTTTTAACATGGACAAAACGGGTGCACGTCATAACACTCATTTTTGTGTCATAAGGGCGATATGACACCTCTTAGAAGTTTCATAACGTCCTCAACTTTTAAGAACTTGTAAAGTGCATCAAGAGTTGATTGTCTGATAAAGGAAAAATGACTTTATAAGTGGGACACCACATTTGACGAGTCATGATTGGATCTTGATTCTGAAGAGGAAGGTATGGGCAATATTTTGCAATTCAGTCAAATGACTGATGTAGAACAACGGTCAACTTATTCTCTATTGCTCTGTCCATATTGTAGACAAAAAGTTGAAAATCACTTAAAAGCTTATCAATTACTTGGGTAATACTTTAAAATTGTGGACAAATTATGCAATGGATCTTTCTTTTTATATTTGATGGAAGATAACTAACTTCCGCCTTCTACCGCCAATTTTCCACTTTTTATACCCTTAGCCCATTAAAAATGGGCAAAAAAGGGTATAATGCGTTTGGCAGGATGTATGTAACAGGCAGAAGGACGCGTGGCAGACCCCACAAAGTATATATATTCTTGATCAGGATCAACAGCCGAGTCGATTGAGCCATGTCCGTCTGTCTGTCCGTCTGTCCGTCTGTCTGTCCGTCTGTCTGTCCGTCTGTCCGTCTGTTTGAACGCGTCGATCTCAGAAACTATAAAAGCTAGAGACTTCAAACTTGGTATGTAGGTTCCTGGATTCCGGGCGCAGATCAAGTTTGTTTTTATTTTTGGATCGGACCACTATATCATATAGCTGCCATAGGAACGATACATCGAAAATAAAGTTTTAGTATAAAAAAGTTTTGTGTTTGTTGAGATATCAGAACCAAACTAATAGATTATGTATCGGAGCTGGTATTATACATCCTGACCAAATTTGGTTAAAATCTGATAGCTATATCCCATAGCTGCCATAGGAACGATGCATCGAAAATGAAGTTTTAGTATGAAAAAGTTTTTTGTTTTTTGAGATATCTTAACCAAACTGATAGAATATGCATTAATGTTAGTTTGGTACATTCTGACCAGATTTGGTTCAAATCGGCTTTATATATCATATAGCTGTAATAGGAACAATTGGTCGAAAATAAACTTTTATTGAAGAGTACCTAGCCTCAGGGTATCCAACTGTCGAGCGTGCTCGACTGTAGCCGCTTACTTGTTTAAATTGAAATATCCTAACTGGATTAAGCGATGTGATTATTGCAACAAAATATTGAGAATTGACCCCGTTGTGCGGCGAAAAAGAGCGTAGTTAGTTATTAGAGAATAAAGATTCATAGAATGTCGAAGGTTTTACTGGTGTTGTAATTTTTAAATTTTTGTCTTGAGTATAAGCGAAGATTTTGACAAAGACTTTTATTCAAAAGTTTTCAAATCGTAAAAGTCTTAAAAGACTTTTATTTTATTTGTGTACCAAACTTGGTATGTAGGTTCCTCTACATTGCAGGCAGAGTAAGTTTGTTTCGTTTTTGAATCGGACCACTATATCATATAGCTCTTATAGAACCGATTGGCTCAGATATTGATGCTGTTATACAGTGTGGCCATCTAGCGATTATTATTGAACTACCCATTATTTCGACTTGGACAGCTCGAATGACATTGTCAGTGGGAAATACTGAAAAATTACTTCCAAAGTGGTGATGAGCATTTTTATCGAAAAATCTTTTTTTGAGATGATGCTCATATTCACCTCAGTGGTTACTACCCATTTTGCTCATTTATCTTTGGGCCAGGGTATAAAAATATGTGGCTGCCTAGCTTGAATTAAGCAGAAACAAATGAGAGAACTATGATGCTTATCAGTTGTTAGGTGAGCTCAATTAAACTTTTCTTATTTTGTTAACTATTTTAACGGCCGTTCAATTTCCTTAAGTTTGTTTCAATATGCAGAGTCGTATATAAGGAAACTTCTGTTAAAAAATATGCTGAATTAAACTCACTCAAGTAAAGCCAGTTGTAGGCGAATTTCGATCAATGTGCGAATCTAATAAATCTTAAAAAAAAAAAAACTCTTTACAAGGTAGAACTCTAGTGACGAAAGTCTAGATGCCTCAAAATGTTTGATATCAATTTTTTTGACGACCGATATTCAATTTAATGTATAAATTATATAAAATAAAATTAAATTAAATTATATAAAAAGAATGTCGACCTTTATGCGCAATGTGCCGAATGTCGAACAATTTTTAAATTATAGTTATAATTATAATATTTACATAATTTATGTATGTAAGAAAAGACTTTCTTTCGATCGGTATGTAATTCTATCCGGACTGTTTTAAGATTAGCGCGGTGATTAATATTATTGAAGTAATAAACTGATAAGCGAATGATTTTAACTGACACAAGTAAGTTTAAAATGCCTATACTATGTATATAAACAACAATCGTTTAGTAGTTTATTTTTCCCTGTCAAAGCTAATAATTTTTCTGGATTGGTATTATTTAAGTTGACTTGATTACGAAACGTAACTAATTAATTTAATAATAATAATTGAATTTTGTTATGCTTTTTGACTTGAAACGTTTTATGATTATCAATCAAGCTGATATTGTGCATTGTCACTTGTTACTGATGATATAAAGACAACTGGTTGATTGATGTGTTTTGCATTATAATTCTACATATGTACATACATATTATTCATATAATAAATAATGAGGCTTCGTTCCCGGTTCGCTTCGCTCGAGGTGAGATGAGAATACAGTCAGGCACACTCGACAGAAGCATACCCTGCGCCCAGCCCCTTGGATGCCATTTGGCACGTCAAAGATTGGTATCCAACCCTGATGCTCACTTTGTTAGATTGGTTTAGATTCTAAGCTTGAGATAGATCATTTTAAAAAAAAATATAACTTTTACCTCGTGTAGTGGTTTTTTTATGGGATATCAGAAATTTTTGCAATTTATTTTGCTTTTGACATTGTAACTTTATCATTGTCAAATTTCTTTCATATTTAATAAAAATAAACTTGGACCTCGCCCGAGCGGTCCTATGACAGTTATATGATAAAGTGGTTCGATTAGAACAACCTTTGTTCAGGATCTATAAGTCTAACTTAAATGCATATTCTATTAGTTTGGTTACGATATTTAGTAAAAAAAAGTTTTTTATGTGATATAGTGATCCGATGCGGCATGACCTTTAGTATGAAAATTTTTTGTATATTTTGAGATATCCTAACCAAGCACACAGAATTCGAGTTTTTTATTGTCTTACACATTATGACCAAAGTGGGTTCAAATCGGTCAACTATATTATATATCTGTCATATGAGCGATCGGTCGAAAATGAAGTTTTAATTTGAAAAAGTTTTTTGTTTTTTGAGATATTTTAACTAAACTGAAAGTCCAAATTTGTTGCCTAGTGTTATTTATAAAATATATTCATTTATAAGCAATTTTAAATGAACAATTGCTTGAGTTGATTTTCTAGATGCGATAATAAGCTTAGCAGTTATAATTGTGATGGGTTTTCGATTATGTTGTCGACAACATTCAACCTTGAAACACAGACATTTCCGAAACCATTAGAAAAATGGAAAATTATTGGAAATGATAATTCCCATACATTTCTTCAAGATTTAAGCCTTTCATTCAATGTTCCCCAAGACACTCAGGCAACAGTTCCATCTAAAGTGTTGCTGCTATACTCATCTATATAAAAGAACTCTTAAACTCTTCCTCTTCAACAACTGCATGCTTCAAGCCATTCTAAAGCATTCGATCTTCATTGCCCATACTTGAACCAACTAGTCCTCAAAACCAGTCTACTTCCCGCCGAGCTCTGCGCCAAAATAAAAGGAGTTATCATAAATTCGGTACTGTGAAAAGATAGCAAGTGCGGTAGGCTGGCATCTCTTTATATATATGTTAGGATGTCACCACTCCTCATAGCCAACCCCAATGAGGAAAGAGCTAAAACACTGCATTATGATAGGATGCAGAAGCTATATGTATATAAAAATCTATTGTATCAAAATAAATGAGAAATACAATAATTTTCGAAGGAGTTCCTTTTGATGGACGGCCTTATGAGCAGTTACAATCCAAGGACGAAACGCAGAAACATTAGGTAAGCTATTTTACTATATTATTTTACTATTTTACTATTAATGTCACTAATGCAAACATATTATACAAGTGGGTTCGTTTACAGAAAACTTCCGACTCAAGCTATATGATCGGAGAGCAGCTGAAGCAAGCAGAGGTTTTTTGTGTTTGTAAAAAAACAGAAAAGGCAAAATATATTTGACAAAGTCAGAATCCCCGAGCTCGCTGTTTTCGCAATTTCACTTTGAATAAAGTCAGATTTGACGGGAAAAAGCTGAGTTGGCAACACTGGTACAGAAGCAGCAACAATAAGCAACCAAAGTTAAAAGCTCAAAATAATGCACGTTCTGTAAATACTTTTGACCACCTCTGTATGTGTACATTTTAAATTTGTTTACTGTATTATTAGCTGCTTATTGTTTCAATAAACAAATAAAACATCGTGTGTTTGAGAAAAAAATTCAAAAAAATTTGTCCTTTTAAGTTCGTGTAACTCATCGTTTTGTTTTGCGCCATAATAGTACAGGGTCTTTCACCGTCGAATTCTCTCGACTTTAATGTGAACTTTTTAAATAAGCATCATTTATAAATGCTAAAGCGTTTAATCATTGCCATTTTGCAAATTGTTGCCTGTCTTATTATTCTTTAAATCTTGTTGTTGTTTTTTGAATTTGTTTCTATATTTGCATGAATATAAATTTTTTTATTGTTGTTAAGGGTCTGATTTACTAGCAAAGACAACGCCGACTCTGTCGAGGACAGGCAATTTAACTTGAACAGCCGCTGATGCATCGCCAAGGACATAAACATGAACGTGGACATGGACGTGGACGTGGACGTGGACGTGGACGTGGATATAGACAGGGACACAGTCTGACAGCCATCCATCTCTAGACTAAGACTCTGTGCCCTATTAGGGGTGTGCAAAGCTTTTGTCTTTGCTGTCATTATCAACACCGCCGTTTTGGGTTTTCATCTTCTTCGCGTTTATATTCTTGTTCTACTTATGTACACGGATATGTGTATGTGTGTGTGTGTGTGAGTGTATACATTCTTTTCTGACTTGCTTTGTTTTGCGTTTTGTTGCTTATTTTACCTTCGCCTTTGCTTCCACTCATTTAAAGTGTTTTGCATTTCATGCTTTGCACAAGATAAAAATCAACATTCATTATTGTCGTTGTTGTTGTTGTTGTTGCCATGTCTTCTTCATTATCATCTATACTGCATCATGACAGTTGGCGTCCTTTTAAAAAATTAACACTAGCCAGTCAACAATTCAACAGGCAAGGATACAAACAGTCCGAGACAAGACAAGAAACAAGAACAATGCAGAAATCCAGCAGTCAACAGAAATTGACTGGGAGATTTTCTGTACCCAAATCTAAGTCTGTGTAAGCAGTTAAGAAATTAAACAATTGAAACTTAACTAAAGTTTTTTTAAACAATAGAGTTTTATTGGTCAATGCATAGAATAGGAAAAAGAGCTCAACATATTATGTATGAAATGCACTATAGGACGGAGATTTGTATGTACAATTGCAGTAATTTGTCGTTACACCATTGAACACCTGGCTTACCTATTCTATAAATTCTTTGACAGCTATCAAAGATCTTAACCTTTCTTGGATTGGATTAAATTCGTGTATATTATCGGAGATATCGACTTCCTTTGGCGAAAGTATCAGATGAATCGTATGGACTATATGGTCATACGTAAATAAAAAGCGCAAATTTAAAATCACTATTTCTTTTCTTAATTTAAAAAAAGCCTCGTGCACAGTAAAACAGAAATATCTATTTATTAGCTCGGTTCTAAAAAAAATGGGTATTAGAGCCTATTAGATTCGTGGCACACTACTTTGAACACCTTTATCTCCGAGACTATAAGAGTTAGACCTATATCAAATTTTGCCTATATTTAAGTTTTGCCTATTTTTTTTTACTTTTTTTTTAGAAGTGCGCCCACATTTGTCATCATCACTTGTGAATGCCAAAACCCATATTCAAAAGCTTTAGTTTTTCTTAAAGCTAATGAATATATCTATAATTCATTTATACACAGTCTAAATCCAAGTAGTTTTAGAGCCATAAATTTTTGAATTAAGAAAATTATGATTTTTGTTTAGTTTTTTTTTTTTAATTTTTTTACTTCAAATTTTAAAGAAAATTCGAAAAAAATAATATATTACATTTTCTTTTCTATTTTATTTACATAGCTGCATTAATTACCCGTCGTTTAAAATATGATTTAAAATTGAATTTGGAAATTTCGAGTAATGATGGCAAATGTGGGCGCACCTCTAAAAAAAAGTTAGAAAAAAAGAAGGATTTTACCAAAAAAAAACTTAAAAGAAAAGCTGTCACAGAAAAAATAAGGTTTTTGAAGATATAGGTTTTTGGTCAAAGTGGGTTTGGTTCGTTTAAATCGTTTTTGGGCTGTTGTCTAGTGTTATAATTAATTCAATACAGGCACTCACACTCACCCACTCATTCGGGATCTAGACTATAGCCCATCCGACTAGTTTAAAGCTATAAATATGAAAAAACTCACTTTGACACGCAATAAAAAAAGAAATCAAGTACAAGGAGCCTAAGCCCAGTTAAGCAACGGACTGGATGGAGAAAGTGACAGTGAAAGAGAATAGTACTACGAGTATTAGCAGAGGCATATGTACGAGTATGCCGCGTTGCCACAGCAGCTGCTGCAGCGACGCCACTTGAATGCGCAAACACAAAGAATCGCATATGAGAACCGGGTCCGGGTCCGGGTCCGGGCCTAGCAAGATGATGTGGACGGCAACACACACACGGGCGGCAACACACACACAACTTGAACATAATATGTCTGCGTTGTCCTTGATGGAATCCTCTTTAACTCTAAGCTGCCGACTAGCTAGTCTGTCAGCCAGACTGGCAGTGAGTGTGTGAGCCAACTATTCAGTGAGATGGCCAGCTGTTTATGCTACATAAAGAATATTCGCATACATATATGTAAATAGGCATAACCATAGTTGTAGATATGTGTATATACAATGTACATAGTGAAATACTGAATGTATAAACGTTTATCCACATAACTTGTCATGCACCTATACACAGAAAGCTGCAGTCAAAGCGAATATTAAAAAGGCACATTACGATTTTACGTTTTGTTTTTTCGACTCCAACCCGAATCAAAGTTGGAGTCTGGGTCAGCCTCTTATTACATATGCTGGGCAGAATATAAAAAAATACGAGGAATAAATGTAAGAAATCCCGTCGCCATTAAAGAAGTATAGCTTGCTGGCTAAATTCAGTCATGTGAGAAATTTGAAAACGTCCAGTGAAATGAAACGAAATGAGAAAAAAAGTAAAATGAAAATGATAGCAACCAGTCAACGAAAATGACATACACTACGTATTTCTTAATAAGTTGTAGACCCAACAAAAATTATATATGGGCATTTCCACAGATAGGTCCACCGCGGCCAAAAACTTAACATTGTCCATAAACTCACATCTTGTCAAATTTTAATCCTGAAAAAATGTTTAGTTATTTATTAGAACAATTAACACATTTATTAGCCAACTAGAATGATTATATTAAATGCATACCTGAATTGAGATTTTGTTTATATTTGTCAATTTTTTAAAAATTATACTTCAAAGAAGGGAAAAGTATGTATCATATCGATTACTTAAAAAAAATCTCTTTCAGCAACAAAAACCTAATCCAAATGAAAAGAAAACAGACCAATTTCGATATATTACAAAGATTTAATTTTTTTTTTGTTTTTCTAAATAAAATTTGATGAAAAATTCTTGTCTAAAATTAGTGGATATTTTGTCACGTTCGCGATGTCACGTTATAAATTACTAATAAAACTTGTAAAATAAATAAAATGATAGAAACTTATGAAACTTGAAGTCTTCAAAGCTTGTCTTTTACAAAAAAATAGTGTTGACAAAGTGCATTAAACACGTAAGAATACATTTTTGAAAATGTAAATTTTTTTAATTTAAAGACGTGAAAATTGTCACATTCTCGATCCTGGAAATAGCCATATAACATATCATAAAAACCCGGTTAAGTTAATAAAAAATACTTTATTTATTATACGGGAAATGCGAATATTCGAATTAGAGAATAGATCTAGACTAATCAAAAAATGTGTTGGCGACGCTTATCAATCCTCAGCAAGTTTGCAAACGGAGTCTGCTCTTAAGTAATCAGAGATCTTAGGGATCGCTTTCTAAAGATGACAAACGTTTAGAATTCTAAACAACAGTTTTTATTTATGCAGCGTCGTCAGAATTGACCCTTTGTAAGGCAGCGGAGGCTTGTGTTAATATTCAGATCGTGGGAGCACTTGAAATCCTGATTTCTTGTTGCATGGCTGTATTAATTGAGCGTCGTTTATCATATAGTTGTCATAGGAACGATCGGTGAAAAATCCATCTTCAGTATGAAAAGTTGTGTTATTTCTTGAGATACAATCAAACAATCTCACGGGTTGTGTATCTGGTAATGTGTTATATATCCCTACCAAATTTGGTTAATATCGGCTCACTATTCAATATAGCTGCCACAGGAACGATAGGTAGAAAATCCGACTTTAGTATAAAAAAACTATTTAAACCAAACTCACAATTTACGTATTCTATGTTGTTTTACACACTTCACCAAAATCGGTATAAATCAGTCTACTATATACTATATATACGACCGGTCGGTCTAAAATCATGTTTAAGTATAAAAAACTTTTTTTTAATTGAATATGCATTGAAGTTGGTCTTATACATCCTGACCGAATTTGGTCCACTATATCATATATCTGCAATAGGACCGATCGGTAGAAAATCATGGTTTGGTATGAAAACTTTTGGTGTTTTTTTTAGATACCACAATCAAAATCATAAAAATGTGTATCTTAAATTGCCCTTTACATCCTAACCAAAAATTTTTTCGTCATATGGGACCCTATATCTATCCAAAAATGTCGCTTTGGTTCAGTTCAGATTTGGCTGTTGCCTATATGCAACTTTACTATAGTGTTATTGATCTAATTAAGTCTCATTGCAACAAATGTTGGATGGTTAAAATTTTTTTAAATATCCTCAGATCTTACAATTTTATAATTTTATATTTATATCTTTCAGTTTTTATTTGAAACATAATTATAGTTTTTTATTTAAATTTTAATTTTTAATCTTATTTTAAGCTTGTTTTCAAATTCTTTTTCAAGTAGATGTAAAGTAAATAAAAAAAATTTCTGAAACGTTATAATTACTTATAAAACAAAAAATATTAATGTGTATAGGTATTCTGAGATTGCTGTACTATAACAAACACTGGAAAGATCTCTTCCCTAAAGTTAACCTTTTACGCTTTGTTGCTATACGAAAAAAAATTATGTCAGACGGGGTGGCAAAGGGATGAGGTAACACGCTTGATAGGGCAGCTGAATCTGAATCAGAATAAGAATCAAAAACAAAACTTCAGGCGGAAGCTCACGTACGGCATATTAAAAAAATTGACATGACCTTATCTTGGGGTAGGTGGAAATCGCATGCTCAACAATGGCTGTCAATAGCTGAGTCAAACTTGGCTTAGAGTTAATCATGGTGCGGTCAGCAAGGTCTAATGCAGCTACTTCTTATAATACAAAAGTTGATACGTTATCCTACAGTTGATTACAACTTTCAGTTTATTATAAACTGAACGACAAATTCCCAAATTAATTGGATAAAAGTTGTGGTAATTGATAGCAACTAGTAAATTGTAATTGACCTGTGCATATTAACCTGACCAACTTGTAAAGAGCACAGCTTTAAGGCCTCTCGAGTGCCTGGCCTACGTGATAACAATTGGCACAAAGTGTCCAAAGTCAACTGCCAACTAAAACGACAAAAGCCGTACACACAAATACATATATAGAAGTGCACACATACAGGCAAGTGCATAGACTGGTGGACAGGAGGGCGTTGTGGTCAAATCGGTTTAGACCAACTGCCATAACAGGCCAAAGTGGCAAGTCACGAAAAAAAATAAAACGACTACAATTTTTTGCCAATCCATACTATAATATACAATACTATACTATACTATACTATACTATACTATACTATACTATACTATACTATACTCTACTCTACTCTACTCTACTCTACTATACTATACTATACTATACTATACTATACTATACTATACAATAATATACTATACTATACTCTACAATACTATACTATACTATACTATCACTGCGGACGGCAGTTCGCGTTAGTGACGAAAGCATCACGAAGGGTGCTAAGTTGGAAAATTTGCTACGACTGTCCGATCAGATCGTTATATACCGATCGAAAGGTTTAGTCCTAACTTACAAAATGGCATACTGAAACTTTTTTCTAACTCACCTGGTTCATGAGATAATGGGGTTTAAGTGGGAGGGGAAAAATTTATATGATCGCAGCTAATGGAGCCGTTGGGACTTTTACGTAAAATTATTATTTTTTAATAATTCTTATCAAAAATACGCGTCGATTGAAACCTCGATGACCGAAATCCGACAACTGATTCAAATGATAAATAAATTTGAAATTTTTAGTGTTTATCTCAAAATGAAATGAAAAGTCAGTTTCTTTGTTTGTCTGTTTGTATCAAAGCGCTAAAAAAGCTTAGATGTAATGATGGGGGTCTATTCCATTTCGAAAATCTAGAAATGTTTGTTCTACGACTTTTCCAATTTCCCGCTAATTTAGCGGGAAAACGCTATTTCCCGTTATGTTCTATATATCGTTGGAAAGGTGCGATTAAGGACTTTCAGACGCGCCTTTAAGTTTTTTTTTTAAAGTACTTTTTTTTATTAATTTATATATTTTTATTTAATATTTTTATATTAAAACCAATATTGTTCGTCACAAAATTGGATATCAGAAATATTGGGGCTGGAAATTGCTTTCGTCACTAGACTTTTACCTCGTGTAGAGGTTTTTTTGTGGGATACAAATCTGTCTCCCAAAATACTTTTTAGGGCTACCGTTACAAAAATAAAAATATTTTATTTCTAGCTTAAAAAAAATACCTGTAAATAAGGACTTTTCACAAAATACATAGTTACGATCAAATCAAGGAATTGTTCATTTAAAATTGCTCACAAATTGATATATTTTATAATAGTCACTTAAATTTAAGTAAATTGCATATTATTTGTTTTAAAAAGTGATTACCAACTTAAAACAAAACTTTAGAAGCAAAAAATAGCAAAAGTTATCATCAAAAGTCGAATACGATATTCCCTTGTGATGCTAGCGAACGGTCATATTTTTTTCCGCTCAAACCGACAAGACCGTTTACAGACGGTCTTCTGTATTTTGCATCTGACGGTCGTTCCAACCAACGGAAAATTGTGCAATTTAAAACTTAAGCTTATTTAACCTATATCTACTTATTAAATAAATATAAGCTTGATTGAATGTCTATTTCTTGTTTGCCTGTTAGAGGGTAAGCTTTATTTCAGGCGGGAATATGCTCTCGACACTAGACTTTTACCTCGTGTAGAGGATTTTTTTGTGTTTCTTAAAAAGCGGAAAAAGCTAAATAAAGTGTAAATGGGGCAAGGAATTATGGCCTTGTAGGCGACGTATATTCGGGTCTAGGTCCCAAACGTAGCTCGAAGTAGAGTTTAGTTGAGAATTGTACATTCAACCATGAACAACGATACTCATCATAAGAACTGAATACCTATTAATTTCTACAGAAGTGATTACCAACTGAAAAAAAAACTTTAGGAACAAAAAATAGCTAAAGTTATCGACAAGAGTCGCGTCATATGTTTTTCGCTCCAACCAAAAAGACCGTCTGCAGACGGTCTTCCGTTTCTTTGCACCTGGCGGTCGTGCCAACCAACAGAAAATTATGAAATTTAAGACTTAAACTTATTTAACCAATATCTACTTATAAAATAAATATAAATTATATTAAATCTTAGCTTAGATGCAAACATACAAACAAACATTAAATTTCATTGTGAGACTTCCACTAAAAATTTTAAAATAACTTATCTTTTGAACTAGTTGTCGTATTTGGGTGATTGTAGTATCAATCAACGCGTATTTTTAATTAGAATTAAAAAAAATTTTTTCAAAAGGCCCCAACAGCCCCATTAGCTGCAATCATTGAAATTTATCCCCTCCGACTTACATCCCCGAATCTTATGACTTAGGTGAGTTAGAAAAAGTTTTATTATGCCATTTTTTAAGTTAGGACTTAACCTTCCAACCGGTATATAAATCGATCTGATCGGACAGTCATAGCAAATTTTCCATATTAGCTGTATATACTGCTAATCGTCTTTCGCACCCTTCGTGCTGCTTTCGTTACTAGCGCGAACTGCCGGCTCAGTGACACTATACTATAGTATAGTAACGCATAGTCTTGGCCATACTATAAATACTATACTATACTATACTATACTATACTATACTATACTATACTATAATATACTACATATACTATACTATACTATATAACCCCTCCCCATTAGGAGCAATAACTCTAGGGTATAAGTGTAGTAAATGTGAACTATGGGAGCAAGCACAGTTCATCGGCGCTAGAAAGAGGAATCCAACTTTGGTGTTTTCGGTAATTATTTTGCCACTTCTCCAAGTGCTCTCGGCACATCTGGCCAAGTATCGCCGTCCATGCTGTCTCTACGGGACTCGAGTCTAGGAAACGTTGCTGGCCAACTTTATTTGGCCATTGTTACTAATGGCAGGGGCAAGTAGCTGAACAAAGACAGCTGAAACACCCAGGCCAACGTAATGCGATAACTCTTATTGTTCATGTTGACCCTGTCCTTCATCAACAAATGCAACTGCTAACATATTTCAGACCCCCCAAAATTTCGACATAAACATTTTCCTCGCTATCACCCTATCGGTCTATCGCCGAGCTACGCCTTGGGTCTGGTATGCGTTTGTTTGCCAACTTGATGAACTATGTGCAGGATGCTCCTGCTGATTTCGCTTTTCTGTTGGCTTTGGCATAGTTCAACTGGCAACCACTCAACAATGGGTACAAACATTTTATGCACTCACACATATATATACATATTCGCACATATATGTATGTATATTGTGAGTGCAGTGCACAAGTGGCTCAGGGTCAGATCATAAAAAATGAACACATTTGATCACACAGCTCTTACTTGTAATAACTCTTAGCCCGCTCCTTTAGGACTCATTCGAGAACGATACAACTTTAGCTATAAAAAATTTACAAAAAAGATAAGAATAGTAGCAAAAGAATCGAATTTATGCAGTCACTCAATACTTGTATTAATCTACAGTTTACTAGAAATTAGTTATTTTATAATGGACAACAAGGAAACTGTTATTAACGGATTTTCAAATATGAGAACCTTTCAAATTAACCTCATCACCAAAGCTAAAGTCAAACGTATTTATAGAATATATCCACTAAAACCTGGTCATATTATATTCTCGTTATCTTCATTTGCCAATTATGATTAAAATGGCGGGTACCAATGGTCTATTTAATCTATCAACAGAATGAGACAGAATGTCCTTTGGACAACATAATTTCTTTTACTATTTTTTTTTGCATTTAATTCTGCGAAAATTCTAGAAAATATATTTTTATATTTATATATAAATATATATATATATATATAGGTTTACTCCTAGCTACCAAAATGGCATAGTAAAACTTTTGTTTAATCACCTTGCTTATGTGATAAGAGGGTGTAAGTAGGAGGAGGAATATATTAAAACTAAGCGTCGACTGATGTCTTGATCACCCAAATTAGACAGCTAGTTCAAAAGTTAATTTAATTTTAAGTGGACTTCTCACAAGACACAAGACTGGGGACTTATTCCTCTTCAAAAATCAAAAAATGTTTGTTCTACGACTTTCTAAGAAACCGCTATTTTTGCGGGAAAACGCTAAATCCCGCTAAAATTGAAACCCAAACAGTTTCCAAACCATAGAAGCTACAGATAGCTTCCAGCTACACAGCGGTTATGAACTTCGTAATCTGCGATAAATTCTAAGAAGAATTGCCCAAAAGTCATGGGTCCAAAATCAGTATCGACCTTCTCCTTTTTTGTAGGAAGGTATTCATGTGTTTTGTATGGCGAAACTGTCTGTAAGGTACGACTTACCTAAAAAAAAAACAAATTTCTATATACCCCACGCAGATCAAGTCTGTTTCCGCAAATCGCTTAAAGCCACCACACCCACATTTTTTGAGATAATGCGTTTCTTTTGGTAAAATGCGATTCATATTAGAATTATCTATTAACCCAATGAATTGCATTCAGATCGAACCAGTAGAACGGTAGTTCTGGCGACTTAATGTTTTCAAAGTAATACAAGTAATTTCTAAGAAGTAATTTTATATATATTGAAGCAAGTAACCGGTATGCTATGGTCTGGATCTCGACTATAGCCTTTCCCACTTATTTTATTTAAAATAAGTGTTGAATCTAACAACTAATAAAGAATTAAGGTTTTATAGTAATTAATTGTTGGACGAGTTGTATGGCATGTGGCAGAAATATCTGCAGGCAGCACATTAGTCGAAGTCGATCGAAACTAACTTTAAGCCTGAACAATACAATTACCTATCAAAGAAGGCAACGAAATGATTGCTTTGAACAACTGAGGACTGTACAGAATTGTGTTATTTACATCAGTGTGAAAAATACATCGCATCGATAACATCGTTTCACAATAAAAGAAAAATTTAATTTTTAAAAACTTTAAGCTTAATTCTACCTTAAGATGACAGGACGCGGAAAGGGAGGAAAAGGATTGGGAAAAGGAGGCGCCAAACGTCATCGTAAGGTCCTGCGAGATAACATCCAGGGTATTACTAAGCCGGCCATTCGCCGTCTGGCCCGTCGTGGTGGCGTTAAACGTATATCTGGGTTGATCTATGAAGAAATCCGTGGCGTACTAAAGGTATTCCTGGAAAACGTCATCCGTGATGCTGTCACTTACACTGAGCACGCCAAGCGTAAGACCGTCACTGCAATGGACGTGGTATACGCCTTGAAGCGCCAGGGACGCACCCTCTACGGCTTTGGCGGTTAAAATCGTAGATATTCAAAATATGACTGTTCTACGATTGGACTTAATCGCAACGCATTTAATACACGACCTACCTAATCTTGAATACTTGACAGAATATATGCACTACCAAATACGATATGTATTGACAACAAAATATTCCACTATTATAAACATAAATGCATTAAGTATGACAGTTACAACTTTCTTGTATATAGTATGTAATTAAACACTGCACTAAAAGATCTATAGACACTTAACATCAAAATGCTGATAAATCATGTACAAAAATGCCCAAAATAATAAATAAAAATTAATTTAAGAAAATTAATTATGCAGGCCTCTACTAGGATGTAATATCTTCGGTGTGCCGAAATCTTAAAATCTAAAAATGAGTAAAATAAAATTTTGAAGTGATTCTGCCGGCTGAAAACATTTCAGCCCGTAAGGTCTTTTATTCGGTAGTAAGCGGACAACGAAAGACAAAGACCTCGGATACGTGGAAGGACCAAGACCTGGAGCCAACTAGTGCATCAGGTCATGCCACAACTAGGGATGTATTTCGTGTTAAGCTTCGTTAATTACCAATTTTTAAAAAAATTTCGAAACAACATTAGCCAAAGAAGAATAAGAAAAAGCAAGGATATGATGAAATGATTTTAGTAAGTTTCTTCTTTTAGCTCGAATGCTTCGTGTTTTTCTTTGTGCATTGACCTTCACAAGTTTACTGACTTTTATAATTTTATATAAGTTCGAAAGGTTCAATAACGCAGCATGACAGAATTTATTGTCACTACGTGTTCAAAACGCACACTACTGGGCATCGACCCATACAAACCCACTGACACAGACACACGCATTCAGAGCGGAATATTGATGATAGAGCTTCATGAAGCATAAAAATTTTTTGCAATGCTTAAATGTCAGATAAACCACAGAGGGAGCGATACATACATATATGGAGGGGAATTTTTTAAGTTCAAACTAACTTGCTTCAGTCCTGTGTGTTGTCGGTGTTGTTTTTATTATGATTATTATTGTTGCGTTCAATATTGAGCTTAGTGCTATCTGCTGACTAACTTAACTGAAATAAACGAACCAAAGAAATTTTGGGCAAAAGTCTAAAAGGCTGAACGATGAGCCACTGATGCTAGGAATGAACCGCTTGACTATGCATGAGCCTGAGAACCGCCATCATGCGGCCGGCGGTTGCCATTCTGTGGGTCAGACCATCGCCATTGCCATCGTCGTCAACGTCGACATCGACATCGACATCGACATCGTCGTTGTTTTCGTCGTCGTCGAATGCCAAATGAATGAATTTCGCCAGCCAGTCGAGGCTGAAATTGGCTTCTGCCTTTCGGCGAACGTATTTAGAATTTTAATGTGGCATAGCCTTCGACGAAAAGCAACAGTGGTAACCCTTTTTTCTCTCAAACTCTTCATGTGCTTTGTTTGTCATTTCTAAAAGATATACTCGCACACACACACACACACAAACACAATCAAAAACACACGCACGCTTCAAATGCGCATAAAATTTAAGTCGTCTATTTCATTAGCAAAGCAGCAAAGCAAAGAGCATAAGAATCTGCGAAAAGCCTTTCATTGGTTGAAACGTACGAGCTGGAAACTGTCGGAATCCCTCTGGCTCATATTCGACTATGAAGACAAAAACAAAATCGAAAAATCAACACATGCTTTCAACTGACGGCATTGCCATATACGCACTATAAAAAGACCGCAATGCGATTGGATTAACATTTGTTGAATATCTATAGCATACTTATACGGGCATGTTGGATCCCAGTTTGTCAGTCAGACTGTCCCCAGGCTGTCATTTAGTCATTCAGTCAGACGGTGAGAACTTCAGCGTGAGTGCGTCTTAGTTTGCGGTTGAACACTTGGGTGAATGATTGCCAAGCAGCATATTTGAATATTTGATTGTTCTTGACTCTCTCTCACACATACACACAATTTTCCCTTCTCAGCTTTTACACATCTCACAGTTCTTATGTTTGTATGTATCTATCTATTATGTGTATCCGTTTGTGAGTATTCGCATGTGTGTATGTTATTTAGTTTTTATACCCTGAGTCCATTAAAAATGGGCAAAATAGGGTATAATGTGTTTGGCAGAATGTATGTAACAGGCAGAAGGGGGCGTGGCAGATCCCCAAAAGTATATATATATTCTTGATCAGGATCAACAGCCGAGTCGATTGAGCCATGTCCGTCTGTCCGTCCGTCCGTCCAGATGTTTGAACGCGTCGATCTCAGAAACTATTGTATTAGAGCTAGAGACTTCGAATTTGGTATGTAGGTTCCTGGATACCATAGGCAGATCAAGTTTGTTTTTATTTTTGGATCGGACCACGATATCATATATCTGTCATAGGAACGATGCATCGAAAATTAAGTTTTAGTATGGAAAAGATTTTTGTTTGTTGAGATATCAAAACCAAACTGATAAAATATGCATCTGGGCTGGTAATATACATCCTGACCAAATTTGGTTTAAATCAGTGCACTATATCATATAGCTGCAATAGTAACGCTCAATCAAAAATTAAATCTTAGTATGAATATTTTTTTTCTTTTTTGAATCATCTTAACCAAACTTTTAGAATATCCATTTAACTTGGCTTTGTCTATCCTGGCCGAAGTTCGTTCAAATCGGTCGACTATATTATATAGCTGTCATAGGATCGATTGATCAAAAATCAACTTTTAGTATGGGAAAGTTTTTTGTTTGTTGAGATATCTTAATCAAACTGTTAGAATATGTCTTTTGATTTTGTATTGATTTGCTTGATTTTGTACATTCTAACCAAATTAGGCTTAATTCAGTTGTATATATCATAGAACTGCCATAGGAACACTCGGTCGAAAGTCAACTTTCCGTACAGAGTACTTGGGCGCAGGGTATCCTACTGTCGAGCGTGCTCTACTGTAACTGTCCACTAGTTGCTCATGCACTTATGTATTAAACTAATGGGCATAGCTATAGAGATGCAAGGCGTGCAGTATTTTATTAAATAATTTACACATTTAGTATAATCTACTGACTGAAGCTTTGAATAAATTAAAATTTCCTACAATACTGCCTTTTTTCTTAGATATTAATTTTTAAAGTAGAGAGTGTGTATTCAAACGATTATTTGACGAAATCTCTCTTCTAACATTAAAAAGATTAGCAAAATGCAAAAACAAACACTCCCATTGTTTCGTCTTTGTCAAAAAAAAAAAAAATAAAAAAACTGTTTTGACATATGTTTTTTTTTCACTTAGAATGCGTACGAATGTTAAATTCGGCATTAAAGAATTCCCCATATATTTATAAGTAGTTGTTCAGATGCAGGAAATATTTGAGGAAGATGAATTAAACGTATTCCCACTGAATAAGAGATGACTAGATAAAAGATAAGCTGTTTAAAACTTAAATTCATTAATTTCTGTATTTAATTTTTTTTTTGAAAGAAATTTTATGTTCATTTACGGATGGTGGGTTAGCAGCACGTTGCAGCTAACATATAAATATTATTTTGTCATGAAATAGCAATGTAATTTTAATGTTTTATTAACCTAATATAATTTAAGTTAGACATGTAATATCAATGCTGTACAAATAATATATAAACGAACTCATAATCCATTTAGTAAGCATAATAAATCCCCCAGATCAGAACAATACTTTTTTTGTGTGGCTATGTTATTTATATTCATTAAATCCAACGGCTGCGGGGGTGAGTATAAATTTACATCATTATTTATGTACTTATATGGAATCAATATTCTTGGCCCTTCATCGAACCACTTAATTACATAGCTGCCTTACGAACGATCGGTCTAAAATCAAGTTTAAGTATAAGCTTGTGGGCCAGTGCTACAGTCGAGCATACTCGACAGTCGAAGACCCCGTACTTACTATGGAAAAAAATTAAGTTAACCTAAATGCATATTCTATCAGGTTGATTACGACGTCTCATGAAACATAAAAGATTTTCATATTAAGACTTGATTTTCGCCCGATCAGTCCTATGGCAGCTGTATGATATAGTGGACCGATTTGAACCAACTTTGGTGAGGATGTATAAGACTAACTTAAATGCATATTCTATAAGTTTGGTTACGATATCTCTAAAACTAAAAAGTTTTTCATACTAAGACTCGATTTTCGCCCGATCGGTCCTATGACAGCTATATGTTATAGTGGTCCGATTTAAACCAACTTTAGACAGTATATATAAAACCAAGTTTTATGTGTATTCTATACGTTTGGTTACGATATCTCATAAAACAAAAAAGTTTTTCATACTAAGACTTGATTTTCGCCGGATCGGTCCTATGACAGCTATATGATATAGTGGACCGATTTGAAACAACTTAAGACAGGATGTATAAGTCTAACTTAAATGCATATTCTTTAAGTTTGATTGCGATATCTCATAAAACAAAAAAGTTTTTCATTCTAAAACTTGATTTTCTACCGATTGTATGATATGATATAGTTGTCCGATCCTAAAAAGAAACAAACTTTACCTGCCTGCAATATAGAGGAATCTACATACGAAATTTGGTGGACTAGCTTTTAAATTGCTCTTATAATTTGGATATGAAATTTTTTTTTCGATTTGTGGGCGATATAGGTGGCGTGGCCGAATTTCGAAACAAACTTGATCTGCCTGCAGTTAGGAGAAACCTACACACCAAGTTTAGTGTCTCTAGCTTTTATAGTTTCTGAGATCTAGGTGCTCATAAAGACAGACAGACAGACAGACAGACGGACAGACGGACATTGCTATATCGACCTGCTATTGATGCTGATCAAGAATATATATGCTTTATAGGGTCTGCCACGCCTCCTTCTGCCTGTTACGCACATATTCGGTAAAACAAACCCAATAGACCCCTGTACTTTTTTTAAGTACGGGGTCTAAAAACTTTATTTTTTTCTTGAAGATATCTTAACCAAAATGTCAGGCTTTACCAAGTTAATATGAACGATCGGTCGAAAATCAGCTATAGTTTGAAAAACTTTCTTATTTTTTAAGTTCAATCCTCCATTGTTTGTTAGGAACAAATAGAAGTTTCCTTTAAAATCCGTATTAATCTCATGTGATGACAACAGTGTGTCTTAAGCCAACTAAATTTAACTAAATAAAAAAGAGAGTTCAATAACGAACGTTTAAAGATCAAGATCATTAAAATACATTCACGTGAATGGTCGCAGCTCTGTTCCGTTTGACACAGAACGTTTTATTTCCATTATGTGGTTTGCCACGCCTTCCTTGCTTTGTTACACTTTTTTTTTTGACAGTTTTGTTGTGTTGAGTTATTTATGTACTTGTGGGAGAGGGTGAGGGAGTTAAACACATTATTTTGTAGTAATGTAAAAAAAACTGCCTGCCGTCACTAATATTACGAATTTCTCTATTGTATTTATTTTAAGCATTGCGAGGCTTTGTATTCGATTAGTCCCGCTAGTTTATTTAAATTCAATTCGGTTAGCACATTTTCTCCCATCTTTATATGTTCGACTTGAATATATGAATATATTTTAGCTTTAGTTGCCGTAACTATTCTTTTTTGTGCTTCATTTGAAATCAACTTTACTGTGAGTAGCCTTCGTTTCCGGAGTGCTTGGTCATAATTTTTCTTTTGGCCATGTGTGCGTAAGGTCATGACACACATTTGACAAAAAAAAACAAGTGGGCGGTTACGGTCGAGCACGCTCGACAGTATGATACCCTGAGCCCAGCTACTCTTTCAAAAAGTTTATTTTCGACCAATTTTTCATATGGCAGCTATATGATATATAAAGCCGATTTGAACCAAATCTAGTCAGAGTGTACAAAACCAACATTAATGCATATTCTATCATTTTGGTAAGGATATCTCAAAAAACAAAAAACTTTTTCATACTAAGGCTCAAATTCCGATTGAGTGTCTCTATTGCAGCTATATGATATAGTAAACCGATTTTAACCAAATTTGGTCAGGATAATACCAGTCCATATGTATATTCTATCAGTTTGTTTCTGATATCTCAAAAAACAAAAAAATTTTTCCTACTAAGATTTAATTTTTGATTGAGCGTTACTATTGCAGCTATATGATATAGTGGACCGATTTTAATCAAATTTGATGTATAATACCAGCCTCGATGCATATTCTATTATTTTGGTTCTGATATCTCAACAAACAAAGAACTTTTTCACACCAAAACTTCATTTTCGATGTATCGTTCCTATAGCAGCTATATGATATAGTGGTCCGATTCAAAAATAAAAACAAACTTGATCTGCTTATGGTATCCAGGAACCTACATACCAAGTTTGATGTCTCTAGCTTTTATGGTTTCTGAGATCGACGCGTTCAAGCATCCGGACGGACGGGCAGACAGACGGACATGGCTTATCGACTGGGCTGTTGATCCTGATCAAGAATATACATACTTTCTGGGGTCTGCCATGCCCCTTCTGCCTGTAACATACATTCGGCCAAACACATTATACCCTTTTTTGCCCATTTTCAATGGGCTCAGGGTATAAAAATTGTGAGTCCCAACATGTCCATAAGTCCTGGGTGGTTCTTCCTGTGACTGTCATTGCCCTTTGTGGCTTGCCTTGCGCCTAGTTGCCTTAGTTGACCTTTCTCTTGATTAGACTTCAGTTACAACAACGCGATGCCATGTGGGTAATGGACTGATACAATGTCAAGTGAGGGTTTAGTTATTTCGACCTTACGTGCGCCATCGATGACTCAGAAATAGAGAGACGTATGCAATGCAATAAAAGTGGAGTCACAAATGAAACAATAACATTTACATGTGGAATGCAAGATTTGAAATATGTTGGACTAAAAGTTTTTAGAAAAAACTATATTTTGAGAATAAACCAAACATGAAAGATTTTAAGAGTCTATCAAAACAGCCAGTATAAGATAAGTAAAATGGTTACGTTCGTCCTGATCAAGTATAACAAAATTATTACTTACTAATGTAGTTTTTCGCGATAAGTTCAAAGTTCAAAAGAATACATGCCTTTACAAATTTGGCAAATTTGGGGTGGATACAGGGCGTAGGCAGCTTTGTGCGTAGGGGGGAGGGGTCAAAAAAGATTTTTTTCATTGAATATCCACACATAAAGAATCTCTACAGATTTTTTAAAGAAATGATTTTAAGAATAGCGCTTTATTTTGGAGTTTTTAATATGTCAGTGAATTCATATTTTCGATATACATTATGTATTTCCGAAGTCACTGCCATAAAATTATTTCAAATTGCAACTAAATTAAATAAAATAATTTTATTAAATGCAAACAATTTTTTAATGAAATTTCTTAGTATTGGTGTGTTGGCTTAAGGAATATAACAGCTTTTGGATTGTTTTTAGGGATTTGTATGAAACGCGTGAACGTTGGTACTAGCAATACAACCTCGTGATAGTAATAGTAGTAGTCGTGAATTTTTGCAAAACTATATAAGTTAAGATTTTTTCGGAGAGTAGTTTTATGTGCGCGCTCACCATTCATAATCTTAAAAAAACATTCAGGCATGTTCAACAAATTTTCTATAAAAAAGCATAAAAAAGCACTATTCTATGCCTCAAAACTATTTAATAAAATTAAATTGATTTTCAAATAAAATAAAAATGCCTATGTGGTGTGTTTATAAGAGGGATAAAGCAATCGAAAAGCAATTGTTGGTGTTCCTAAAAAAAAAAGAAACCATTGCTTTCAATTGTCAAAAAAAATTTGAGAGATTTTACAAATTTAAATATTTATTATATTGAATTAAAATATCTTTAAATTGAATAAGAATGCAAAAAAAAATATGTTCGAAAATATTAAATCTCCGACATTTTAGGAACAGCAACATTTTATGCCAGTTACAACAATAATAACAACAACTAGAGCAATTAAAACAGCGGCGGCAACAAATAAGAATGTGATAAAAATAAAACAAAAGTGAAAAGCAGTCGTCGCCAACGAGGTGACCGCCACCTCATTCTCTTGCTCCTTGCCACCCACACAACTGGAAAAGTAGCCACCCTCGTCCCCAGCTGCGTTCTGGTTCCCATTCCGCATGCGAAAATGAAAATAAATGGCGACGGGCAGTTTTAATGACGCAGCTGTAAACACTTCGAAGGTGTTGGCCCACTTGGTAATGGGTGAGGAGCATTGCGAGGCGAGGCTGGCAAAGGAGTGGGTCATCTGAGCCATGTTTGCCTGTGTCTTGTGCGTTTCACTTGGAATTTATTAATAATTGCTTAATGTCTAATTAGCCATGCAATCTACATACATACCTCCACTTCCACATACGCACATACGCACATATGTGTGTGCCAGTGTGTGCTTGTATTTAGCTTTAAAGGCGAAAGCCTAAACCCAGTTGTATTCGTTTTCCTTTGTGCTGTCAAACAATTTTCGAAACTAATATTTTACCGGCGCCAAAAAATGCGTAAAAGCATCGGCAAAACGAGACAATCGCAGTTTTGAGTTAGAAAGACTTTTCCATAAACTCTCTCACTCATTCTCTCTGCTTGCTTTCCATATGTACTTTTCTCTCTCTCTTTATCGCTAGCTCTCTTTTGCTCGAACTGCTCAATAAGGCAAACAAATTGCGCCGGGTACTTTTTTCTTCGAGTGGAAGAGCAAATTTCCCATATTGTGATTTTTTAATCGCATGCGATAAAAAGAAGCCAACAGGCTTCATTAATTTAAATTTTCAGGCCTTAAAATTTCTGATAATATGTGCCGAACGCAATTAATAAGTTTGTGAATTTTTCTAAAATGGGGAACTTTTTATGTTTCCTTTGTAAAGTTCCCCATTTTTACTAAAAAATATTTGGCGCTGTGTGAAAAACCAGATTATTACTTTTTGCTTTAAATAAATTACCAAAGTCTGTAACAGGGAAATGATAGCGTGGCAGACCCCATAAAGTATATATCCCATTGGTTACACGACAGGCCGCGCTAGTGACGAAAGCAGCACAAAGGGTGCGAAAGGCGACTACCGATATATTCAGGAAGAATGTAAAAATTACTACGAACAGATCAAGTTATATATCGATCAAGGTATAGGTATAGTTTTAACAAAAAAAAAAACATCTACACAAGGTAATAGTCTAGTGACGAATGCAATTTCTAGCAAGGTATAGGTATAGTTTTAACAAAAAAAAAACCTCTACACGAGGTAATAGTCTAGTGACGAATGGAATTTCTAGCAAGGAAATTTCTGACATCCAATTTGGTGACGAACCCCCTTATCTCATGATCCAGGTGTTAGTTAGAAAAAGTTTTAGTATGCCATTTTGTAAGTTAGGACTAAACCTTTTGATCGGTATATAATTCGATATGATCAAGCAGTCATTGCAAATTTTCCGCAGTATTGAAGCTGTATATACAGTAAGAGCACATAAATTGAACCGACGATGATTCTAAACATATTGTCTGGACTGGTTGTTTTGAAATATTTTTACCTCTTCAACTAGGTGGCGACATGATGTGCATAGCCAAAACTGTTAAAAAATGGCTTGGAATGTCAAATTTAGATTAATAGAAAAGTCAGCACAATGTCACAATTTCGATCCGATTGAAAATCTTTTGTTAAATGTTGAACAACGACTTCATAGTCAGATATAGCCCCATCCGCCAAAGATGATCTTAAAAGCCGTGTACAAGTGGAGTGGAATCGATGTCCAAAACAGATATTTATGAATATGGTAGAGAATGAACCAAAGTTTATAAATTAATTCAACAAAAACTTTTTTCTATGTCGAAATAATTTAAATTATTTATCATCTGCGGTTTTCGCGAAAAGAGCAAAAGTGAGTTCACGCGATTTGTTTTGGTTTTTTATTTTTCACTCCTTGAAAATAACTATTTTTTGCCTGTTACTTACTAATATCTCTTACAAATAATATAATAAATATGAAAAAAATTATTTTGCCCATTGCTTTTATAGTTTTGTTATTATAGATGCTATAAGACAAAGTTTGTGAACTTGTACTCATATTTTCTCCCCACTGTATAGTATTGCTAGTCGCCACTATGTGGAATTTTGTAATTTTTTTGGAATCAATTAAAACCTCGAGAGTTAAAAAAGTTTTTTTGGCTTAGTTTTTTGCATTGGGTATATACGCAAATGTCCTAAAAAAGTGGGCGGGGCACCGCCTTTTTTCTGGGATCTGGGATATGCAAATATTTTGTATTTTTAAGCTATCCACACCAAACTTGCAGATTAGGCGTGTTACCATACTAACGTGTTGGTAAAATTTTATCCAAATCGGACAACTATATCATATAAAATAATATAAAGTATCGATATCGGCAAAGGAAATTCCAATACGTGACTTGCGGCGTGTGTCGACCACTGCTTTAAATACAGAAAACTAATAGATATTGGTAACAAATTGAAAAGCTTAGATATGCAAGCTATTCAGAGAGGTTTGTATTTTGTTTTAAAATCTTGGATTGTAGAATTTGGTAGTATTGTCCTCGTAATTGTATAAAAAAGAGAGCCATCTCACTCGTTAAAAATAGAAAATGAAATCTTAACTTTAAATGGAAATATAAACAAGTGGGCGGTAACAGTCGAGCACGCTCGACGGTGAGATACCCTGAGCCCAGGTACTCTACACTGAGGTTTATTTTCGAACAAATGTTCCATTGGAATTTACGTGTGAAAATTTTGTTGCTCTATCTCTTTTGGTCTCTGAGATCTAGATGCTCCCACAGACCGACAGGCAGACGGACAGACACACATGGCTATATCGACTCGGCTGTTAATGCTGATCAAACATATATTTACTCTGCCTCCTTCTCACTGTTACGTACATTCTAACGAACACAATAAATACTTATACTTATTTTTTATTTTATAAAAATAATACAACAAATTTAGATTATGTTTTCTTTCCTGTCCTCTTAGTTTTTTGTGACACCCCCGGTATTCTTACTCAGTGAGCTAACACGAAAAACTGTAATATATTTAGTTATATTTTTTAAAATTGAAAATAAAGTGGGAAAAAGTTAATTTTTAATACATTGTTTTTACACATTATATTTTGTTTTAATTTCATGAACACGCTACATGCTAATAAAAGCATTTTCAGCCATTAATAAGTAAAAAACATTGGATCAAGGATGTTTTAGTTGTTGATTTTAATTGTACAACAGCGTGTGTTAAATTTCATGGCATTTAAAAAGTATTAAAATGATATAAAATATTCATGCCAAATTTAACTGGAAAACAAGAAGAGCAACAATAACGACAACAAACTGACGCATTCCTGTTAAATGACAAATAAAAACTGACAGGGAAAACAACATGGCGAGTCAAGCATTTTTCATATGCGGAGTGGGTGCCTCTAGAGAAGAGGAAGTTGTGCAATGCAAAGATAAATAATCCAATTATAATATAAACATGACAACTTAAGGACGAGAAAAGCGCATTAACTTTAAAATGAAATGACGAAGCCATCAACTGTTCATTCAATCAAATATTTGTTGTTGTTAACGTTTTTATCCTGCATCCCTAGATTGAAGTTTGATCATCAATTTGCTCTATTTTTTGTACCACGTATGGGTTTATAAGCGGACACTTTAATGCATATAAAGGATCAATATGAGGAAGACATAAGGATAAACATCTTTTTTAGAACTTTCTCCTGTAAAATGCGTGAATCATTCTGAAAGATCGAAGTTATTTGTCTTTTTCATTGAAAAAATTAACAAATCAGCTCCTAAGCGGATGACTCTTAATAGTATTACACTAGGAAATATTCTGTAAACGAGAGTAAAGTCTATATAAAAACACAGGCAAAAATTGAAAGAATTGAAGTACATAATTTGACGGTATGTTCTCTGCAAAAGGCAGTAATAATGAAAATTTAAGAACTTCAAACTTCTGCTACGCATTACGTGCTTATAGTACAGGGTATAACTCAAATTGTGAAATCTATTGGCTACAACTGTTTCAGCCAAGTTTTTACGAGTATTGTTATTTATTTGGGCGTGTTTCAATACGTTGTCCCTGGGATGTAATCTGATTTTAATTTTGAACGTCGAAGCGCGCCAGGCTGTAAAGTGCATAATAAAAATGTAGAAATTTAATTATGCGTAATTAATGCGCATTAAATGCAGCAACAGGATGTTCAGCAGGGCAATCGAGGCTGATAAAGAGGCTGAGGCTGAAAAGCTGGGGGCTCTTGCCCATAAATAGCACTGATAGTAGCTATTGATGTCAGCTAATTGGCAGTAAGCAAAGTGGCAAAAAAAGATAGATAATTAATGTTACTATCGGTCATTTTGGTCATTTAATATGTTTTTTAATACTCTTGTAGTGTTTATTATAATCTTGTCATGAAATGTGTGGCGCATGAAACATGAACATGGTATGTATTTTCTTGATCAGGACGACGATCTAAGTCATCGATATATCGGACGTCTGTTTCCAGTCTCTCAGTCCTGAAGTTAACTTTACGAAATTTGATTTAAGTCCGTCACTTTGTGGGTCAAATATTAAAAGCTGTTTTTTTAAGATATTAAAACCTAAGTTGCAGGACTCTACAAAGGGTATTAAGTCTTCGCCGTGGTGAAGATAAACTTTCGTTTAGTCTAAGTTTCCATATTAATTATTAGGAATCCTTATTTAATTTTTAATGTGAATTGCAATCAAAATTAATGATAGCACAAGACAACAAAAATTAACTAATTTTTACGAAACCCAATATTTCAGATAACTTAGGATGGTAGTCCGCGCTAGTGACGTAGGCGGCACAAAGGCACTATGGGAAAAAGTCCCATGTTTTTGACTTTAATTCAAATTTTTTGTTGAGAAGAATTTTGATTATTTAGGTTTTTCGAGAGTACCCTCAATATGTGAGGCTTGATCAAAGACATCTAAATTTCCACCCGAGCGCCAAGATATAAGGGACGCCAAAATGACTTTTATTCTTACTGTTTTAGTTAAAAAACAATTTTTTATTTTTTTTTCTAGTATATTTGTGAATTTTTTCGAATGCTTTTACACTCAGAAAAAGAATGGAAGATTTCCGTACTTAAACGTGCCATTTACAAGTACAAACGATCTCAAAAGCTGTCCAAGTTCGGCATTTCTGAAGTTGAGAACCAAAATCTAAATCTGAAAACATACTACTTTAAGTACACAAAAATCTTGAACTAAGTCCATAGTGTACTTATTACTAGTACAAAACATTGTCATAATTATTTAATTTTAATCTTAAAACATAAACTAGTATGTGTACTAATATTAAACAAAGTACCAACATTAAATATCATTTAATAATTTCTTGGTTAGCGGCCTTTCGGAATAGGTGCTGATGCTACCAGCGATCCAAGTTTAACGTTATATTTGCGTCGCTAGAACCAGTTGAGAATTCTAAGGTGCAGCAATGAAAAAGAAATTTCCCAAAACGTAATTGTCTTTAGTACAAAACGTTTTCATTTTTAACTATCTTCACGAGACTCACGGATTATATACGTGCATTTGCATTTGGTCTTATATATGTTGACTAATTTTGGTTGAAATCGGAAGACTCTTTTGAATAGGAATGTGAAGTCAGAATTCTAAATTTAAGATCGATTTATACTTAATTTAAGATTTTTAGTACACAGCAGTTTTGCAGTACACAGTACTTCACCTCCAATTCGAGTAATACGATCGCATCTATATATAGTATATTTAAAAGATTGAATAGAAAAATCTTAAGTGGCGGGCTTGAGGCAGGTCTCAGCAAAAGAGATGATGTCAAAGTCAAAGAAATGACTGTTTAGAAATAGGCAAGATAGCTTCCTATAAAGACCTCAAACGTTTTGGTAAACTACAGAGATAGAGGAAATTAGTTTTTTGAAACTACGTTTAAGGATATAACAGGTAAGGAGAAGCCATCACGTGATATCGGGTTCCGATCTCTCTTTTCATTTGCAATTCCTTTGTACTCAGTCACAAAGATATTTTTGGGCCAAAAATGTGTTTGACAAATATTAGCAAAAAAACTTTCCTAGCACGAAATATTTAATGACGAGATTTCCCTGGGGTAATTAAAATTAAATTTATCCACCGAAATCTCAGCATCTTGTATTTTGTTTTGGTCATAAGCCTTAACATCATACGAAGACTGATCTTTAGAAAGACTAGAGGTAAAAACATGTCTCTTAGGACCCGGGAAAGGAATGCCTTAAAGGGCCCATGACAGACTAGGCAGTTTGGTAGTCAGTGGATTGACTGCCGTAACGACTGGCGTGACATAGAGATTCACACTATTGAATACAGATGTTAATTGTGAGGCAGAAATTTAGTGGGTCCTAGCATTTTGAGGTAATAAATTGATTGGGTGATGATCCATGTCTGATTAATAAATAAATAAATTGATTATAATGGCTTCGTACGAACGGTGAAAAGCGTAGTAGTCTGATTCTTATAAGAAGGTATCATGTCATTTAGCAGGTACTGTTAACTGATCCATGAGAAGTAAGAAAAGAAACCTGCCAATTATTTTATAGATAAAAATTGAAAGTCCGAAATACCAGATTTTCCTTATTTACAAGTGTTCCAATTACACTAGGCAACAGCCCAAAAGTTACAAGAACCAAAACCACTTTTTTGGATAGATTTGGGCCAAAGCCGGCGAAAAACATTTTTTTTTATGGTGAGATTTTTTTTTTAGAATTTTTCAAAAATCTGGCTTTTTTTATTCCTTTTTTTTTAAGGTGCGCCCATATTTGTAATCATTACTCGAGAATGCCAAAACCGATTTATCAAAGCTTTACTTTATGTAAAAGCTAATGAATATATCTATATTTCATTTATACACAGTCTTAGATTTAAACCAGTAGTTTAAGAGATATCAATTTTTGAATTAAGAAAATGATGATTTTTTCTTGGCTTTTTTCTTAGCTTTTTTCACTAAAAAATTCGAGGAAAATTCGAAACAATTTTTTTACATTTTATAAACTATTTTATTTGCGTAGCTGTTATAATTACGCGTTGTTTAAGATATGATTCATTAAAATCTATGGTGAGACGGCGATATGATATTATGTTGAGTCGAGGCATGTTTTTGTCGACTTTTTTGACTTCGCATGACCTTTAGTATGAAAATTTTTTGTGTTTCTTGAGATATCCCAACCAACTTCACAGAATTTGAATTTGTTATTGTTTTACACATTGTGACAAAAACAAAAAGTTTTTCATACTAAAATTTGATTTTCGACCGCTCGTTCCTATGGCAGCTATATGATATAGTAGATAGATTCGAACTAAAATTGGTGAAGATATAAAGGACAACATAGAATAAGTACACAATGTGTGAGTTTGGTTAAAATATCTTAGAAAACAAAAAAGTTTTTCATACTAAAGGTGGATTTTTGACCGATCGTTTCTATAGCAGCTATATTGAATAGTGATCCGATTTTAACCAAATTTGGTAGGGATATATAACACATTTCCAGATTTACAACCTGTTCGATTGGTTGATATATCTCAAGAAATAACACTACTTTTTATACTAAAGATTGATTTTCGACCGATTGTTCCTATGGCAGCTATATGATATAGTTCACCGATTTGAACCAACTTTGGTCATAATGTGTAAAACAATAACAAATTCAAATTCTGTGAGTTTGGTTGGGATATCTCAAAAAACACAAAAAAATTGCATACTAAAGGTCATGCCGCACCACAACAAAGTCAAAAAAGTCGACAAAAACATGCCTCGACTCAACATAATATCATATCCTCGTCTCACCATAGATTTTAATGAGTCATATCTTAAACAACGCGTAATTACAACAGCTACGCAAATAAATAGTAAATAAAATGTAAAAAAATTGTTTCGAGTTTTCCTCGAATTTTTTATTGAAAAAAGCTTAAAAAAAAGCTAAGAAAAAATCATAATTTTCTTAATTCAAAAATTGATATCTCTTAAACTACTGGTTTAAACCTAAGACTGTGTATAAATGAAATATAGATATATTGATAAGCTTTTAGATAAAGTAAAGTTTTGATAAATCGGTTTTGGCATTTTTGTGTAATGATGACAAATGTGGGCGCACCTCTGAAAAAAATATTAAAAAACCGGCCAAATTTTGAAAAATTAAAAAAAAAAAATCCGACCACAAAAAAAAAAAATTGTTTTTCGTCGGTTTTGGCTCCAAATCTATCCAAAAAAGTGGGTTTGGTTTCTGTAACTCGCAAAAAGTGCGATTTTGTTGCCTAGTGTTATTGAAGTAGAACAGTAATATATATTTTTGCGTAAAAGAAGTTTATTCAAGCAAAATATAAGAAGTGCTCCTCTTTATCATGTTTCAATTTCGCGAGCGAAGCGAGCAGGGGGCGGAGCCCCCATAGTATTATATTAATTTGTTGCTACTTTTTGCATTCATCGTGAAATTTCCAACGACAAAAAATTGAAAATTTTTTTAAAATAACCAATAACTGATGATAATTGCATCGTTCGAGCGGTGAAAAACGTAGTAGTCTGATTTGTATAAGAAGGTAACATGTCATTTAGCAGGCACTAAATTTTGATCTATTAGAAGTAAAGAATCCTAATTAACTGTTAAAAAAAAGTGCCGAAAAAACCCACTGTTAAAAATAACGATCCTTAGTTCTTAAATGACAGAAACTGCAGTTGAAATGACTTCTCTTGCACAAAAAAAAATATAAGAAGTGCTCCTCTTCTGCTTTAATTCTACGAGCGAAGCGAGCAGTGGGTGGAGCTCCCTACTATTATATAATTTTCACTAGAGTTGGTTTGCTGCCTTTCGGTCCATTGCTCAAGCAGCTTAGTTTAAGTGTTACTCGCTCTATTTGGCGCGCTCTTTCTGTTAATTGCTTGTGATTGACCCCTGTTGGAAAAACTTTCACTTCCAAGCGTGCTGATGCTTCTGTGCAACCATAGTTTTTGTAGCTTGTGTACATTATGGTTTGACCTGAAAGCTCAAGAATGTGATAAAGTCACTGCCATCACTAAAAAAACTGTGGCAGCTTTAAATAATCTTGCTATGCCAATTCTGTCTTTATGGCCCTTTTCTGTCAATTTAAACGTGTGAAATTTTTGAAAAGACTGACGTTTCAAGGCTTCTGATCTGGGGTTGATCGGATTTCAGAATTAGCCAATTTGTGTGGTGCCCGGGTTACAGAATATTTTAAAGATAAAAATTGAGTGTTCGAATCATTAGGTTAGGCTGTTGCAATTGTACAGTAAATATAGCATGAGCCCATGGAAAATGGGCAAAAAAGGGTATAATGTGTTTGGCCGAATGTGTAACAGGCAGAAGGACGCGTGGCAGACCCCAGAAAGTATATATATTCTTGATCAGAATCAACAGCCGAGTCGATTGAGCCATGTCCGTCTGTCTGTCCGTCTGTTTGAAGGCGTCGATCTCAGAAACCATTTTTGGATCGGGCCACTATATCATATAGCTGCCATAGGAACGATTAATCGATAATGAAGTTTTAGTATTAAAAAGTTTTTTGTTTTTTAAGATATCAAAACCAAACTGATAGAATATACATCCGGACTGGTATTAAACATGCTGACCAAATTTGGTTAAAAACGGTCCACTATATCATATAGCTACAATAGAGGCGCATATTCGAAATTTAAGTCTTAGTATGATAGAATATGCATTAATGTTGGTTTTGTACATTCTGACCAGATTTGGTTTATATCGGCTTCATATATCCTATAGCTGCCATAGGAACAATTGGTCGAAAATAAACTTTTATTAAAGAGTACCTGGGCTCATGGTATCATACTGTCATAGCGTGCTCGACTGTAACCACCCACTTGTTTATTTTTGCGTTTAAGAAAAATGTTAGAAGTGCTCCTCTTTTTTACGCTTCAATTTCACAAGCAAAGCGAGCAGGGTCGGAGCCCCTAGTTTTTATAATAAAACTTTTAATCATTACAGTACCTTGAATAAAGGTATCAGTTTTATTGCAATTATGTTCATGCTTGTCTATCCTTTATGGATTTTTTGAGTAAAAGTAGTAAGATAGAACTATAGTTGCCAATAAACAGTATAAATAAAGAATCCAGTCGCCGGGCGACTGATGTTTATTATCAGGAATCTCCATTAGACTTTGGAATATATTTCGGCACTGTAAATTCAGGTTATTAGTTGTAGCGGTATTACATTCGTTAAGGCAGTTCTGCATAGGTTCCTCCGAGAAACAGTCACATTTTTTACCCTTTTCCTCTAAATAATTGGAATATTCATCCATACCTATTCTTCTTCAGGTTTGTTCAGTAAGTTTTCTTTGGGAATATTGTTAATTTTTCTACCGGCAATACCTGCGCTTGTAAACAAGTTGAAAAAAAAAAAATTATTTAAAACAAAATGATTTTAATACTTTTTACCAGTTTTATAATATTGTGACATTATAATATTTACAATTCGTATGACAGGGATCTCTAAGACAAGTCGTCCCGTTGTTGTATGGGTTGGAAACATCAATACTATTATGTAAAACTTTGAATTGATGGTGTATTGTAAATAGAAATATAAAGCATGGCTATGTTATTTGTGGCATTTGGCGGAAAATACACTCTCTTACAAAGCAATTTAATCGCTTAAGTATTAAAAAAATTAAATAAGTTATACGACTGTCGGCTTCAGTAGCTTCTGTGATTAATTACTGGGGTTTTGGTAAAGTATTTTTAATATTTTTGTTAATACCATGATACTGGGACCTTATGAAGTACAAGAGCCCCTAGTACTGCCTCAAAAAAAAAAAATTAATAATAATTTGATTTGTATACATTTAATTCTGTCTTGGTTATTTTATAAATGTTTTTTAATTTCTGCAATTCTTCAATTTCACAACTAAACCGTTTTCTCTAACCAGCGCCACGGATGCGCCTACATACTGTTTTATATAAAAAAGTACATGTTTATACTTTCCTAAGAATATTATTTTTTTATTTTTCTAATACGAACTTTGGTTTTTAAGATATATATTCTAAGTACTAGTAATATGGTCTTCAACAATCTTAATAGACCCCTGTACTTTTTTTTAAGTACGGGGTCTAAAAACAGCGAAAAGATGTTTTTACCATACTGATAGCATATATGCATCTAGGTTAGTCTTATATATCCCGATCAAAATTTAACACACAGTGTTTTACACATCTTTTCCCCTTGGACCAAAACCCAAAGCTGAAAAACATTCTCATAGTATTATCTTCGCACACTATGTTAAATTTTCTTTTTATGGTGTACTAGCAAGGTTTAAGGGTCAGATCAAAAAAAAAATTCAACATGGTTTTATCTAATGATCACACATTTTCTTAGATTTTTGTTATGCGTCAGATGTCTGTCGACAAAATTTATTTAAATTTTAATTGATATATTGCGCAGTATATACATATGTATTTGTATAATCTACATGGAGGGACCCTTCTTATAAAAATCAAATTTTGCACTTTTGAAGAAGAAAACAGATATTTTTCGAGTCTTGACAAAAAAAGCCTAGTTGTACTTCTACATGGTTGAATATTTGGTGCAGAATTTATTTTCTCTTTATAACATAGTGAAAAAATCACTTTCTTTATTTGAATAAGCTAATATTTTTTTCAATATTAAACATAGTTTTTGAATTTGACACAGATAATATGTATCCTTATCCCGATTTGCCCTAGAGTTCGGATAGTAAACTAGAAGTTTATCACGAATCAATTTTTGGTCCGATGACCAAATACAGAAGAAGAGATTACAGATGCCACGTTTATATATGTGTATGTATGTGTGCTTGAATAAGTAAAAGGGTATTCCTCACGACTTGAGCATGTACATTGTTTATATGTACTTGTTTTCGGTTTCGCTTTTGGCTGCTGGTGTTGGATTTTTGTCTTGCGGCTGTTGAAGCTTACAGCGCGAGAACCTCGCAGCTCGACGCTCGGCAAAGGTTCATTTGTTTATACCCGTTACTAGTAGAGTAAAAGAAAATATTTATTTCCTTAAAATTCCTAATTACAGGTAGAAGGAGGCGTGATAGACCCCGTACTGACCTAGACTCGTCTGTATATCAATCCGAATGCAACCAAATTGGTCAGACAAACTGCAATAAATCCCAGATCATTTTTGTTTAAAACAAGATAATTTCTTAAATAAAATATTTGGGTCGAAAATGGTGGCTATTGTGTAAGTTTTTGAGAATCATAAAAAACCGTGGAAAAAGTGAGTTTCCCATCCCCTAACATTAAAAACAATAATTGAAAAAAGTAAGTAATTATCATGTTATTCAGGTGTTTTATTTTAAACTTTTTAATTTAATCTAATCTTACAGAATATTAATACATAACAACCATAAATAAATTATTATTTGAAACATTTTGGCCATATTTGACTAATATTGGATTACTATATCATATAGCTATCAAGGGAAAATGCTGTTTTTCCTGGAAAAATATCTACCAATCTCACAGATTGAGTATTTGGTAATGTTATGTTTTGTTATGGTTCCATTTGTTGCCTAGTGTAATAAGGCACATATCCTAGTATTTGTCTATATTGTAAAAAGCGAATAAATAAAGTTTTTTTTTTTAATATTTGTCGGTTTTTTTTAAAACATTATATAAAATGCTAATTATTACCATTTTTTAAATATTTTAACGCCAATTTAAAAATAATTAGATACTCGTTCAATTCAAACACAATATGTTTTTATTTAAGTAACGGGTATATTATAGTCGGAGACTCAACTATAGCGTTCGTGTTTTATTTATGTATTCAATTTATTCATTTGAAACGTCTGCTTCTCCGTTAAGTTGGCGTCGCATTTGAATTTTCCATGTCTGCGCCTCTATCCGTGGTCCGTGTTTCCCGGGATTGTTTGCTTTCGTTGCGACGTTTTTCTTCATTAAAAGCGTTGAATTAATTTATAATTTGCTGACGCTTATGTATTTATGCCGCCTTTCCTTAAGCTTTGTCACCATTGTTGTTGTTTCAGTTCGGCTTGTTCATGTAGTTGTTGTTGTTGTTTTGTTAGCCATTTTCACGCCTCGCGCCTAACCGTAATTAATTGCCATCGAATTTTCATCGAGTCAGCCAGTTTTGATTTCGTGCCATCGTCTTCATCTTACTGTCCACGCACTCTTACGTAATTGTAATGGTCTCTAATTTATCTTTTTATTCTTCTTGCTATTGCTTAACGATTCTTAGGCATGATATATGAGTTGAAAAATCGGTTTTCTAGTTGAAGAGGAAGAGTAGAAGAGTTTCTTTCTGAGATTCACAAATTCAAATACCCTGTCCTCAATAATGTACATTTATAAGAAAGGTCGATAAGTATGTAACTTCCTGTCCTCATGGCATAGCATTTGCATTTAGCATTTAGTCTTGTCTACAAATCATTTGACAATTAACATTAAAGTATTTTTTAATTAATCTGTAACAAACTAACAAATTAAGAATCTCGTATCGTCTTATACAACCTGTCCAATATTGGTTGGAATCGGACCACTATTAAATATATAGCTGCCATGGGATTGATCAGCCGAAAATTAACCTTTGCGAAAAACTTGTTTCATTGTTTATAATTTGGTATGGATATTAAACACATTACCAAATACACAACCTGCGAGATCGGATGATATGTATATCTTAAGAAACAGTAGAAGTTTTCATACTAAAGGCTGATACTGAACCAATCCCTCCTATGGCAGCTATATGTTATAGTGATCCGATTTAAGCCAAACTTGATCAAAATGTGTAAAATAACAACAAATTAATATTGTGTGAGATTGGTTAAGATATCTCAAAAAGAACAACAAATTTTCGTACTAAAGGTCATGCTGCTCCACAGCGAAGTCATACAAATCGAAAAAACATTAATACAGATAAAAAATAGTCGGACGGAGCTACAGTCGAGCATTCTCGACTGTCAGAGACCCCGTACTTACTATGTCAAAAGCTAAGACTGCTAAAAACTGCTATAGGGATCCGATTTGACCCAACTTTTAACTAGTTTTATGAGATTTATTACATTTTATACATCCTTACCAAAGTTGGTTCAAATCGGTCCTCTATATCATATAGCGCCCATAGGAACAATCGGTCGAAAATCAAGTCTTAGTATGAAAAACTTGTTAGTTTTATGAGATATCGTAACCAAACTTATAGTATATGCATTTATGTTAGTCTTATACATCCTTACCAAAGTTGGTTCAAATCGGTCCTCTATATCATATAGCTGTCATAGGAACGATCGGGCGAAAATCAAGCCTTAATTTGAAAAACTTTTTTGTTTTTTGAGATATCGTAACCAAACTTATTGAATATGCATAAAACTTGGTTTTATATATCCTGTCCAAAGTCGGTTAAAATTTGACTACTATATCATATAGCTGTCATAGGAGCGATCGTGCGAAAATTAAGACTTGATTTTTAAAAATTTGTTTGTTTAATGAGATGTCGTAACCAAATTGATTGAGTTTGCATAAATTAATTTTCTATAACCTGTCTTTTATGTTTAATGAGACATCGTAACCAATCTGATATGCATATGCATTTAAGTTAACTAAATATTTTTAATTTTTTACATTATTAGTAGCACCGGGCCACTAGTCCCTAAACTTTTACCTCGTAAAGCGGTTTTTTTTTGGACTTATACATTTAAGAATTTACGAACACACATTTTTTGAACTTATTAAGATGCAATTAATTATGAGTAATTGGACTATGTGGCTGAGTCTATGTTTATATTTATGTTTGTATTTAACAATATCAAATGCTTGCCCGAGATATGTATTAGTACTGGTTATGGCATGACTGACCAATGTGAAACTGTGGCACTTAATGCACTAAACAATTTCACGATTGATTGAAAGCAAATAAATGACTTTGAGTTTGCGTTCAAATCATGCGAACCGAACACATCACAGCTGAGTTTCAGCATTGCGGTTATTGTTGTTGGCTAAATTAGTGGGCAACCAAGCGCAATGTACGCATTCGAGCCGATAGTCAGTACAGATTTCAGCGTTAAATCGGTAACTCAAATTCGGACCACTGAACACCGCAATAAACCAGGTCCAAAAATTGGGAAGCCCATCCAACTTGGAAAGCATTTAAAAAAGTTATGAAACAAAATTTAGATAAGTTTTTTCGAAACAACTTCAATTGGTCTGCTGCATGGGCAAAAATGTTCAACTTAACCTATAAAAACAGAGGGTTTTTTGTTATTCACTCTATCATCACGGACGGCAGTTCGCGCTAGTGACGAAAGCTGCAGCAAAAAATTAAAGATTTTTTTTTTTAATTAGCGTAACTCAACTATTCAAAATACTAATTATTGTTGCTTAAAATATGAAAAATGATTAAAATGTATATTTTGGGGAGCAAAAATTGATTTTTGTTTTATAATTTTACATGTAAAATATGCACTGAAAATGTTTTTCAAATTTGACCGACAACCCTAAATCAACCAGTGAGCCTATCACGCAGTGCAACCATTAAATTTATAGATTAAGAAGGTTTGTATCATATGCTTTTTAAATTTTTTAAATATCTTTATTGGTTAAAAAGATATGATTTTTGTACAGCAAAATCAGAGATTGTCCCACTGTGCGACAGTCCAATCAGATCGAGTTATATAGTGGTCGAAAGGTAAAGTCCCAACTAACACATTGTAGTAATGACAAATGCACTTCCTTTTGGTTTTGTGGCTTGATCCAGAATGATCTCGCTCTCTTTATTAATTTATATGTATCCCTATGTGCTCTCTTAGCAAGGCTGTTGAGTTGAACAGTTATTGCACAGTAAACTTACAGACTATTTTTTAGTTATGTTATTGCAACAACATTGGCATACTTACACTTTTGCCAACTCACCTGGTTCATGTGATAAGGAGTTATAAGTGGGAGGGGAAAAATTTAAATGATTGGAACAGTTGGTGCCTTTTTGTAAATTCTAATAAGAAATACGAGTCGATGGTTCAAAAGAAAATTAAATTTTAAATTCTTAATGGCTTTCTCAAAAAGAAATGAAAAGTCAGTTTGATTGTTTGTTTGTGTGTCTGTATTTTATAATGAAAATTAAAAAACATCTTCATATATCTAAAAATGTTTGTTCTACGACTCTTTGAAAAAAAAATTTTCAGACCTATAACTTCAAAACGTTCTAGATTTAAGTATATTTTATACTTAATTAAGTCCTATAAAGTCTATAAAAATACGAAGAGGTATTAAAAGCATTTTGCAATAAAATAAAATGATAAAATGATCGAAATCATAAACCATCATCAAAAGTAAGTGAGAGCTGACTACAGAAATTATCCTGTTATATAGATTCCTCAACTAGAGTCTTAATTTTTTAGTGACCTTAGAACAGCTCCTCATAGCAGACAAGCCAGAACCACTTGAGAATAAGCCACCAAACGCAAAAATATATAAGCATTAAAGATTTTGATTTAAGTCATATTGTACTTAATATTATACCTGTCAATCTCTATTTTTCTGAACGTACAATCGAACTGTTTTTTTCTGAGTGTATGCACTAAGCAGGCGTCAAACAAGGTTTTCTTCACTGACACTTTTTCACCGACGGTAAACTCTGTCATACACATTATTCGCATCGGGTTTTAAACAAAAATTCTATCAGTTTATGTTTTCACAGAGTCTGGTCACAATTTCGTTAAAAAAATTCTTAACATAGTAGGCAAATGACCGACACCAAAAGACCGATAGAAATTGGACGTGCTCTATTTCCATTGGTGAGAGCCTACGCTCAAACGCCACCGACAACTTTTTAACAAAAAGTGTTGGTCATAAAACGATCATCTGACGCCTGCTATACACATTTTTTGACATAATTATAATAACCTCTGCGGCTAAATGAAAACGGCTACAAAGGTTTACGCCTGTACTTTTTTAATTTGTTTTTCACTTTACTCAGTTTCGTTGCGAATTACAGAGACTTACATATTGGGGACATTCAGCAGGTAATTCAATCAGTAATCGCTCTTTTACTTGGGATCAATCAGTAATAAGTACCTGCTGAATAACATGATACTTTTTTATAAAAACGTGACAACTCCATGAAGTAATAAAAATGCATTTATTTAATTTTCCATATTTAAAATTACTGCATCAAGCATATTTGGACTCATTTTTCAAATATATATTTATTTAAGTCAAGAATTTTAAGCAAACACAGAATAGCAATAAACTGTTGTTTATCGTTAAGTATCAGTAATCAGTATCATATATCAAACTATTTGTACTATTTTTTGTGATACCGATACCAAAGTTTGGTATTTTTGACTGTCGAAAATTACCTGCTGAATACAAAAAGTAGTAATCAGGTATCATAATTGATGATCAGGTAATTCTAAATGCTCCCATTGTTTTTTTGCCAGTTAAATTTTTTTGCATGTAGACCTTATTAGAAATATCACCAAATTCTTGTCAATTTTATTAAAATTGGGGAAATAGTTCGACACTCCGAATGTTCAAAAACAGTTTACAATTGATTTTACAGAAATGCCCTTCATTCAAGCCTTAGATTTATCGTGTTTGGCGGTTTGTCTTTGCCTTTGAGGTTGCGTCGAGTGACTGCGCGTGGCAAGTGGCAATCAATTGACATGCCTTCGTAATTGTTACAATTGAATGGTTTGTCACTTTGTGGCAAGTTCGTTTCCAGCTTATGAGGCTTTGTCAGCATGTCAAGTGGTCCGTTTTGTAATGGAGTGGCTCAAAACTTGGTTTGTGAATTGAATAACCAAAAATGATGCCATAGAAATTTAAAAGACAGTCTTAAATTGTGCCAATTGCGGTATGTGTATCTACAAATGTGATTGCGAAAAACGATACCGAAACACATGAAAGCTTGTCTTGGGGCCTTTGCTATACTACACAGCACTCAAAGTGAAACAGAATCATACAGTAATGTCGAGTCAGCACAGTGTCACGTAGTTGTATTAAAACGGGCAACTTATATATGTATGTATTTAACCCAAATTCGTTGTCTACAGTCGATTCTTAGATGTTATCATCAAGAAACGATAGTTTTAAAATTAATTGCTTGTCTCCGCTTTTTGAGCTTGTTTTTAAGACCTTGCATAGACAAAATTTATGCTTGAAGGACGATTCTAATTCTAATTTGAATGAATATATGACCTTTTGTGAGTGTTTTTGTTTATAGTTGTACATTCGCTTAAGCTATTAGCTGTGAAGGCCGTCATAGTCCACGTTCATATTTATTATTGTTAATTTGTTCATAATAATAGATTAAAATGCAAAAAGAATTAGCTGCCCAAATTTGCCCAGCGTCAACATATTTCGATCGGTATGCAGCAGGTATTTGTGTTTTGTCGATTGTGCTTTCCATGTTAACCCGAATAAATTTACCGAAAAAAATATATTTTTTTACTCCGAACTATTTTTTATTTTTGGTAAATGTCTATTGTAGTCGTGCCCTTTGGATTCGAGTGATTTTACTTAAAATTGGTTGATATTTCTAGTAATTTATTCTTAGCCACTGTGCCTATGATTGACAGATGCTTTAACTGTCGACATTGTCTGTCAATGCAACACTTTATCCTCTGAATCTGTAATCTGTACTTCAATTTATTAAGTGTTTTCCATCTTTTTCCATCTCTGTCTCTCTTTATTAAACTATCGCCCTTTTTCTTACCCTATCAAAGCAGTTGCGTGCACTCATTGATAAAGTACAGCTGTGCTGCGACAGTCATTTTTGCTGTGGTATATCTATTATGGTGCTGCTAGTTTTCAGTGTGGTCGAAAATGCTTTGTAAAAGCTGTAGAAGTGTACAACTAGGTGATTCTAAAATGCCATTGCCTTCACAATAAGCACAAAAATCAACATTATTCCAGACGTGACATTGCTGCAGTTCTGCTGCAGGCAGGTCAACACTGCACTATGGCGTATTTCAGGAAAGAACGTGGCAAAAATCAATTTTAAGTTGTTGTTCCGTTGAGCAAAAATTTGATTGTGGTTCAATTGAAAATTGGTTCTAGTAATTTAAACAGAAAGTTTTATAAAGTCTTAAAGTCGAGGTGAGGTTTGGTAACAAACTGATTTTATTCTGCAAGCTAATTTATATTTAAAAGTAAATTGATAAAAAAAAGAAAAAAAAAATTATTTACAATTTTTTTTTCTACAAACCTATAACTTTGACGATTTTTTAAATTTTTGGTTGATTTTCAAAACCAAGTTCAGTCGATTGGAGATTTTTGACTTACAGTAACATAATCTATGTTATTTTTTCATGTTACGCCATTCAGATAGCCTATGGTCAGGAGTAAATAATTTGAAACGGTTTTAAGGTTTTACTATGGCAGAATTGGCTGAAGTTGATGGTTAGCAGCTCTAGCTATTGAACTGGGTGATATATCGGTGTAAAATTTGAAACATATATTTAGATCACTTAACAGAAAATTCCGACCACAAAATAAAAGTAGGCGTGTCATGGGAAAGGACGCAAATTAACTGCAAAACATAAAATTTTTTGTCTGATCGTTAATTTACGCCCTTTTCAATGACACGCCTTATTTTATTTTTTGCTCCAAATTTTCGTTAGTGTTAAGAAAAGATATTTCATATTTTAGACGGATATGTTGCCGGGTTCAAAAGTGACAGATTTTTGCCACCTTATTTCATGAAATACGCCATAGTGCACTGCTGAAAGGACTGTTGATGTTGCCAACATGCAGCTGTCCAATTAATTGCTGTCCATTGGACAAAAATTCATTTTCAAACCCCACTTGGAATATTTATTTGCAAATTATAGGCAGACACATGTTTTTGATGATCCAAGTCATATACATATACCCAAGTGCAAGTTAGTGCGTATGTGCTATGTATGAATATTGCTCGTTACGAAATTATTTGGAAAAAATTCTTGTTTCTACTTTGCTGCCTCTTAGTTCAAGTAACTTCTGATGTACCTTGGGAATCTCTTTTTACTCTCTTTGTATCTTATCTCTTTATATTTTTTTTTATCCTGAATCATTCTTATATTTAGACCCCGTACTTAAAAAAAGCACAGGGGTCTAACAGGCAGAAGGAGGCGTGGCAGACCTTATAAAGTATATATATACGTGATCAGCATCAATAGCCGAGTCGATATAGCAATGTCCGTCTGTCCTTCTGTCCGTTTGTCTGTCTGTATGAACACCTAGATCTCAGAGACTATAAGAGCTAGAGACACCAAACTTGGTATGCAGGTTCTTCTATGTTGCAAGCATATCAAGTTTGTTTCAAAATTTGGCCACGCCCTTTTTAACGCCCACAAATTGAAAAACAAAGTTTCAAATCTAAATTATAAGAACAATTTAAAAGCTAGTGGCACCAAATTTGGTATGTATATTCCTCTATATTGCAGGCAGATAAGCTTTGTTTCTTTTTTGGATCGGACCACTATATCATATAGCGCCCATAGGAACAATCGGTCGAAAATCAAATCTTAGTATGAAATACCTTTTTGTTTGATGAAATATCGTAACCAATCTGAAAGAATATGCTTTAAACTTGGTTTTATATGTCCTGTCCAAAGCTGGTTCAAATCGGACCACAATATCATATAGCTGTTATAGGACTGATCGGGCGAAAATCAAGTCTTAGTGGGAAAAACTTTTTTGTTTTTTGAGAGATCGTAACCAATCTGATAGGGCTGATATTAAATTTTTAGCAGTCTCAGCTTTTGACATAGTAAGTACGGGGTCTCCGACAGTCGAGAATGCTCGACTGTAGCTCCGTCCGAGTAGGTTTTTATTAATTTATATTTTTATTTACAATTTTTATATTAAACTGTGTTTTGTTGGATCTACAACATACTCAAATTTAATAAAGTCGCCAAAACGTAAGATAAGAATCCTTATTTCCCTGTAAAATGTTACCTGGGTACTTTAGATAGAAAGTTTTAAGGCAGGCCTTTAAGCTGTCAAACGCACAAATGATATATAGAATATATATAGCTTAATACACTTCACAAATATGAATCTTCTCATGCCAAAACACTCAGTTATATTAAACCAGATCCACTAAACTTGTAGTGCAGGTATTTTACAATTCATTTTATTGTCCCTAAAATGTTAAAACGCAGCACTTCAGTCAAATGCCACCAGGGAGATCAGTCGCTGCACGTTGTTTTGGTTGCGGTTTTTGTGATTTTGGCCAAAAGTTCGCTGCTGATGCTACGTTTGCGGGCTGCCAGTGTTAGCAGTGTGGCATACACCTGTCGAGTCTCTCCGCATGTGCACATTCTGTTTATACATATCTAGATAAGTCAGTGACTCTTGAATTAAACATACATATATTGTTAACAAATATAAAATAATAAAAGTTGGAAAGGCTATATTCGAGATCCCAACCATAGAATACCCGTTACTTACTTCAATTAATATAAAAGTACTTTAAAGCAATTAAAACCCAATAAAAACTACTGCATACTTTTAGGTGATTGTATTAAAATAATAACTTTGGTTAGCCCGTTCGACTTGTCAGATCTTGCGTAAAGATACCGTTATTTATTATTATGGCGGAAGAGGGCGTGTCAAAAATTTAAAACAAACTTGACCTGCTTCAACGCATTTAGAGTTTTTGGGTGAAAGTTTAGTATTTCTATCTCTTATTGTCTCTGAGATCTGGGCGCTCACACAGACGGACAGACAGTCATATACATATGGCTATATCGATTAGGCTGTTAATGCTGATCAAGAATATATATATACTTTGTAGGGCCGAAGATGCCTCCTTCTCCTTTGTGTAGTGAAAAAGAACGAAATCTTTGAGTTAATGCTAATGTTGATGCATTAAAAACTTTCCGATATAGATCGAATTGATTTGTAATGAAAAGCTTATCCCAAATATGGGTAAGGATGGATATGGATTACTATATAAAAGGCTTTTTATTGTATAACTTTCATTTAGAGCCCATAATAACATCAACGCCAAAGAATCAGGCATTCCACTTGTGCCGTTCCTGACCAGAAACAATAACTAGAAAAAAAGAGATGACTCTTCTCTTACTCCTGTCCCTGCCCTTGTTTCTAAGCTTGTCCTTGTCTGGTCCTCACGGCTGTAGCTTCGCATCTTGGTGTCGACAACTGGCGGCATGTTCATATTAAGAGACTGCTGCCAGGAGACTTTGCTTACCGTATGCCACTTGCAGAACAAGGTCTATTTCGAATTGAAAGCGGACACAGTTTTATGATGTAACAAGGTGGTTACATAAAACCGGAAACGGTGGAGGAAAAGGGCGTTTCACCTGGGTCGTTTAATTTGTTTTTTTTTTGCATTAATTAATTTTTCGCAAATATTAAATGTAAATACATTAGAATATTATTTAACACACCAAAAAAGTTATCATAAAAGTTAAGCGTCCAATGTTAATTTTCAACTTTTTTTTTAGCTAGCTGTTGCAACTGAAACCAAGGGTCTAGACATTTTCAGGTTTTATTTTAATATATATTGAAATAAGTAACGGGTATCCAATGGTCGGGATTTCGACTATAGCTTTTCCCACTTGTTAGGTTTATATCCATAATCAGCGCCGTTTCGAGGGGGGGGCAAGGGGGGCAACCGCCCCGGGCGCTAAGATATTAGGGGCGCCAAAAATATGAAATTTTGAAATATTTTAAATAAAGTTTGAACTTGAAAATAAGTTGAGGGGTTGAGGCTGAAGTTAAATTAGTCAGACAACGAAAAGTGCGAAAACAATTTTAATATGTGGCTGCAGATAATAGCAAAAACATACAAGAAACTGGAACATTTCTAATTGCATTTTTAGAATCTATCGGCCCCATAATTTGCTAAATTAATTTGAGATTTGAGGCACTTTTTAATGTTTCTGAGGATTTGAATTATTAAACAGGCTTTAAATCCAAATTGGACAGTGAACTTGAAATCATACAATTAATTTCACAACGATTTTTGTCACATCGGTATTAGCAGATCGTTTATTTAACAAACTTCAAATAAATCTGAACCATTTACGATCATCGATTGGACAAGAGAGACCTAGAAGTCTCCGTTTGCTATCAATCGAACATCTCCAAATATGGGTAAAATAATTTATGATTTTCCATTCATAAAAGCTAACAAAATAGGTATTAATTTGGGGGACTTTAAATCAATTTTACAATTTTAGAAATGACAAACCATTATAAAATTAAAGTTACAAATTTTAAATTTTAGCATGTATTTGTAATGTATGTATCAGGATGTTATTGTTAAATTCAGACAATATGCGGATAAAATGGAAACGACTCAGCATTTAAAAAGTCAAAGAAGTACAAAATAGTTGATCTTAAATCTAGAATAAAATCTCAGAGTATTGTCACCCAATTTAGTTTCTCTAACTGTCATAGTCTCGGAGATAAAAGAGTTCCAAATGGTGTACAATAATCTGTCGGGAATCTAATAGTACCCATTTTTGGGTAACGAGCTAATTGTCACATTATAAGTTTTTATTTTTGTAACATTTAGGTTATTTTAATACCATTTTTGACACTGAAGCTGTCAATTTTAATATGTTTTTAAAAGGCATTATCTTCGATTCGTTACAAGCTAAAAAAAATATGTTGCTGAAAAAAATTTGTGGGGGGGGGGGGGGTCAAAATCTTTGCCCCGGGCGCAATTTTTCGCCGCAACGGCGCTGTCCATAATATTTAGTCTCAATGTGCACATTATTCAAGTTTTTTAAAAATTAATTTTTTTGTAGAACACAACCGCACATTTTCAAATTTGTTCGCTGTGAAAGTGAGGAATTTAAATTTTTTTCTTAATAACTCGTAAATGTGTTATGGATAATCCAAAAAGTTTACAATAGTATTAGCTTATCATTCTTTGTGAGTTTTACAAAAACAAAAAAATTAAACAATCAAAATTTTGGCGGGGTATGTATAACACTATAAAAAACTTGCATCAAAATATCTTGCGTAGTTTACGAGTTATTAATTAATGCCACAAAAACCAGTCAAACGTTCCATAGTGTGTTGGCCCGTTATTTTTGTGGGCCCGGCTTCTCCTGTCCCGACGTAAACAAAAATGTAAATAAAACTGTTTCAATGTGTCTTTTGGTGTACTTTCGTCCCTCGGTTTGTTGGTCGATGGCCATAAGCCCGTAAGAGTTAAATAAGTTTGTCTCCGACTGCGTCAGCGTTAACAAAGAAAATGTCACGGAAATAACTGAGGATTAGATTGATGAGTTTTCTGTTAAGACAGGCGTCTAACCTGTCTCCACTAGTATGGTTTCGTTCGTTTCAGTATAACTGGGTCAACCCGACTTTGAAAACAACTGCAGTCTGCCAATGCTTACAGCTAGTCACATTCATAGCAACAGTCGCATTGGTACAATTTAAACCCTTTGAAACAGCTTCTGAAGTTGGGGCTACAATTGCAATAAACACAGGAACTGGGATTGGGCCTGGATTTGGGACTTAGTGTAGCAGCGGCATCTTCACTTTTTTGATTATATGATAACATAAGTTTATTGCGCCACAAATGGACTTTTTACATGTGTTATTTTCTACTCCGACATCCGTAATTAATTAAATTAAATTAGATCGGTGTAAGGGCATGCCGAAAAATCTTCTAATAAAATAAATTTACTGAGGAGGGGTATGTTATGTAAACAACAACAACAAGGTTATTTCTCTATATAACTAGCGTATTAAAGAAGTATGGTCTTACATGTCGGTCTATATCAGTAATACTTTTTATAAATAATAAAAGTGAGAAAGCTTTAGTTGCCCTGTGTCCTGACCCTAATAATTGTACTAACATTTACCCTGGTCCTTCGCTAACTGGCTTAAATAAGTATGGGTTTAAATATACAGTCGAACTTCCGTAACTCTACAAATAAATTACGTTTCTGTTTCATGCTTCTGTTACCGGCTCGTTTTTATATGGCCTTAAACAAACTATAACCTCTTTTTATAAATAATTTATATAAAAATAAACATCAGAATCTAATTTTAAAAATTTTAAGTTATGTTTAGCTTAATGAGTATAAGAATATTTAAAAGTTAAAAAACAGTTAAGTAACAGTAAAAGTAATTTGAACTTAAACGATAAACTTTTGTTTAACATTAACGATAAAAAAAATTTAACAGCTCGCAATTTGTAAATATGAGTTACATGAGTTTGTCACTAGTTTCTGATCTTTAATTCAAGATAAATAAAATATTAAAGAGATAACAATTTGACATGAATGACTTTGTAGTTTTTTTTTTAAAAATGAAAAAAATATTCCATAACTCGAAGTTTCTTTGGATAATGTAAGGGAAACTCGACTGTGGTAGATTGACACAGTGGTCAAAATTCTGCCATTTTTTTAAACCGAAGATTTTCATGTTCTAGATTCCATGCATTTGACCAACTTTGTCTATATCACTGCGTCTCTTTAAATTAAAAAAACAAAAAACAAATTGGATGATAAACGACCGCTAAAAAGGGTTTCCGTTACCGTACAGACATATACTTCTATATGTTATGTACGTAAATAGGAATGTATTCTTCCATGTAACATAATGTCGAACATTATCATTGACATTTATTAGCTACAAACTAAGAGATTGTGTGCTTTTGCTGCCCTACATAATATTGTTATTTTGTTGTTGTTCGGGTATTCTACGTGGATGTGGACCCTTCAGTAGGAGTAACTGAAAAAAAAATCACGTATGTGCATGAATAATCGTATGTGTGTGCGGTAGATACGTTTTTGTAGGTGTGTTTGGCTATGTCACGTTTAGTCGTCCAACTTTTTGTTTCTTGTGGCCTCTTAGGGCCTATGGGGTTAGGTTTTGAGGTGCTCAGTCTTTACGTGCATTGTTATTGAATCATTTTATTAATATTCACACAAACACATACACACACGAACAATATGCCGCATGCTTCGTATGTTGCAGCCTCAGTGTTCCCTTCAGCTTCCCTTGGACGTACATACTTACACAGAGAAAAACATTTTTTGGGTGGATTGAGGCGTTAAAAAATACTAAAACCATTTTGATCTGCTGATGATGGACAAAAATCGAACTATACAATTTAGCCCTTTTAAATTCAAAGTTTAAATTTTGAAATGAAAGCATAACTGAAAGCATAACTCCGATGTACTCCAATTGTTTGTTTGTTAACACGCAGTTATCCTTTGTCCAGTTTTTAGATACATTTATTACACTGCCCAGCCTGTGCTATGAGAGAACCCATGTAGCACGCCCATTAAGTCGTTTTAATGTATTTTGATTGCATACTTTTGTAAGTTATGACTTGTGAGCTATGTTCAACCAGGGGCGCAGATTGAGGGGGTAAAATGAGCAGTTTGTCCCCGATCCCGTGTTCAAGGAGCCTACCATACACTTTTTTGAATGTGTTAAAAATGGCACACCAAAAAATTACTGACGGAAAAAAATTTATATATAATATCAGATTCGTTTGTGATACATGAAATTGTCTCAGCTATCAAAACTTTAAATATATTTCGTGTTGTCCAAGTATGTGACGCACAGAGTTAAGTTTAATATGAACATTAAAAATAAAAGTATAAATTAATTTAAAAAAACAAAAATTGGTATTCTACACTGTGCGCGATATGGGTGAGTTTCCTTGCCCATACAATTTTTTTGCACAGTGCCGAATGCCACTTTTAGTGTTGTTTTTTTTTTTTTATTAATTTATATTTTTATTTTAAATGTTTATGTTAAACTTAATTTTGAGCGTCAAAAAATTGGATATCAGAAATTTTGGGGCTATAAAATACTTTCGTCACTAGCCTTTTACCTCACGTAAAGATTTTTGTGTGATATCAAATATTTTGATTTTGTAATTTATCATTAATGCAGGCAGATAGTAAAAAGAACACATAAATTCATTTAAACTAGTTTAAGCTTGAATTGTCAAAAACAAAACTTAACTGTCTGGCATCACTGGCTATTTCTGCAATGCAAAACAAAACTTTCTGGCAACACTGCTTATTTCAGCCGCGCAAAAGCTGTCTGCTACATAGGTTTGCTGATATCTCACTTTATTGCTGCTGTCATCTTTGAACTCTTAATAATATGTATATATATACTTAACTGGTATTATTTTGCCAAAACGAATCTTTACAGATATTCGTAACTTTTTAAAATACGCGAAATTTTATTGCCTATGAAATATTGAAATTCGATAAAGATGTCATGTATCAATTTTTAGAAAATTTGAAGGTACACATGAAGGCCCTCAAATACACCTTTCTACTGGTATATAGGACATATCCGTAGCTTCTATGGTTTGGTTTCCAGCTAAAATAGCGGTTTTTTTTTCAAAAAATCGTAAAACGTTATACAGCTAATCGAGCAACAAAATATTCTTGTTGCGCCCCTGTGCTTAACATATGCGCATAAATTTAAACGATATACCAGTCGACAGCCCGAGACGATACAGATAGAGAAAGTTAGTATAAAATGGACAGCATATCACTGCGGACGGCAGCTCGATCTAGTGACGAAAGCAGCACGAACGGAGCGAAAGGCGACTAGAAATTTCTTTAGCTAATATGAAAAATATGCTACGACTGTCCGATTTGATCGAGTTATAAACTGATCAAAAGGTTTAATCCTATCAAACAAAATGGCATAATAAAACTTTTGCTAACTTACCTTGTTACTTAAAACCCGACAACTAGTCCAAAAGATAAAAAAATTTGAAACTTTTAGTCGACTTTTCAAAATGAAATGAAAAGTCAGTTTTTTTTGTCTGTTTGTTTGTTTGTATCAAATTGCCAAAAAAAAAAAGCTTAGATGTAATGATGGGTATTTATTCCTTTTCTAAAGCCTAGAAATGTTTTCTCTACGATTTTTTGAAAAAAACTGCTAGTTTAACAGGAAAACGCAAAGTCCCTCTATAATTCAACAGTTTTCAAACTATAGAAGCTACAGTTATGTTCTATATATTGTTGTTTTTTTGTATGAGATATTTAAGCCAATTTCATAGAATATGCATTTTAGTCGAGTATGCTTGACTGTAGCAACGCACACTGGGGCAGCAGGCCGAAAAGCGTGGCAAAAATAATTTTTTTGACGAAAGCGTTCGTAAACAGTAATAAATGCATTTGATAGAGAAAACTTGAAAGATTACGAATCCAAAAGGTTTTTGTAATTAGGTAAAAATTGTGGGCGTGACAGCTTCTCATAGTTGACCTATTTTATAGTGCGCGCAAAAATGTGAAAGTTTTATAAAAAATGCAATTTTTAAAACAGATTTGATGACAAGTTATATGACCGATCTTTATATTTTTGGTTCATTTATAATAAAATAACGGAAAAGTTTCTTCGTTACCTGTTCAAATTTTAAGCACATAAATTGGACATTACACAACACTAAATGCCTAGAATTACACATAAAATAACAATATACATTAAAGAGTGCATACCTTGAAGATTACTTTCCATAATTTGGCTGAATTTTATGGACCAGTTTAACGCGTGTGGCTCAACACAAAGCAACTGAATATTTTGGCGCAAATTTCTATTCGGAAATCAGCCGATCGCTAGCTCACTTTTAAAAGCTCTCTAAAAGCTTTGGTGGCGCTTCTAAAGCTTTTAGTTACAATTGTTATATTGTATGATGAATTTACTTTAAGATTAAAATAAGAAAACAACGATATATTAACATCGAAAAATCGACTTTAAGCCAAAAAAAAAACGGCATCTGGACCATAGTGCAGTGGGTGAATCACCATACATCAGCTGTTATTTTAAAGTTTAGGAAGTTTTCTATCAAATTCTTTTAAAATATTTTTAAAATATCTTCACTGGTGCAAAAGATATGATTTTTGCAACGCAAAATGAGGAATTGCACCACTGTGCAACGCGAGCAAAGCGACCAAGGAGTTTATTTTTGAAAACGAAAGAAATTCAACATATAAATTTATATATTTTTCTATCTGCCTGCATAAACGATAATGTTACAATGTCAAAAGCAAAAGCAATTGCAAAAATTGCTGATATCAAACCAAAAAAGCCTCTACTCGAGGTAAAAGTCTAGTGACGAGAGCATATTCCAGCACCAAAATTTTTGATTTTTAATTTTGTGACAAACAAAATAAAGTTTAATATAAAAATTTAAAATAAAACAAGGGGGATCCCCCTTGCTCGCTACGCTCGCCTACCCCCGGCTGACTGAAACATATGAGTGTGCTGGTGCCGACCACTGAATTAAAATTATATTATGTTATTATAACATTATCATAACATGTGACCCCACATAGCGAAAAATAAGTATATCCTACTTAAACGATGACTGCAAACTAGCTTTAAGCTAAACTTTTTAACTCCGGATTGGGTTTTTTGAGTTACCTAAACAGGATCAGAAGCTACATTTTTAAAATTGTGTTATCCCCGAATCCAAGTCAAACTAGACTAAACAACAACCTTGGATTTAGAGCATTGCCGACTTATCGAAATACCGTTTTAAATGTAAGATCGATTTTTCAAATTTTATAAGAAGTAGAACGTGATTTTTAATTCTTGGTTTTTTTTGCGGATATTATTTATACAAAATATTTAGGACTCACAAAAGTTTTTTTTCGTTTTAGTTGCTCGTAAACTATTCAATTGTAATAAACAAAATATAATTTGGATTTTTTATTTTATTTTTTACCGTTATAACATAGTACTAAAGAAGAAAATGTCAATATGCAGTTTCCGATGCCTACTGATATAATTTTTGACTCTCGTGCAATGATTATCGCATGATTGATGGTCATAAAAAAAGTAAGCCAACTCATAATAATTACTTAAGACGGTCTAAATCTTGAAAATTTTATAAAAAAAAGGCTTTCCCAGGATTTCTTGCAATTATAAAAATATATTAATAGGTTAAGAAAATTAATTGTAATGCAAATTATGACGCGATAACTTTGTAGGCTTCTTGGGCGTATTACTCAGACTCTTAGCAAGCGATCGAAATTCCTCTTCATATGAGATTAAATCACTGGGAGGACAGCTTTGGATAGTATTACAGGATTCGATAATCAGCTCAGGTATTTCGCAATCAGTCGGGGAATACACAAGGTGTGAGCGAAATCCAATCAGTGGTGATTTTAAGAAATTATAAAAATATATTAACACGTTAAGAAAATGAATTGTAATGCATATTATGACACAGGATCAGTTCTTGGGCGTATTCCTCAGAATCTCAGCAATCGATCGAAATTCATTCTCATATGAGATTAAATCACTGGGACGACAGCCTTGAAGAGTTTTATAGGAATTGTTTATCACCTCAAGTATATCACGATCATTCGGGGAAATCCCCAAGTGTGAGCGAAATCCAATCAGTTGTGAAACAAATTTGTGACGTAGAAGACTGTTGTCTAAGAATTTGTGGCATTCTGTATTCAGGAGTATTATCTGCTGACAAACTGCCGGATGAATCTTGGGATCAATGATAAAGTTTGGAAGATTTTCAATCAGTTCTATAATGAGCTGACGATGTTGCTGTAATAGCTTTGGTATAAGAGGTTTCAAGAAGAATAGTGATGTCTCAATATCCATCCAATGGCTCTGATTTCCAAACGCTGTATAAATCAATTGATCTGTAAAGCTTTTCAGGGTTATGATTTCCTCCAAGTCGCCGACATGTGGAAGCAGATCTTGTACGTGGTTTCGTAATTCTGTCATTGTATCACATGCTTCAGAGCCTTGTATTAACCGTTCGTTAGGTAGACGACATTGCTTAAAGAAAACATCTAAAGCACGCGCCACAATTGAGTAATAAAGCATACAACGTTTCTGCTCAAAGCGGAAGGGGATTTGGGCAAAGAGCTGATGCCACATTGGCATTGATCTAATGATAGTATCCAGGTCGCAGTTGTTGGCAACGTACAACAGCAGTTCAAAACAAAAGGGACCCTGTTCTAGGAGTGCATCCGGTGGAAGCACTGTATGCAGACAAGCATAAGTTTTAGCCATTTGAATGTGTAACTGGGCCGTGGCTTTCATCAGATTGGTTTCACTTATCGAGATTGGATATTGAATGGAGCAGCAAAACTTGAAGATTTGGTTTTCGAGATTTAAATCGATGGATTGATTATTCTTTTCATGCAAAACATGTTCAAGCAGTGCCACAAGGCATTCACTGGCCTCCATGCACAGTTCGCCTTCGAATAGAGTCGGATTGATCATGAGATGGAACGCATTCTCGACAACTTGATGGCTCATCAGCTGCTCAAGGCTCAGCAAATGTGCGCGAGACCAAGAAGCGCATATTAGAAAACAATAACGATTCGAGCAAGTTACATCCAAATCTGTTCGATTTTGCAGCCAAATGAGACATTGCATTAACTCATTGGACTCATCCTCCAACTGCTGCTTCTCTCCAAGATGCATTGCCTCGATCGGCAGCACCTTCAGAAGTTGAAAAAGAGCTGTGGGCGCTTCTTCGAAGAGACTCGTCATTATTACTTCCATCAACATACCCTTCATTTTCAAGCGTAAAAGCAGATCCGCAATTACTACACTCAGTTGTAGCAACAAACACTTCATGCCGTTTGATGTTGCACACTTAATGTAGATGATTAACCTATGATAAAATTCCAACTGTTCCGCCGCAGACAACTCGTTTAAATGTCTGTGAATCTTATGACGTAACGTTACAACGGCCAAGACAAGCACATCTTCCCGCTCCTCCATATTCCAGATCAATCCCTCCGATATGATCCAGGTACTAGTCGACTCCTGGTAGTCTTTTAAAAACTTAGTTGCCGCTTCGTTGCGAACGGTCGAATCTCCACATCGATAGCAACATGCATTCATTGCACTAAGTACAATCTCTCTGGTATATGGGAACGTCATTTCGGATTTTTTTTCTCAACTGAAAAAAAATGTAATTGTTGAAAGTTGTTGCTTAATTTATATTTTCAGAATAAAGATATATGTTTTTACTACTACGAAACTACGGCTACTACGAAACTTTATAGACGAACCTTTGTAGACGTCTCAGTCTATGGAGACAAAGTGATTTAATTCAGAGACCGTAATCATTATAAGTTATATTATAAAAATTACTAAATAATATTCTTGATGAAAAACATAAAAATCAAAAATAATCATTATTATTGATACAAAAAAATAAAAACCAAAAATGATCAAATATGATTTTTATTCTTTTCGCTCAAAATAAAAATCAAAAATAGTACTGGGGGTTAGCTTTGTGAATCCTTTATAAGGATATAATTTTGGTGAAAAGTCGACTGTTGAGTTTATATTGATCAATAATCACTGCGGACGGCAGTTCGCGTTAGTGACGAAAGCAGCACGAAGGGTGCAAAAGGAGACTAACAATATATACAGCTAAGTTGGAAAATTTGCTACGACTGTCCGATCAGATCGAGTTATATACCGATCGAAAGGTTTAGTCCTAACTTACAAAATGGCATGCTGAAACTTTTTCTTACTCACCTGGTTCATGAGATGCGGTGTAAGAGCCGTTGGGGCTTTAACGTTAAATTTTTTATTTTTTAAAAATTCGTATTTTATACGCGTCGATTAATACCTTGATGACCCAAATTCGGCAACTGGTTCAAAGGATAAATAAATTTTGAAATTTTAGTGGACTTCTCAAAACGAAATGAAAAGTCAATTTGTTTGTTTGTCTGTTTGTCAGTTTGTCTGTTTGTATCAAAGCGCTATAAAAGCTGAAATGTAATGATGGGGATCTATTCCATTTCGAAATTTCCAGAAATGTTTGTTTTACGACTTTAAAAAAAACCGTTAGTTTAGCGGGAAAACGCAAAATCCCGCTAAAATTGAAACCTCAACAGTTTTTAAACCGTAGAAGCTACAGATATGTTCTATGTATAATTGGAAAGGTGTGTTTGAGGGCTTTTATTCGCACCTTTTAACTTTTTTTCTTAAGTACTCAAGTATCATTTGACAGGTGAAAAAAAAAGATTTTTAGCATACATTTTGGCGATTTCTGAAACGGCTCTGACGATTTTTATTAAATTTTTGTATGTTGTAGTACGTACAATTTTGCGTTTTTGGTACATAAAACATTAACTTTGGCTGAGGGGTTTGGAAGATATTACCTGTTAACTGAATATATACATTTTCCTTTCAGTCGAAAATCACGTTTTAGTGGGAGAAACTTTTTTGTTTTATGAGATATCTCAACCAAACTGATACATAGCTGTCATATGACCGATAGGACGAAAATCAAGTATTAGTATATAAAACTTTTATTCACGAGATATCGTAACCAAACTAATAGAATATGCATTTAAGTTAGACTTATAGATCCTGAACAAAGTTGGTTCTAATCGAACCACTATATCAAATAACTGTCATAGGACCGATCGGGCGAATTGCGATATACCCGTTATTTAAAAAATAATAGTAAAAGGGTATATTGTGTTCGTTGGAATGTATGTAAAGGAGAGAAGGAAGCATCTCCGACCCTATAAAGTAAATACATCTTTGATCAACATCAATAGCCAAGTCGATTTAGCCATGTGTGTCTGTCCGTCTGTATGAAAAGAAGGATCTCAGAGACTATAAGAGATAGAGATACCAAACTTTCACTCACAGACTTCTTTATACACCACGCAGATTAAGTTTGTTTCAAATTTAAGCCACGCCCTCCTCTGCCTCCGCAAATAGCGAAAAACCGTCGTCCCCACCACACCCACATTTTTTAAGATAATAGGTTTCTTTGTAAAAATAACGAATTAAAGTTTTTAGAGCAAAACAAGTATTTTCTTTAAAATACTTTTATATATATTGAAGTAAGCAACGGGTATCCTATGGTCGGTATCCCAACTATTGCCTTTCAATTAATTTTTTTTATTAATTTATATTTTTATTTAAAGTTTGTATGTTAAACTGAATCTTGTTAGTCACAAAATTGGATATCAGATTATTAATTATTCGTACATTTATTAACCAATTGTAAATATCTTTTAAGTCTCTTCTATATTCATAAAATTTCAATTGGTCCGCTCGGGAACTATTAATGACAGACTGATATAAATATCTGTCCACTGTTCACTCTTGCTTTAGGTATCCAGATCAATCATTTTATAACAATTGTCTACTCTTATGTTACTGCACAATTTTCGTCATCAGTCGTAATGTGCTTGGTGTTGATAATGTCAGTGAGCTTTTACCAGATAGTCTGGCCTCGGGATTACGGCAACGGATTCGTATCCGTTGACTGCTCGTCGAGCTTCACTTCCGTTTCATTGTGTCGGGAGACCATAGTTGTAACTATTATGGCGCTGTGTGCTTCCTGTACCGGTGTTGCTGGCAGGGCCTATGAAAGGAACAACTGTGCAGGGTGTGGAAAGATGATTACTGTGTCTGTGGGTTAGTGAATCGTTAGGCATCACTAACCATCAAAAAGCCCAAAGTCAACAGCGTTAGCGACACTCTGCTTCGACCACAGACAGATGGAGACAACACTGCAATTGGGATTATTACTGCATTCGGCATCAATTGCACCGTATTCATTGTTCCCACCCAAAGATTTTCAAGCGCTTGACCATCTCCCATTTTCCGGAATGTCACGTCCTAGTCATTATCATTATCTGTACAACGCTCAACGTATTGTTATTAAACATTTTAATAACATTGGTACATTTTGCCACAGTGCTCTTATTTCAATTTGTAGCTACAGTTGTACTTGAACTTACTTTTCAATGGAGATAAGCTTCCGATTGCCCAATTAGCCGCAATTTTGTTTTAACACTGCTGCAAATATGCACATAAGGCTTATGTCATAAGCCAATTGTCATTGCCTTAATCACTGCGTACGGAAGCTCACGCTAGTGACAAAAGCAGCACGAAAAGTGTGAAAGATGAGAAGCATTACATACAGCTAGTATGGAAAATTTGATTCGACTGTCCGATCAGATCGAGTTATATATAAGCTTTTGTTAACTCGTCCGGTTCATGACATAAGGTGGTGTAAGTGGGAGGGGCAAAATTTAAATAATTGCACCTAATGGGGCCCTTGGAGCCTTTGGTAAAATTTAAAATTAAAAAATAACTTAATTCCAAGATTTCATGGTAGTATAATCAAAAAATGGCTTAATAAAAGTCGATACTTCAGTTAGATTAAAAAATATTTTTCTTCGGTTGGGTGGCAACCCTTTTTTGTGGCAGCTCTGTTAAATCAGCTGATGCTTGTGAAATAAGGCGCCCATTGCATAGTGACTTTTGAAAGCTAAACAAGTAGACGGTTACAATCGAGTACGCTCGACAGTAGCAAATTTTTTTGGTAAAAGCGTACAGATTGCCGCAAAAGTTATCGGAAGGCTATTATATTTAAATATCAGTCAGAATAGCTTATGTTAAGTTCTACTTGAAGGGATAAATAAAACTTTTTTGAACAATAAACTATGTGCAACTTATAAAACTACTTAGTTTACATTACATTTGATACCGTTTACAAAAACTTATAAAGTGGCTGCAGCTACAGCTGCTATTGTTTTTATCTTATTGCTTGTTTTCATTAGACATTCACTTAAATTCAGCCAGCTGTTGACTACAATTTCGTTAATAGAAAGTCGACTCTCATACATTGATAGCAACCACAGTACTAAGTCAATCACAGGAACGAGCAACACTGAAAAATGCCAAATCAAATGCGCTTCGTCAGGTTGCCATTAGCCATATATGTTAAGGACGAGCAACAAGCTATCGATTCACCGAACCTGCGAGCCAATGAACCAACAACCATTCGACTCATATTTCAGCAACCTCAACTCAACAGCCAATTTCAAATTGAATGCCAGTTTATGTAGGCAGTTAGCATAAATTTAGGCGTAGCCTGCGATGTGCCAGCTCTCCGACAGACAGTGGCCACCAAGTGCCAGTAAAACTTCCCTATCTTCCGACTGGATTTGATTAATAGCTGGACGTAAATATGTGGCACCAGGTAAGTAACTTGCGTAAGTTAGACGCCACCTCTTCACTATAGGGAAAATTTCCATTTTCTTTATATTGAATTCTGTAGATTTTTAAAGTTGTTTAAATTATAAACTTTTGATGAAAGACATTGACGCACAACGCTAGATTTACAGCTTTTAAAGTTCATAGTTGTGTCTAAAGAAAATTAATTAATTATTTTACACCTTGCATTGGCCTTGAATACTTAATTAGTTGTTAAAAATTAGGAAAATTCTCTAAACTGTTCTGACCAAAAATTCGGATACTTGTTGTGGCCACTATGGAATCAGCGACCACAAAGTATGAGTACTTGTCAGATGGAAAGTGACAAGTGAAAGCGGATAAAACGGAGGCGTGTCCATGTCAAGTCGGTTACGCGATTGCGGCTGTCTTTCTTTAGTTTTGTTACAGTCAAAAAAGAGACCTAATATGTTAGGCGACGGAAACAACGTGGCATTGTCTCGGTCCAGAACTAGGACTTTTTACCCTTTTAACAAATTTTCCATTTACCACAAAAATCATTTGTTCGATAAAAGTCGAAAGGCATAAGTAAAAAAGTTACTTTCGAGTGCGCTCGATTTCAAGATATCCGGTCCCTATGTCCTTACACAAAGAAATATGTCGCAAGCAGGGTACATAAAAGCGTTAGTGTTCTCTTTTTCATTCCTCGGTCAGACGCTACCTATAATTGATTCGTGAATAATTCTGATTTATTTTTGACTTTTTTTTAGTCACATCAGGACTTTCATCATGTATTTTTTAAATTGATAGGAGTATTGTCAAAAACTTTAATAGTTAAAAAAAAAAGTTTGGCGTTCAGCACTGCGGATAGAATTTATTTTGAGTTATAAAGACCTTCTGCGTAAGTGACGACTGCCAAAGGTTTTTTAAAAAGATTTGTTTTTTTTTTTAAATAATATCTTTTTTAAATTTAATTTTCAATAGTGCGTTTAAATATATGAGACATAGGAAATGCTTTCGCCACAAGAACTCAAATATGTATGCTGATAAAGAATACATTATAATATTGTTTTTGCATTTGTCATTAAAGGGTGCACAAAGTTTATGACCGGCCATCACTTTACATGGTGAAGTGAAATCTAAGCTGACCATGACTACTTGCACCCATCTTTAGTCATATATGCACTCAACACCCGCAATTATAGTATATGTATCTCACAACCGAACTCTTAGAAACCGCACCAAAGGCCAGACTAAAGAGGGTAGGCTGATAGGACATTAGCCTAAGAAAGACAACTCAAATAACAGTTTTAAATAGATTTTTAAGTTCTTCAACACAAAAATATTCTTGAAAATAAGCTCAGAGGCTCGACGAGTGCTTTGAGTTCGTCCTGCCTCTGCTCTTATATGCATATCCAAACAAGTAGGCAGTTACAGTCAAGCATGCTCGACAGTAGGATACCCTGAGCCCAGGTACTTTTCAATAAAAGTTTATTTTCGACCAATTTTTCCTATGGCGGCTATATGATATATGATGCCGATTTGAACCAAATCTGGGCAGAATGTACAAAACCAACATTGATGCATATTCTATCATACTAAGACTTAAATTTCGATTAAGCGTCTCTATTGCAGCTATATGATATAGTGGACCGATTTTAACCAAATTTAGTCAGGATGTATAATACTAGTCCGGTTGTATATTGTATCAGTTCTGATATCTCAAGAAACAAAAAATTTTTCTATACTAAAACTTCATTTTCGATGCATCGTTCCTATGCCAGCTATAGCTAACCGATTTGAACCAAATTTGGTCGGAATGTATAATACCAGCCCCGATGCTTATTCTATCAGTTTGGATTTGATATCATAACAAACAAAAAACTTTTCTTACTAAGACTTCATGTTCGATGTATCGTTCCTATGGCAGCTATATGATATAGTGGTCCGATCAAAAAAAAAAACAAACTTGATCTGCCTATGGTGTCCAGGAACCTACATACCAAATTTTAAGTCTCTAGCTCTTATTGTTTCTGAGATCGACGCGTTCAAACATCCGGACGGATGGACAGACAGACGGACATGGCTAAATCGACTCGGCTGTTGATCCTGATCAACCATTTGCCCATTTTCAATGGGCTCAGGGTATTAAAACCTACGAACGCTCTTATATAGATTGTTCACTAAAAGACTACCCGGATAATGTTGGACGGTCATGAATTGAAAGCATCAGATTGAAGATGCTTAAGCTGTCGATTTTAATTATACATTGCGGTTTTCTGGTGAATTCATGGCATTTAAGCAGCATTAAAATTTAATTATATATTCATAGCGCATTTAGATGGAAAACAACAAGAGAAACAACAATAACTGATGCATTCTTGTTAAATGACAAATAAAAAGTGACAGCGAAAACAAAATGGCGAGTGGGTGACGACTGACTACTTCACCCATCTTTTATGTTGGAAGTGGGTGCCCCCAGGGAAGTCGAGCTCGTGCAAAGCAAAGATAAATAATCCAATTAAAATTTAAACATGAGAACCTAAAGACGAGAAAAGCGCATTAACTTTAAAAGGAAATGACGAAGCATCAAATGTCCATACAATCAAATTTTTGTTGTTGTTGACATTTTTTCCTAATTCCCTAGATTGTAGTTTGATCATCAATTTGCACTTTGCTGCTGTACCAGAATTGGTTCATAAACGGAATTCAGCTCCTACGCTAGTCAAAATAGAAAGTATTCGACTGATACTCTGCAAACAAGCATAATGTACCCACATCATCACTAGTAAAATAGAAGAGTATTGGGGACTTCTAAATACCTGTTATTAAGGAGATAAAGGAATGGGTTATATAAATCTTATACAGGGGTGTCACAGAAATATCTGTAGATTTTGACTCGAGCTGATTTGCAAATCTCTCAAACCAATTCGTAGGTGACACAGAATTGTGAAAAAAATTTACTATAATGTATTGTTATTTTTGTCTTTGTTCTTAAAGTTGATCCAAAAGTGTAAGTATTATATTTTATAAGTGGAAAAATAACAATATTTTTGTGACTAATCGCTTGTAAATTAAATACAAAAATATTTAATTCTTTTGCCCGCCATAAAATGTAAGCTGTGTGACAACCCTGCGATCATGTCAGCTACTTAGTCTCTTATTCGATTACTTGTGAATAGCAAATTGGTTTGTTCACATTTGTTATGTGTTTAGGGGAACAAAGAAAATTCAAAAGGTGCCTTTTGCAAGATTGCTGGCCATTGATTTCTTGCGGAGGAAACTGTTGGCCAACGAAAGGATCGAGCGCAGGTTTCTTCGAAACGCATCGGATCCAGTGGCGACTGCTGACAGCACGTAGGCGTTTTTGATGTTGATTATATACAAACACATAAAAATTATAGCTATTCCTATATTGAACAGATTTCGATATAACTACCGTGTCAACAAGGACACATTTATGATGATTTTAATTTAATCGAAGAAGACATGCCACACTTGTGCAAACAATCCAGCTCTTCATGTTACTATTGACATTCACCCATATTTTTAGACCCCGTACTTAAAAAAAGTACAGGGGTCTATTGGGTTTGTTTTAAAAATATGTGCACAACAGGCTGAAGGAGGCGTGGCAGACCCTATAAAGTTTATATATATTCTTGATCAGCATTAATAGCCGAGTCGATGTAGCAATGTACGTCTGTCCGTCTGTCTGTATGAACACCTAGATCTCAGAGACTATAAGAGCTAGAGACACCAAACTTGTTATGTAGGTTCTTCTATTTTAAAAACCGATCACGTTTGTTTCAAAATTCGGCCACACCCCCTTTTTATTAAATTTAAAGGTATGTAAATAAAGAAAAAACAAGTGAAAAAGGTTACAGTCGCGAACCCAACTATAGGATGCCCGTTACTTAGCTTAAATATGTATAAAAGTAATTGTTTAAAGAAATTACTTGTATTACTTTAAAAACATTAAATCGCCATAACTGCTGTTCTACTTGTCCGATCTTGATGCAATTCAGTGGGATAATAGACAATACTAATAGATAACGTTCATTTTCGCATATTATTTTAAAAACTGTGGGTGTGGTGGTTTTTCGCGATTTGCAGGGGCGGAGGGAGGCGTGGCTTAAATTTGAAACAAACTTGACCTGCATAAGGCATATAGAATTCTTTGTGTCAAATTTGGTTACGCTATCTCTTATAGTCTCTGAGATCCTGTTGTTCATACGGACGGATGGCCGGACAGAAACATTTAAAATTTATTAATTTAATGTTGCTAAATTAAAATAAATCTCTAGCTTAAATGTTTAAGATTTTACAATCATTTCAAACAGTGGTCTAGGTCAACCAAAACCTCCTAAAGTTGATTTTTTGTTGCTTATCGGGTAGTTGGTAATAATTTTGCGGGAATACACAAAAGCAATTAAAATATTAAATTGACCACTCAGACCTAACCAATTAACCCAAAGGAGTTTTTATGTATATTAAAAAAAAGAACTTAAAATAAAAAAAATAAAAATTAACTAGTTTTACTTGCTGATAAAATAAAATGAAAAGCAATTATCTGAAAGCCCCACTTTAATTTGACTTTCGAAAAACATGTGAATGGGAAAATGGAAAACAAAGCTTTAATTTTAGCTTTGTGCTGCTGTTGATAGCTTTTATAAGAGTTGCCGCAGGTTAATAAAACCGCAACACTTGATCTAGTTGACTACGAAATACGCTTTACAGAATGATTAACAGGAAAACTCTTCTTTATCGTGCTAGAGTTGATATGATGCACATTAATGCACATATATAGTATATACATAGATAATTAATGTGAATAAACATGCATATACATACGTGTATATGCTAAATTAAAAGTTATATATGAATATACATTTAGCTGCACAACCCTAGTCAATCTTATTATGATAAGATACATGTAGGAGACCTAAATATATTTTAATTTACTTACATACACACGCACTTATGCACACACTAAAGACACACTGACAAATTTAATAATCATAAAAGCAGAAGAAAACAAAACAAAAGCAAAGCAAATGCAGTGTGAACCAAGCGTGGCACGCAACCAAGTGAAAGGCAATGGAAAAATACAAGTAAATATAAGGATAATGCATAAACAGGGCATCGCCAAGGGCCACATGGTGGGTGGGGTTTGTGCAGGCATTGCCGTTGCCGAATTATGCTAGACAAAGCTTAAATGCAATTTAAAAGTTTAGCAAAAGCAGCATCTATTTGTTATGGGTAGGGGATAGGACAAAGGACAGGGTGCTGGGAATACTGGGCAAGGGCTGGAAGTTTCGAAGAAGCATAAGAATTGTCATAAATGTTGACTCAGTGCTTCGAGCGCATGTTGGAAAAGTCGCTTAATTCATATGGACAACTTTATTGCGGGCAACCAGTTGGGACTTCAGTGTGTCAAATTAAATGAAACTGCAGCGACGCCTTGAGAACCAACGCCAACAGATTACCCCCAATCCTAAGGCCAACATCACACTGGAATCTGAACTTATGGTAGTGGGTACATACATACTGAGGTTTGTTCAAAAAGTTTTGCAATCGAACAAGTTAAACAAAAGTCTTTACAAATTTTCAGAATCGCACAACATCACAAGAAATTTCTGCGTTTTCTAACCAATATCACTGCGGACGGCAGTTCGCGTTAGTGACGAAAGCAGCACGAAGGGTGCGAAAGGCGACTAACAATATATACAGCTAAGTTGAAAAATTTGCTACGACTGTCCGATCAGATCGAGTTATATACCGATCGAAAGGTTTAGTCCTAACTTACAAAATGGCATACTAAAAATATAAATTAAAAAAAAAAAAACAATTGGCATTCGGCACTGCGCAAAAAGTAATTTTTATGAAGCTCACCCTTTTTGCGCACAGTGCACAAGGCCAATTTTTTTTTTTAATTTATATTTTTATTTAAAATTTTTATATTAAACTCAATTTTGTTCGTCACAAAATTGGATATCAGAAATTTTGGGGCTGGAAATTGCTTTCGTCACTAGACTTTTACCTCGTTAGAGGTTTTTTTTGTGGGATAAAAGTTATCTGCTAAGTATTCACTTTGTTTAAACGTAAAGATCGCCATTTTCGAGGCAATTAATAGTCAATAATGCGAAAGTATTTTAGAAAAGTGGTGGGAAAAATCAGTATCTTTTAAGCTAGCCGAGTTATCTGTCCGAAATATTAAATAAATTAAATTCTAATCAATTCAAACAGGTCCTCAGAAAGAGCGTACAGTAACTGACTATGTCAAAATTTGGATTTATTATAAATGGGCAAAAAAGGGTATGATGTGTTTGGCAGAATGTATGTAAAAGGCAGAATAAAGACCCAATAAAGTATATATATATATTCTTGATCAGCATCAAAAGCCAAATCGATATAGCCATGTCTGTCTGTCCGTCCGTGTTGGCACCTGGATCTCAGGGACTATATCAGATAGAGATACTAAACTTTCACATGCAGATTTCCATAGACCTCACACAGGTCAAGTTAGATTTAAATTTTTGACACGCCCCCTTCCGGCTCCGTAAATCGCGAAAAGCCATCTGTATAAGCAAAAGAATCTCAGAGACTTAAAGAGATAGGGCAACCAAATTTGGCACACAGATTTCTATAAGCCCCACGTAGATCAAGTTTGTATCAAAGTTAAGCCACGCCCCATACCGCCACCACAAATCGAGAAAAACCACCACACCTTTTAAGATAACACAGTTTTATGGTTATTAACGTTATCTTGAAATATTATCGCATTAAGATTGGACAAGTAGAAAGGCAGTTATGGCGATTTAATGTTTTCAAAGTAATACAAGTTATTTCTTTAAAGAAATTTATGTATATTAAAATAAGTAACGGTTATACCAGATCGGAATCTCGACTATAGCCTTTCCCACTTGTTTTATCTTACATTTTGGCAATTTCGGACAAAATACGGAAAACCCACAAAAAAAAGCCTACACGAGGTAAAAGTCGAGTGACGAAAGCATACTGCAGCCCCAAATCTTTTCATATCCAATTTGTGACGAAAAAAATAAAAGTTTATTATAAAAATTGTAAATAATAATATGAATTAATTAAATCGTGGACCGATTCAAACGAACTTCGGTCAGGATGTACAAATCTAAGCTAAATGCATATTCATTCAGTTTGGTTAAGATATCCCAAAAAACAATAAACTTCTTCAAACCAGGACTTAATTTTCGATTAAGCGTCTCTAGTGCAGCTATATGATATAATAAACAGATTTTAACAAAATTTGATTAGGATATATAATACCAGCCCAGAGGCACATTCTATCAGTTTGGCTCTGATATCTTAACAAACAAAAAACTTTTGCATACTAAAACATCATTTGCGTTGTATCGTTCCCATGGCAGCTATATGATATAGTGGTCCGATTCAAAATTAAAAACAAACTTAATCTGCCTATGGTATCCAGGAATCTGCATACCAAGTTTGAAGTCTCTAGCTCTTAGCTCTGCAAACGACGCGTTCAAACAGACGGACAAACAGAAGGACATGGCTCAATCGACTTGGCTGTTGATCCTGATCAAGAGTTTATAGAAGCCTTAGAAGCAGCCTTATGCCAATTTGTGAGTTAGGACTATACCTTTCGATCGGTATGTAACTTGATCTGATCGGAAAGTCGTAACAGATTTTCTAAATTAGCTGTATATATTGCTAGTCGCCTTTAGCACCCTTCGTGCTGCTTTTGTCACTTGTATCATAGTTCAATCCTGCTGCAAATGGATCTTGTCGCCTTTCTGTATATTATCTTCCCAACTTAACTGTTATAAAAGGCAAAGGGGTACTCCAAATGATTTGAAAATGTAAGATGCATCTCTCTCTTTTATGAAAATACATAGTTAATATACCATAGCAAAAGAATAATGGAAAAAAAAGGTCACTTTGCTTTTTAAAATACGATCTACAATGTTACATTTTAAAACCAAAACTTTGCTTTATAAAAGTTATTACACACATAGCTTACCAAACTTTTGAAAATTATTAATATGAGACGAAATGAATAAAAATGAATAAACTATTAATAACAATAAAATCAACTCGCGTCTCTGTGGATTATTGCATTACTGCATAATATCAGGGACCACAAATTAATAAGTATAAACCATATGCGGTCTGACACGCTTCCTGTAGCTAATGACGAATGTATAATAGTTGCTAACTGCAAGAAAATTGCTGAGCGTATTAATATAGGTATCAATTTTCATAGTAACTAACATAAAATGAACATAACTTGTCAGCTATATTTAAGATGGGCTTTTCTAGTGGGCGGTAAGAGACATTACATTATATTTTAAACCGCAAACCTATTTGCATAAATAACTATGGAGTCATTTTTTCGAAACTTGTTTTTTGATTCAAAAGTGTTCATTAATACCAACAGCATCTGCACCAAATATATTAAATATTAATTTTATATATTTACGGAGATATTGGCCTGTCAATTATAGCGTATGATACAAAATGCTTACGAAACACGACATACAATTGCTAAAAAAAAATCTCTCCTGTAAAATTTGCTACTTGTCGCTTACGTTATTTATGCAAATAGGGCTCGATATAATTTGATTGTCACATTGGGAGCTGTTGGAATTTGCATGTTCAAATGTACAAAAGTCACATAGATAATTGTGCACGCATATATTCATATTTGCATGAATGTATGTGTACGAGAAGTAGATGCACATTCCGATGGAATGGAGGAAACCGCTAAAAGTAACGGGACCATTGTGCTTCTCCTTCTCATCGTCTCGTCGTTCTTATTGCTCCTCGATATTCTCGCTCACTTCTATTCTGGCGTTGAGAGCGTGCGGTTTATACAAATCTAAGTGTGCATTATTATTTGTTCATTGAAGGGTATCTGGTTAATACTTAATTGTATTATATATATTTATTAACAAAACCATAGGTTATGGGCCCAGACACAATTGCAGTGAATAAATAATAGTGCTTTAATCGTTACAATGTGAAAGTGCATAAAAGTGAACTAATGATATGTGTGTGTGTGTATACGAATATGCATATCTAATACGTACATATATGTACATATACGCGGAGTGGTCCATGAACAACAAGGAGTGATTCCTGAACAATAAAGAGGATTAAATTGGTTTAATGTATAACGCTGCGACAAATTCGCTGCAAAACATTTTTCTATTTTCAGGAAGAAGCGCATACATATCACCAATTCGCCGAGATCTTTCTAGAACGCACATTTACGAATTCGCCGAGAAATCTTTCTAGAACACACACACACACAAACGCTTCGACAAAATCGCCGCAAATCTCCACGTTGCGACGGGACAGTGTTGCCAAACAGTGCTACTGCTGAAAGACGTTTGTTGCTGGACAGTGTTGAACAACGTTAATTCTGTTGAAAGTTGCTGGCCGCTGTTGCTAAGTGTTGCTGTTAAAAGTTGTTGTTGCGGAATTATTGCTGTGGAAGGTTGCTGTTTGGTGTTGCTAAGGAGAGTTGCCAGGTAGTTGTTGCGGTATTTTTTTTTGATAGAGAACCATACAATGGATAAAGGGAAAAGGAATATCAAACCGTTTGACGGAGAAAAATATTCAATATGGAAGTTTAGAGTAAGAGCCCTGTTAGAAGAGCACGATCTTTTGAGGGTTATAGATGAAACTTGTGCCGAAGTGACCGATGAGATAAAAAAGGCAGAACGAAATGCAAAAAGTTTAATTATTGAATATTTAAGTGATGCTTTCTTATCTTACGCTAACAGTGAAAGCACTGCTAAGCAGATTTTTGAAAATTTAGATCAATTTACGAGAGAAGAAGCTTGGCATCGCAACTATCTCTGCGAAAGAAACTTTTAGCCATGAAATTAAAAGGTGACACTTCACTCCTCAATCATTTTAATTTCTTCGATGACCTCATTACTGAACTTATCGCGTCAGGAGCAAAGTTAGATGATATGGATAAAATTTCCCATTTACTCCTAACTCTTCCACCCAGTTATGATGGAGTTATAACCGCAATAGAGACTCTATCTGAAAGTAACTTAACATTAGCTTTTGTAAAAACACGACTCCTTGACCAAGAGATTAAGCTTAGGAATATTAGTAAGGATACGAGTGTTAAAGTCTTGCAAGCAGTAAGTAAAAAGGAGTTCAAAGATAGAAAATTTAAAAGTAATCCAATGCAGAAGTTCAAGAAGAATCCGTTTAAGCCCAGTCTTAAATCGAAACCAAAATGTTTTCATTGCGGTAAGCCAGGTCATTTAAAGAAAGATTGTTTCCTTTTGAAAAGGCAGCCGAATCAGAACTTTAGTGAAAACAAAAGAAAAGATGGGCAGGCTCAGATGGCAACAGCAGCAACAACCCAACCAGAGCGTAGTTTTGCCTTCATGTTGAGAAATGCAACTTCCAGTTCTAAGACAAGCGAAGCTGAGTTTATCCTAGACTCAGGAGCATCGGACCACCTTATAAATGACACAGCTTTGTTCTCCGAATATGAGCGTTTGCAATCAAATGTGGCCATCGAGATTGCCAAACGCGGAGAGTTTATCTACGCTACAGCCAAAGGAGTGGTCAATCTTAACAGCTGCGGAAACCAAATCACCTTGCAAAACGTTTTGTATTGTAAGGATATTCCACACAACCTACTATCGGTAAAGAAGATGCAGGATGCAGGCATGACCATTGAATTTAACCCTGGAGGTGTAAAAGTATCTAAAAATGGTAAATTGGCTTTTAATGGAATATGTGAGTACAATGTACCTATTATAAAATTTCAATTAAACAGTAAAATATTTACGTCTAAAATTTCGAATAGTGCTGAATATCGATTATGGCATGAAAGATTAGGCCACATAAGTGTAGGAAAATTTTTAGAAATAAAACGAAATAGTCTTTTTGAAGATACTAATATTTTAAACAATATTGATTTAAACCATGAATTGTGCGAGGCTTGTATAAATGGCAAGCAATCTAGATTAAAGTTTCAAAAATTTAAAAATAAAGAAAATATTACACGACCATTGTTTGTTGTCCATTCCGATGTATGTGGTCCAATAACACCCTCTACCATTGATAATAAGAACTACTATGTAGTTTTCATCGATCAGTATACACATTACTGTGTGACCTATTTAATAACTTATAAGTCGGATGTGTTTTTCGTTTTCAAAGACTTTGTAGCGAAGAGCGAGGCTCACTTCAATTTAAAAATTGTGAATTTATATATCGATAATGGAAGGGAATATCTTTCTAACGAAATGCGTGATTTCTGTGTTGAAAAAGGCATCAGCTATCATTTAACGGTTCCTCATACTCCACAATTGAATGGTGTATCGGAACGGATGATTCGAACAATCACCGAAAAGGCTCGATCTATGATCAATTGTGCTAAACTCAATAAGCATTTTTGGGGAGAGGCTGTTTTAACAGCAACCTATTTAATTAACAGATCCCCAAGTAGAGCATTGCAAAAGATAAATAAAACACCATTTGAGATGTGGCATAACAAAAAGCCAACGTTGAAATATCTTAAGATATTTGGTTCGACGGTATATGCTTTAAATAAAGTACGAAAAAGAAAGTTTGACGAAAAGTCAATCAAAGCTATACTTGTTGGATATGAACCAAATGGTTATAAATTGTGGAATGAGGAATCGAGGAAATTTATGACAGCAAGAGATGTTGTGGTGGATGAAATAAACATGTTAAAATCAAGAGTTTTACATGGAGAAAATTCTGAGGTTCAAAGTAATACTGTTGAAGAAAATAATGAATCTTTAAGTAGAGAAAATGAAGAGTTGGATTTTCCTTTGGTGGAAAATAATGAATCTGTCGATTCTGAGTTAAGTGAACAACTCAATGAAGAATGAAGAGTTGGATTTTCCTTTGGTGGAAAATAATGAATCTGTCGATTCTGAGTTAAGTGAACAACTCAATGAAAATTCCACATGTCTAGAGAATGCCGATCCAGTTGTTGAAACTGGTGATAAATTAAAAGAAAATAAAAATGAAGAAGAAATCAGACGCAGTGAAAGAATTAAAAGTAAACCCAAATTATCATATCGATTTTTAGAAAGATGTCTCATGAATACCCAAATATGCTTAAATGATATTCCTAATACCTTTAATGAAATTAAATTTCGTGAGGACAGATCTTCCTGGGAGAAAGCTATACAAGATGAACTTAATTCTCATTTTCAAAATAATACTTGGTCCTTAGTGCAAAAGCCAGAAAATAAAAACATAGTTGATTGCAGATGGGTATTTAGTATAAAACAAGATGAATTTGGTAACTTAGTAAAGTACAAAGCAAGACTTGTAGCGCGGGGCTTCACTCAAGAATATATGACTGATTACGATGAGACATTTGCACCAGTTGCACGAATTTCCAGTTTTAGATTTTTGTTGGCACTTTCAAATCAATTCGATTTAATGGTTCATCATATGGACGTAAAAACTGCATTTTTAAACGGAACTCTAAAGGATGAAATCTACATGAGCGTTCCAAAAGGCCTGAATCACTCTTATGATAATAAAGTATGTAAACTTAATAAAGCTATATATGGTCTTAAGCAAGCTGCTAGATGTTGGTTCGAAGTTTTTGAAAGTGTGTTGAAGGATGTTGGATTTGAAAACTTAGGAGTTGATCGGTGTATTTATATTTTGGATAAGGGAGATATTTCGAGAAATATATATATCTTGTTATATGTGGATGATGTAGTAATTGCTACAAACAAATCTGATACAATGTCCAATTTTAAAACTTACCTTCATGACAAGTTTCAAATGACCGATTTACGTGAAATTAGACACTTTATTGGCATAAAAATTGATAGAACTAATGGAGAGATTTGTTTAAGTCAGTCAGCATATATTAATAATGTATTGAGAAAATTTAATATGGAAGACTGTAATTCAGTTAGTACTCCCCTCGCAAGCAAGTTAGACTATACAGCTCTGCAATCAGAAGAATCATGTGATGCACCGTGTAGAAATTTAATTGGTTGTGTGATGTACATTATGTTATGTACACGGCCCGACTTAAGTACTTCAATAAGTATTCTAAGCAGATATACAAACAACAACAATAAGGAACTATGGCAATGCCTGAAAAGAGTTCTTAGATATCTGAAGGGAACTGTTAATATCAAGCTTAGATTCAAGAAAGTAGCTAATTTTAATAATATTCTAACAGGATATGTAGATTCCGATTGGGCTGGAAATGAAACTGACAGAAGAAGTACCACTGGGTATCTTTTTAAAATGTTTGAAAATTGCTTGGTTTCATGGAGTACCATGAAGCAAAAGTCGGTTGCTGCTTCATCTACTGAAGCAGAATACATGGCCTTGTTTGAAGGTGTAAGAGAAGCTCTTTGGCTAAAATCACTAATAAGTGAGATTAATCTAGAATTAAGTGGTCCTATAGATATTTTTGAAGACAACCAAGGTTGTATAAGTATTGCAAATAATCCTACTTGCCATAAGAGAACCAAGCACATAGATATTAAATATCATTTTACAAGAGAGCAAATTGAAAAGAAACTAATTTGTGTAAAGTATATTCCCACAGATCTGCAACTAGCCGACATATTAACGAAGCCATTACCATCTGCACGGTTTATTTCCCTGAGAAGCCAGCTGGGACTGTCTGAATAAACCAACCTCGAACCGTATAAACTGCTGCTGAAAATCTATCGCCTTTAGAAGCCAAACATGAAATGGATCTCATGAAGTCTTTTGTGATTAATTTCAATTACCATATTTACTAAGCCTTAAGAAATTGAATTGAATTAATATTCTTGTTTATTTTTAAATGGATCTCATGAAGTCCTTGTAATTAATTTAAATTTTCATATTTACTCATAATCTTAAGTAATTGAATCGAGTTTATATTTCTGTTTACTTTCATTTGTCTAAACTGTTACCTTTGCTATTTGTATAGATCTAGTTGGGTTTTACTGGGTTTCCCCAACTCTTGCAGCAAATGCTGGATCTAATGTATCCCCAGAATTGAAAACAAAAAAAAATGAAATGAAGAAACAAATTAAAACTAAAGCACAAACTCATGCCAAGAATTGAAGTGATTAATCAATGTAACTTTTGAGGCGGCGTGTTGGAATTTGCATGTTCAAATGTACAAAAGTCACATAGATAATTGTGCACGCATATATTCATATTTGCATGAATGTATGTGTACGAGAAGTAGATGCACATTCCGATGGAATGGAGGAAACCGCTAAAAGTAACGGGACCATTGTGCTTCTCCTTCTCATCGTCTCGTCGTTCTTATTGCTCCTCGATATTCTCGCTCACTTCTATTCTGGCGTTGAGAGCGTGCGGTTTATACAAATCTAAGTGTGCATTATTATTTGTTCATTGAAGGGTATCTGGTTAATACTTAATTGTATTATATATATTTATTAACAAAACCATAGGAGCGTTTTACAAAAGTTGTTAGGGATTGGATTGTAACCACATTTGGCACTATCAAAATTCTAATTATGGCTTAACTCATGTAACATTGATTGTGACTCAATTAGAGCGGTTGCTGGCATTGTTAGCGAGATGTCATAGCCGATCCTTTAAACTTTGTGTAGTGGTGTTTGTCATTGGGGTTTTATTTGTTTAATTTGTTTTATTGCAAACTATACTTATATACACTTGAATTAGATTCAGAAGGTAATCGATGTGCTTGATACCTTATGGCAAATGCTAGTGGTCTTGAAATGACATGCACGTGACCCTCACACACGCACACGCACATCATCTACACCCACCCACTAACAGATACGTGATGGCATGCACTCTTTTGGGTTAGCAATTAGCCACGTTTTCCTCAAAAAGGAGGTACTTGTGCTGTCAATAACTTCATTTCTTCTTCAACATGATTAAATTAACGATTAAAGTAATCAGGAGCAGGAAGCGTGCATTTTTACCGGCTATATTAGGATGTAAGTAGAATGTAGCCTTGGGACGAAACAATTATATAAGTAAGTTTTCTTGTCACTTTGGGTTGCCCGGTAGCATGTTAACAAAAGTTTTGCTTCGTTTTTTTAACATTCTGTCTCATTTGATCGGACATAATCAGAAAATTTAGTCAAACTTCTGCGAGATAGTCTAACGTACTAGACCCTGTGCGCAGATACTTGGATGTCGTTCCTGGCATACCTGAATACCCTTGCAGAGCGTTGTATTTAATTTTCGACTGATTGTTTTACTGACAGCTACATATAGTCTACCGATTCTATTCACATTGCTCAGTGTTGTATTTCAAACATTTTTATTTTCTTCAATTTTTTTTTTTTTATTATTAGCATCCTAACGCTACTTATATTTAAGGCACTTGTCACAACATTTTCGTTATTACAATGATATTACATAAATTAAATTTATTATATTCTTACTTAATTTTTTATAGAATTTTATTTAATTTAAGTGTTGTATATATTAAAGTTGTTTAAATCTAATTTAATCTAGTTTATTATATTCTGACTTAATTTTATATATTATTTTATTTAATTTAAATGTTGAAAACGAAATTGTGTTGCATTTCTTATCTGTTCGATGTTGTTTGTGAGTTGGTTCCATGTATATAATATTGTCTTTCTGAACAATACCGCTTAAATCTTAAGCTATAGTTTGTATTGTTATATATTATATTATATTTAAACAATGTAATTTCTCCTTTTTGATACGACTCTTTGGTATATATTATTTTGTGCAGTAGTATCAAAGCCTTTGCGTTTTTCCAATCATTTATATTTAATTTAAAATTTGATTCCACCCACGGCTGTCAGTTAATTATGACATATATCCATATATTCAACAAATCTACTTAAAGGACGACTTACGTACACTTGCACATCATCAGCATACATGTGGACATCACAAACAGAGACATTATTCGACAGATCATTAACATTAATTAAAAAAACAATAAAGGTCCAAGGTTAAAAAAACAATAAAGGTCCAAGTACAGATCCTTGGGCAATTCCACGTTTGACGAACATTAACGACAAATAGCGAAAAGCCGTTCGTTCGTCTGTTTGAACAAAGGGATCTCAGAGACTATAAGATATAGTGGAACCAAATTTGGCACACAGATTTCTATAAATCTTAACCAGATCAAGTTTTTTTAAAATTTAAGCCACCACCACATCCACAGTTTAAAAGATAATAGGTTTTATGTGATAACTACTTTACTTTTATATATATTGAAGTAAGTAACGGGTATCCTATGGTCGGGATCTCGACTATAGCTTTTCCGACTAGTTTAGAAGCTTGCTTCTCGAGGTGAGCGTGCGTTATTCAACATTACTTAAAAATCGCTCAGCCGATCTTAAAGAGCATTATACTTTCACAAATTTATTTAAATTTTTAGAATTAGAAAATTAATAATGTTCTTTCTCCTTCATGTGTTTACATAATTGAATTAATTAAGATTCCGATAAGAAATTAAACATAAAAATATATGGTGGAGAATCGGCTGGGCATATTTGCAAATCTGTCCAACGTGACAATTAACGGGTTTGTTTAGAATAATTATACCATGGCTTCATTTAAAATCCAACAATATTTCGAGGAGTGCAAAATGCTTCTTGCTACAAGCTATATTAAAACCACTGCAGCTTAAGTGATGTTTAGTGAATTTTATTTTAAGGGATTAAAAAAAAAATTGTTATAAAATGTGGGCGAGTAAAAAACAAACGGACATAGGTATATCAATTCGGCTCTTGGTGCTGATGAAGAATATTTGCACTATGGGGGTCTGGCACGCCTTCTTCCCGCACAGAGTATTAATATACATACTACAAAAATTGTTATGCTTGATTGCTACAAATGTTTGATTGGAGTAATAATCTGTTCTGAAATTTTTTATCTAGAGAGCGCCTATAGGCTTACCTGTTCGTTTTGGAGTATTGTAAGGTAAACTGTAGACTTCGTGCCTTAAACTTGCATCCCATTCTCCACAGTTAAGTGCAGCGATAAAAGCTCTTGCATGCTCTCAATTTGAGAGCGAAATGAGTGCAACGCGCCATCGTTGGTTGATCTATCAGATGGTTCATTTGGGTGACGTATAGCAGCGTCAAGCTCAACTTTAAGAGTCGAGAGCTTTTGCATGAAGTCAATTATATCCAGCCCATTAAAAGCTTTGACATGTACAATTGCTCGGCGAGCAAAAAAAACTGCAGACAAATACTTCAGTAGCTTGAGCTGTTTCCTTAAAAAGCTCATAGTTGGTCTTTGTCATTTGCTCAGTGAGGTAGTTTGGAGTTTTGAGTCATAGCCCAGCATTCATAGGTTGAAATTTTGCTTTCTCTTTTTGCGATGTTCTCATGCTGCACGTAGGAAATTTTCTTTATCTCTCACGTGTTTGGCGTTTAAATTTATAATCGGGTGAACAATTGTGTTCGTCGCATTTTTACGTTTTGCACCAATTTTGGAGCAAGTGTACGTTTGCGTTCAAAGCATAATGTGTTGAACAGAAGCTTCAATTTTTCTCCTATTTCATAAGGAATTCCATAAAGACGAAAGTTCTTGACGGTCCTGGCTTTGGCCTCCGCAGACGTCAAAGACGATATAGCGGTTTCCAATCCGGCCACCCTCTTCTCCAGTTGACATACAGTCTCAGCGCAAGCCTCCAGATGGTATTTCATTCGACATTTGGCTCAAATTGTCCTCATGTCCGAGTTGAGATTTTCGCGGGATCGTTTTGTAGCTGACGAGCTTGGAATATTTGCTAAGGGAAATTGTGAACATTTTTTTTTATACCCTGAGCCCATTAAAAATGGGCAAAAAAGGGTATAATGTGTTTGGCAGGATGTACACATGTAACAGGCAGAAGGAGGCGTGGCAGACCCCACAAAGTATATATATTCTTGATCAGGATCAATAGTCGAGTCGATTGAGCCATGTCCGTCTGTCTGTCCGTCCGTCTGTTTGAACGCGTCGATCTCAGAAACCACAAGAGCTAGAGACTTCAAACTTGGTATGTAGGTTCCTGGATACCATACGCAGATCAAGTTTGTTTTATTTTATGGATCGGACCACTATATCACACAGCTGCCATAGGAACGATGCATCGAAAATTAAGTTTTAGTATGAAAAAGTTTTGTGTTTGTTGAGATATCAGAACCAAACTAATGGATTATGTATCGGAGGTGGTATTATACATCCTGACCAAATTTGGTTAAAATCAGTTAACTATATCACATAGCTGCCATAGGAACGATGCATCGAAAATGAAGTTTTAGTATGAAAAAGTTTTTTGTTCTTTGAGATATCTTAACCAAACTGATAGAATATGCATTAATGTTAGTTTTGTACATTCTGACCAGATTTGGTTCAAATCGGCTTTATATATCTATAGCTGCCATAGGAACAATTGGTCGAAAATAATCTTTTATTGAACAGTACCTGGACTCAGGGTATCCTACTGTCGAGCGTGCTCGACTGTAACCGCTTACTTGTTTTTTAGTGAGTTTTTTAATTGTTTCGTGCTTGGCGGCTTTTTAGTTTGTGTTTATACAAATGTGTTGTTTACTTTTCTAAATGTTTTTTTCGTACACATATCACATCTTGTTTTCTTTGATTGCAACCAATTTATTTGATGTTTATAATGTTAAATTACGTTAAATGTTTGTTTTGATTTGTTTAAAAGTAAAATTAAAATAAAACTTACCCAGCCAACCATCTAAGTTTGCAAAGTGCTCCGTTAGGACTTCCTGTTCGGGGCGCTGAGGGAGGCCCCGAAAAGTGTCCTAAAGAAGCATATCCGTTGGAGAAAAAAAGGTATTTCCAAAGTCAATATATGACAAAGTGTGCTTAGGGACTCCCAAAATGATTGTTTTCAGCGTTCAAGAATGCACATTTAGATAACCCTTTTCACTCTTTCTTCGGAGCGCTTCGGAAGTACTCCGGAGAGGTGCTACTTTGGGAAACCCTTTTCACTTCTTCTTTAGAGCGCTTCGGAAGAGGTGCTAAGTTGGGAGTCCTTTTTTTTAAGTTTGCGTATGTTTTTCAACAGAATTACCAGGTAATTATTTTTCTACTAAATTTAAGATTCCTCGTCACAAAATTGGTTATCATATATTTTGGGGATTTTAAAAACTTTCGACACTAGACTTTTACCACGTAAAGAGTTTTTTTTTGTATTATCAAGGTATCTCGTCATTAAGCAAATATTGATTGCTGAACCAATAAGATTTCAAATTATTATAATCACTAAACCTATTCCAACGTAATTCGAGTCTGTCTCTGAAATCGAGGCGGTCACACAGACGGACATGTCTATATCGAGTCGGCTGTTGATGCTCATCAAGAATATATATACCTTAATGGGTCGGAAATGACTCCTTCTCTCTGTTACATAAATTTCAAGAAACACAATACACCCTTTTACTTATTTTTTAAGCAACGGATATACAAATAATGCCGACTTACCGCAATCTTTCTTTCGGAGAAATATCAACTGCAACATAAATAACGAATTTTTACGACATTTTATCTTTTTTTAATGTGACCGTATTTCACAAGCAACAAATTTGTGTGGTGTCCGTGTTACCGAATATTTGTATAGAAAAAAGTAAAAGGTGTTTAAATTAAAGAGAGGGTTCTCTCTAATTTAATTTTTGTGTTAAAATAGTGTATTCTAGAAAAAAGGTAAGATATGTATCTCTTTTCCCACTTTAATCCCGCGAGCGATCCGAGCCGTCCATTGACGATAACTTCTACATTGCTGCCCTTTCACACTATTGGAATTAGCTTAACTCCTCGCCCCGAAATACTTTCAGTTGATTTGGCGCACACTTGCTGCAAATGGCTAATTTACATGCTGCAAAACTTTGGCACCAACTTTGCAGCTCAACGAGCCATGTTAAACTGCACAATGCGGCGTAAACAGGTAAATAGCATTTGGGGTTGTTTAAAACTCAGCTTCACTGCCCGCTGCGCACATATGTAGTCCTCATTATAATAGATGCACTTATGCGCATTAGGTCGAAAATATCGTCGATGGCGATAGCGCTAGAAAATACATTTCTATAAATATTAATATTTTATTTGAAATTCGGCGATTGAATTAAAAACGCACTTTTGTTTGATAGTTTTATTTCGCATTTATATTTTCATACATTCTTTTTATATGCATATTTTTAATTTACAAAAAAAAAAATTGTTTCTCCTTTGTGTTTTTGTTTGTTTATTTGTTTACATTTCTTAATTTATATTTTTGAATTTTTTAGTTATGCCGTTGTATTTTAAGAATTTGGTTTATAGTATTTAAACTGTATTTTTTCTTGTTTAATTTCACGGAAAGTTATTCGTTTAAAATGTACACCAAAAAATCAGCAATGCATTACACCTATAATAATAATTATAATTTTTCAATATTTTCTTTTGCTTAAAACGTTTTTTTTTTATATTTTGCTCTTGAGTTTTTGGATTACTCTTTTTTTGTTTTGGTTTTAGTTTACGAGTTTAGGGCCGAGTTCAAGTTCAACCTAGTACTACAACACCCTTCGCATTGAAGTCGCAGTTTAATCAAGGATGCGTGTGAACATTTACATTGATATATGTTCATAATACTTAAATACTTCGTTTGATATAAGACTACATCATTTTGTGTTTCTTTTCTGAATTTCTTATTTGTGGGATGTTTTGCTTTCCGATTCGTTAAGTTCATTAAGATAACAACGTTTTTTTTTTTTTTTTGGTATTTTCTGTCTTATATTCTTCTTGAGAGCACACCAATTCATACTATAGTTAAACTAATTAGTTTCTTTTTCTTTTTTCCATTTACTCTTGCCAGTCCGTCGTTTTTGAGTGTTCTGTCCCAACATAATTATTATTTAAGTCACACTGAAATTTCAATACGTTTATTTTACTTAGTCTAATGCTATGACATGTATTTTCTCCAAACTATTCTTAGTTATTCATTATTCAGTAATTCATAAAACAATAAAATTTACATTTATTATTATACTTATTTTTACAGTAAATTTGGTACCATGTTTGTCTCAAGTTTTATCTCGCAACGTTAAGTATATAAAAAAAAAACCATTTAAAAAACAATAGGGTTACACTAATAGAAAATTCTCTAAAACGAGATTTTTGTTCACATTTAGTTCATTTATTGGCTTGTTAAGTACTTGTATTAACTACTAACCAAGAGCTTTCAGTTTTTATTTTTTCTTATTTTCTTTTTTTTTTGTATTTTTTTTGTTTCATTGGTAAAATTTGATTTTAACAGTTCTATAAAATTTAGATAAAAACCAACATGAATACGTATAGACTATTTACAGTTTTGTGTAACATCCTTTCGTTTTATTGATTTTCATAAGGATTAGACCTGGAAAATTAACGACTAGTATGCACCTCTGTTTGTGCTCAAAATTCTATTTATTTTTTGCTTTCCGTATACAATGCCATTCAGTAAAATTTTGACTTTTTTAAATACATGGTTTCTTGTAAGAACTACAATTGGCCGGCCAAGTCTTACAATATTTTCAACATTTCTTCCCAGCAAATTATGAAATTGTATTTGATATATTTGGTATTCATCTGTCAGTGATTTTTTTAAAAAAGTGATTGCAATTTTACAATCCTACGGTGATCGAGTAAAGGTAAGTAGGAGTGTATAAATATTTAGCGAAACACTTTTATCAATTCATTTATTATCAATTGTGGTGAGCTGTATATGTGTATATTGAATACCCTGATATAAGCCATAGCATCAACGTAGTTTTCTAAGTGTATTCGGTTGTTTGATTATTTTTTTAGGCTTGCTTGAGATTGCAGTTTTGCTTGGGTGGGACAGAGTTCAAAGTGGGTGAATATTGTTTGATTTTCTTGGCATTGAGTGAGTGTCTGTCAAAAGTTGGCATTTTGTGTTGCTTTGTTTAGGGTATAGGTACTAGACTGTGTATTTTTATACAGATTTTATGTATTACATAATATTTTTTTAAGATAATTAACAAGAAACCAATATGTTTCCAAGGAGAAAAGATAGTAACTTCGCTAGTTTTAGATTTATAAGTAGTCGTCTAAGATTGAATGAGAAGTTCAATTTTTGATTTATTTAGCTTTAGTTATAGTTTAAAGTGTGGGAAAGTTGGAGAGGCTAAGTGTGTTAATATAATATAGATAAGAATTTGTTAGTATGTACGATTTTGTATCGCATCTTGTTAAGGTATAAATTCTCATAATTATTCGTACTGTGTCAACATTTATCTAAAAATAATGAAATATTTTATAACTATCGTTTTCTTTTTATTTATTATTTTAAATATTTTATATGATTTTTTTCTTAAATTTAATTATGTTGAAAGTAGTACTGTAAAAAAATCGAGCTAAAAACTCAATACTAACTTTTCAACAAACAATATATATATATATATACGCATATTTTTATATAATATAGTGATGTAAAGACACCAATAAATCGGTGATTGCACAAGAAATATCTATATATATATATGAATACATATATAGAATTTTTCAAATGTCGAAATATCGATGTATCGAGTTGTTTTACATCACTAGTATTTGTTTAGAAACTTTTTTCTATCGTGACATATAGTGAAATGCCTTAATGAAGCATTTCTTTGTTTTTGAAATGTGGGTTTTTGTTTTTACTACCGCACTTGGTGCAGTTGTTGTTTATGTGTTTTCAGTTGCTTGTAAAATTGAAAGCTATTTTAGGTGTTTCAGATAAGGTACCAATTTGCTACAGGTTGTCTAAGTGAATAAGTTTTAGTTATTTTGCACTTGCTCTTTTTTCTTTTTCTCGTTTTCAGGACAAGGCGGATTGGAGATCTATTAAGATTTGATTTAATAGTTATTGGAAGACTACAACTAAGATATAGATATTCATATATTATATATGAGGATATACATACATTTGTGTGGTAGATGGAACGTATAAGTTTAACTTATATGATGGACACATGAATACAGCTCCAATTCCTTTTAATCGAACACGAGAATTTACTCACCTCTTTTACTATTTACTCCCACAATTTACACGTTTGTAATAATGTGAGATAAAACAAAAGTGACGAAATATTTACATACATCTTTGCTGTCTCTCTGCTATTGTTTATTTAGTTTGGTTTTTGCAATCAATATAAAGCCTTACAGTTGTGTCTACTGTGTCTCTTATATCTACTTTAAACAATACAATACATCAATATTATTGATAAATATCGTATTTAAATTGTATTTATATCATATATATAAATTTTTTTTTTTTTTTTGTAAGTGAATATTTTATTTATTCACGAATATTACTATAATTATACTTTTCAGTTGCTTGTCCTTTGTAGTTTTTATTTTGTTAAGATTTCCTGGTCCAATTTCAGATTTATGTAAATATTGATTTAATTCGATTTGTTTTAATTGTTGTTTTCGTTAGTTATGTCTTATTCATTTTCACAAACAATTACATTAGTTCAAATATAAACATTGAACAGTGTACACAGTACATACCAAATATAAGTAAGAGTATGTTTCTTGACATTAACTTTAATGAAATTGGTAATTGAAGTTTTCGTAACAACAATGTAAATCAACAACAAAAAGGACATGAAGTCCTTCAAATATGTACAAAGATGTACATTGGGCTATTTATTTTGATAGAATACACACCCTTAAGCCATTTGACCTCAATTTCATAAAGGTTTGTCTATTCCGCGAAATCCAAGAACTCTTCGGCTCTTTATATCAATGACCTGTGTAAGTCTCAGCTAACTTACTGATAGACAGTTTGTCACATTCAAAATTATCTTTCTGTTTGAAAATAACTGGACGATGAACGAACTTTGGAGATTCTAATAAATTGAAGACTTTTAAAGCACAATCAACCCAAAATTGGGACACGGCAACAGTATTAACTATTATTAAATTTTAATTTAATATTCTTTTGTTTTGTTTTTTGACTTTCCCTTTCCTTAAATTGGACAAGTATTATCTTTTAGTAAGTTCACAAACAAAGAGGAATCGGTAAACTTTTAAAAATTAGGTTTCTTATATGTTTGCCCAAAAATGCAAAAAAAAAAAAAAAACAGGTTTCCCCATTTACTTAGTAAAATGTCCTTAAATTGTTTTATAGTTTCATAACTTCAACATACCAATGTAAACACTCGTAAAATACTTGCGTTTCGCATAAATATAGCATTCTCTTAATAAGATAGTTTTTCAAATCTTTTTAAGCTATTTATTTTTTGGAAATTTTTAAAATTTCTTCATTCATTTAAGTTTTATGTTTTTATGTTTTTGGTTAGTCGGTAGTTGTTTTTGTTGGTATAAAGCTTTCGTTACGCATGCAGTCATTGGGAAAATGCTGTTGCATACTTTTGTGGGCACGGCCCATCGAGATACATTAAAATTTAAATTGAATTCACACACACTACATTCTATACTTACATATGTATGTGCATAAGTATACATACGTGTACGTACTCCAATCCGAAATGGTAATGCATATTTTGGCCTTTGTCACAATTGACGATAATTGCAAATCGAGAAATTTGTGCTGGTTTTTTTTCAGTGTAGCCAATAAATGCAACAGTTTTCTGCGAACTATGCAGCCAAGGCCTCTGCTTTTCTCTGGCTTATGAATGCGTATATGTGTGTGGATTGTGAAAATAAAAACACATTAACACATCCACACACTTGTCTATAATTGCATATTTATGGCAATTTCGTAGCTTTTTTGACGACTCGCATTCGGTTTCATTTTAGTTTTCGTTCATATTTTCAATTTGTTGTTATGCAAATTGTTGTTGTTTGCGTGTGTGTGTGTGTGTGCTTTTGTTAGTGTGTGTGCGTGTGAGTAAAGTATAACATCAATTGAAGCAGACAGCGGGCAGCATAAAAGAAAGAAACAGAGAGATAGAAAGAGAAAAAAGAAAGATAAAAAGCACATATTTTAATTTTTATATAAAAATTTTAATTTCATGCGTTGTTTTTTTGTTTTTGTCTTTCTGTGTGTAATTCCGTGTGTGGGAATATTGAAAAAGAAATCGAGAACCAATCATATTAAAACAATTATGACTGCGTTATACCCTATCAAATATTTACACCAGAGACCGTAAATAATGATTATTATATTTTTTAAATAAAAAAAAACACCAACTTAAATTTGTTCCAGGAAAAAATTAATCACTCTCCAGTCTTTATAATTTCACAATCTTTGATTTTGAGTAAAACTTGGACCATAATCATTACATTTGATCAAATTGATTACACAGATGCTCTGACCTGAAAGCATCACTCTGCTTACTATATGGAATTTGAGCCGCTGAATCCGAATCCGAAGTCAATTTTTCCCCAGCACGTCAAAAATCGCTGATCACGAATTTGAAGTCAAATTTAAAAAATTCAAAATGCCGGATCCATTAATCACGTTCTTTTAAAAATTTCGCCATATTGGATCTGCCATTTACAATTTTTTAAATTTGACCTTATTCCAGTCCGATAAATGTTGTGATTTGCGACCCCAAAAAACCCCGAGTAACGAAATTTTTAAGGAATCTGATGAATTTTATAAAAAAGTGTCTTTCATAATTGATCCGCCACTTTAAATTTCTAAAAATTGAACACATATTTGTGATCAGTAACCCCAAAAACAACCGGGTAACGAGTTTCAAGTGAGTGTGATGAATTTTTCAAAAACGTGTCCGCCATTTTGTTTTTTTTTTTGGGATTAATACGAAAACCTGACGTGCTGGAATAAAATTGACTTCGGATTCGGATTCAGCAACCATATAATAAGCATGGTGAGACCCCCAGATAAGAACATCCCTTTTTTTGTGTGGCTGTGCTATCATTTTGTATCAAAAAAATAAAAATCATAAGAAAATAATGATCTTTAATGACTTTTATTTTTTTTTTTTTTGCTTAAAATAAAACTCAAAAGTATTAGGGGTATCTTTACAAGGATATGCATAATATTGGTAAAATGTCTAACACAGCAGCCGTTGCTGTTAAAATTAATTTTCAGCGGAAAACAAGTAAAATTTATTTTTTAAGTAACGGGTATAATCATTAATGATCATACAATGTGATTTTTTGGTCAAAGATAATATTTTTTAATTTTTTTTTTTTCTATCATATATAATGAATATGGTCTAAGTTTTATTAAATTACTCAATACTAATGATTAACATTGAAGAAAAACGTAAAAAATATATATATAATCATTGCCAATTAATTTTTATTATTTATATATATATAACTTTCAATTATTACGGTCCCTGATTTACACCCATAAGAAAGTACATTAAAACACATCCGCGCCAAATAATCACTGTTCCTTGAAAAGCTTTCGTGTTTTTAGTTTGATTGTGATGAAACTTGCAGAATATATCCGAACTTCTTTATAACTGCAAAAACTTATAGTAGAAAACTTGACATGTATTTCGTGAACAGCCATCTACATACATTATATTTAGTCTCTATCTCCATATGTCTCTGAGACCGACTCATTTCTACATACAGATGAGCTTGACCCAACCGTCTCAGTAATAAGTTTTGACCACGAATGTAAATTGTATGTCGGGTCTCACTATGGAGAATTTTACCGATTTTATTTTTTAAAACAGCAGAGCATATAAGAAAAAACGATCAACTGTCATTTGCGAGCTATGACAGCAACCCATCAGAATGTAAAATGCCAGATATTTTAACAGAGCACGTCACTGTTAAGTTATAACAGTGCAAACACAGGCTATGCAATTGAAAAGCATATGCCGTCCAAATTGTTAGATTTTTCATTAAACTTTAAATTAATAAATCTAATCAATTTCGTCAATAATTCGAAAAGCTTTGCTAGGCTAATATAATATGCCCATTGCAAAAAGACTTAACTAAAAAAAAAATCGTCCTCTTATTATAATTAATGTTTAAAAAAAAAGTGAAAACTCTCCAAAGTGTGTCTGCCTTGCCGTTTTTGTCTGTTGCACACTCATTTACAAAGTTAATATATGACTAACCCCGGCTCGTGATAAAAAAAATTACGTTATTTACTTATCTGGTTTAATTATAATGTTTTGACATATTCAAAATCAATTTAATATGCTCAATTTTTCGAATCCTGCTTTTAATTATATATGGGCGTTTCCACAGTCAAGCTGCGATACATTCCTACGCTAAAATGTGACAAAAACATAAAAAAAAAAACGATTTTTAAAAAGATGTTTTTATATCTAAGTAGCAATTCAGCTTAACTATATTTTGCGAATAAAATGAAAACAATCGTCCTTTTTGATTAAAAGGTATTGGCAAATGTATGCGATAACGTTACGTTACGCAAATGGTAGCTGGTTTTGAATTGGGATTTAAGGACGCAAAACTCAGCGAAATGGGGAAAACTTTTTGCATACAACTATTTTGAATATCATTTTAAGTAATGAAAGTTCATTTTCCATGTTTTAAACGATTGACATGTTACATCAATTTTTCTAGCATTTGATAGTGATTTAATGTATGGTACACTAGAGTGGGTCAATATTTTTTTCGCGACAAAGCGGTTATGAAATTCGTAATCTACGATGAATTCTAAGAAGAAGTGGCCAAGAAACCATATGTCTGAAATCAATATCGAGCTTCCACTTTTTCTGAGGAAGGATTTCATGTGATTTGTATGGTGAAATTGTCTGTTAGGTAAAACTTACCCCAAAAGAAGAATAAAAAAAAACCACAGATATCGGCCGAATTATAATGAATTTAGAGATAAGAATAAGTGGGCGGTCCTAACTAGTTTTTTTTAAATTGAATTTTAAGCATTAGCACTTTTGTCAAGATTCAAGAGAAAAGTTTATTTTGCATTAATTTTAAAGTTCAAATCAAAAGAGACCGCAAATTTATTCTTATCCCTAATTTTATCATAAGTCGCCCTCTATTTAGATTTTTAATTTTTTTGTTTGTTTTAAAGGTAAGTTACACTTAACAGACAATTACCAATATATAAAATAGTTTTAACTTCTCTGTAAAAAGTGGAAGCTCGATATATGGTTTCTTGGGCAATTCTTCTTAGAATTCATCGCAAATTACGAATTTCATAACCGCTTTGTGCATTTTTTTTACTCCATACAAATTGACCCACTCTAATGCTTACATTAATATATATTAACTTTTTTAGTAATTTACAAACTATAAAGTAAGAATTAAAGTATTTTCTTTGCTTGTTAATAAGTTTTTTGATAATGTTTGACTGATTTTATTAAATAAACGTTATAATGCAACATTCTCTCCATTTTGGAAGACAATTTCGAGAAAACGGTCAAAAATAAACAAAACTTAAATTTTTAGATTTGGACCTCGATGGATTTTCTATGGAAACGCCCATAAAAAAAACAAAAAATGACGTGACGCTACACACTTTTGAAATTAAATAAAAAATAAATTATCTATTTTATGACCCAATAGTTTATTGTATTAATTTTGTCGTACTTAACTCTATTTAAGTTTGAGATTTCACCACTTGGGATCGGCAGCTAAAATGAAAGTCTTACATTGTAAGATATTGAAATCTTTTTCGATGACGTGACGTTTCAGAGAAATATCAATAAAAACAAACCAAATTTTACCGTTGATTGATATTTTTTTTTACTTCTTTAGCATTCTTTGACGTGAGTTCTTGCTTCAATAAAATTGTTTGCGATAAGAGTTCACATACATTATTATTTTGAGAAACTTTACTTTAAAGAGAGGATGCTCTTAGAAATGAAAAAAACTGAACAACACACGACCTTCAACTTTAGAGCTTGAATTCACTTCAATGTTTCTAGGAAACGACGTGTACTCCATAATTTAATAAAGTTTGAATATTTCTATATAACAAAAAATGTTTAAATGACTTTAACTTTTTTGGTCCTAGTGGACCTTTCTGTGGAAATGCCCATATATACTTTTCAATTATATCTGTGCTACATTTCAATTTTAATATTATTCTAAAGAAATAAGTAAATCAATTTTCTATTTTATTTGTATTAACAAATATCGATTAAGAGAGAAGCTCCAAAAAAATCTAATAGGGTATTCACATAATGAAGTATTTGTGTATTTGTGTAAATTTACTAGAGAATATAATGTTCAGCCCTTTTTAAGGTGTAAAGCTATAGATTCGTTGCAATATTTGTTTTGATTTTTAAAATAAAATAATATTTTCTGGTCGCTTGACGACAAACATTTCATCAAAAACTGCTGTAGCAAATGTGCCAAATATTGAATAAAATATCGTATATGTCATGTTATTAACATCTGTTAAATTTTACACATTGTGTAACATTAAAATAATATCCGTAGACAGGGCTGGGTCTTGCGTTGCTGTGTAAATCTAGAGTTTTTATACAAATACAACGATACTACGTTTTTTAAATACCCTATATGTAAAGCGACTTTCTGAAAAAATATCTTGAAACTGAAATTTGGATCAAACTTCTTTCGAGTCGATATTTTATTAATAGAAATTGAAATTATAGATAACATCAATAAAAAAAAGATTAAACGAACACCCGCAAAATCACATATTCATAAGTTGTACTGAGCAAATTATGTGTTGGCTGTTGTTAATTAATTTTATAGTGTAATGTTGTTTAATTTGTATCAAGAGTAACTTTAATTTGTTTTTGTAACTATGACAACAATTAAAATTTGCAATTAGATTTCGCCAATTAGAAATTTAATAAAGTTAAAAGAAAAAAACTAAGCACAAAATTCAGTTAAATTTAAGCTGTATTTTTTTTATTTAATTTTATTTTGGTTCTGCTGTTTTCTTTTGTTTAGATTAAATATTGAATTATTATGTTATACATTTATGTTTCTAATCACATTTTAACACTATAACACATTTTACATTTTAACATACTTTTAATATACACATAGAATTGGCCTATATATAATTCATTTTATTCATTTTTCGGCTTAATTTTATAGAGAGAGAGAGAGAGAGAGGAAAAAAAGAAACAATACCATATGTATGTATTGTGTTATGACAAACACACTTGAAAAAAATAAGTACATTGAATACATTGCATTCAATGCAAATCTTAGAAATTAAAACTTTTTTTTTTAATATTTAACTTTTCTTTTCAAAAATACAATTTTCTTTTGGCTATTGGGGGTTTGTTCATCAGAGTGATTCGAGTACTTTGTGTTTAGTTTTTGTTGTTGTTGTTGTCGTCATGCAATTGCGAAAACCAACGATATTCTCAAATAACATATATCTACTTATGCTGATATCAAAAGTACTCACTGGACAGCTGTGATGTTTTCTATTAGTAAAGTACAAGTACAAATACAAGTAAATGCCTACTAAGTGATAGCTGGCATTAGCAGGAGACGCCCTGCTTGGCCACCGTATACCATGTGCTGACCGTCACCAAGGACGGTGAGTCTGGTGTGCTAGGCAGCTCCGTTGGCCCCTGATCGGTAGCACCATTATTTTCCAAGGTCACCAAGGCAACAGGTAACGGTGGATGTGGATGTGGAGGCGGAAGCGGTGCCTGTGGCTGTGGCTGTGACTGTGGCGACGGCGAAGCAGCTGCAGTTGCTATTGAAGAAAGAGCTGTTGCTCCACTTGTGGCTGGACATTGTTGTTGAGATTGTTTATTGTGTCGACGCTTTTGCTTGTTTTTGCTCTTGGTCGGCTTTGGCGTCACCTGCGACTGTGCTTGGGCTTGGACTTGAACCTGAACTTGGACCTGACCGGCATGGCACAGCTGCTGTGGATGATGGAAGTGCATCGGCTGTGGAGTGTGCAGATCACGTCCCACCTGGGGACCCACCTGCGGGCACCGAAACCGAATGGCCTGCTCATTGGCCACGTTCAGCTCCGGCCACCGAGGCTGAGCACGGGGTACCAAATGGTTATGACATAGATGGTGATGGTGGCGTTGCTTACTTTTGCTGCGTTGCTTACTTCGTTGTCGTGACTTGGAGTGAGACTTGCGCAAGCGTACACCTGTCACTTGGCGTGACTGTAGCTCCGATTGGGGACGCAGACAGTGTCGGCAAATGGATCGACTACGTTGTGATCTGCCCATCATAAACTGACCGCCCTTTTCAAAATCATCCAAATCCGCATCATCAGCACTCTCATCCTCGTCCTCATCCTCATCCTCATCATCCTCCTCATCTTCGTCATATTCCGCGTTCCGTTCCTGCCGCTGTTGCCCAACTCCAACTCCGTTAAAGCTATCGATGATGCGTCCGTTAAGCTTTTTGGGTCTATGATAGTTTTTGTAGTTGTTGTTGTTGTTGTGGTGATGGCTTGTGCAGTTGTTTATTGATGCAGTTGTTGTTGTTGTTGAAGTGCTGGTGTCATCCATGTCAATGACAACACAGCACTTGGTTGCCGCTTGGTGTCGTGTGCTATGTTTTTGTTGCAATTGCTGTTTCGTCTTGAAGTTTGACTTACGTTTTTCCGGTTCCGTTTGTTGATGATGCTTGTGCGGTTGTTGTTGCTGTTTTTGGCTGCGACTGTGCTGTCTTCTTCGAACCGTATACTCATCCCCCTTGTCAGTCGGATATGGTCAGAATGCTGTATCAAAAACAGACATCGACCTGGATATGGCCTCATCATTCCGGCAGGCCTCCAAGAACTCCTCCAGAGTAACAACGCCATCGCGATTAATGTCCATTTTCTGTGGAGCACAATTTGAGTCAAGAAATTAGTGGAAAGTAAAGATGCAAAACGAAAACTCTCAGCAAAAAAAATCTATATAATTTGTCGTTTTAAATTTGATTAACACTTCTAGCTTCGTTCCGCCGAAATTTATCGACATTTTCGTTTTGTTAACAATAATATGACGATATTATTGAAACTCTTTGCTATCAAGTAATGGAAATAGATTTTTAACCTATTTTGCCGAGCACAGTAGGGTACCCTGTGTCCAGGTACTCTGTACTAAAAGTTAATTTCCGGCCGATTGAATGGCTGCTGTATGATATAGAAAACTGATCTGAACCACATTTGGACAGTATGTATAACACCAACGAAAATGCATATTCTATGAGTTAGATTTAGATATTTTATTTATTTTTATTTATTTACTTACGAAATGATTCCTAACGCTACAAGACCAAGCTTATAAATTAAGGCACTAGTCACTAATATTAAAGTTGAAAGTTACATGTCAGAACTGAATTGATAAGAAAGGTTAACATTGAATTATAATTATTTATATTACTACTGTATATCTCAATAAACAAAAAACTTTCGACTGATCGTGTCTTTGGAAGCTATATGATATAGTGATCTGATTTGAACCAAACTTGGTTAGGGTGTGTAATACCGGCCCATATGCATATATATGGTTAAATTATCTCATCAAACAAAAAACTTTTTTATACTAAAGCTTCACTTAAGACATATCTTTACTATGGCATCTATATGATATAGAGTCCGACACAAAAATTAAAACAAACTTGATCTGCGTACGGTATCCTACTTACCAAGTTTGAAGAGTCTAGCCCTTATAAACTCTGAGATCAACAGACGGACAGACAGACAGACGGATATGGCTAAATCGACTCGGCTGTTGATCCTGATCAAGAATATATATATTTTTGGGGGTCTGCCGCGCCCCCTTCTGCCTGTTACATACATTATGCCAAACACATCATACCCTTTTTTGCTCATTTTTAGTGGGCTTCCCTGAGCATTAAAACACCGGCCCGAAATGTGTCTAAAACTAACAGGAATTTTTCAGACAACCTTACAGGGAAACTCAATGCAACAAGCTCTTTTTATTAACTTTACTTATTATTATGCCGTAGTTACTATAATGTTAGCATTCCTGATAAATTAAGCACTGTGGTGAAAGCTGAAAATTTAAAGTGAGACAAATTTAAGAACGAAAGTAAAGAGGGAAGATCCACAAATGACAAAATATAGGTTGCCCTACGCATCAAGTTGACTTCTCTGCGTTTTTGTGGTTCACAATGGTCATGACGAGGCATTCAACAGGACGACAACCGCTAATGACAATGCGTGACTGGCAAGCAAAGTGGGACTAAGACTAGTCCGGGCATCAATGCAGCAATCTGGCTAGATAGAACGACCACATGATGGCATGGTCACAGTCCAGTCATAGTCACAGTTTCATTTTCACTTCGACTCCCTCGCTCACTCTGTGTACTCCGTGTCTGGTCAAATGGCCAACAAATGAAATACATATTACAAGGACGTAGACAGGGGGACAATTGCCATTACCACCCTCCACCTTCCTAGATTTATTATTAAGATTTAGAAATAGAAAATTCAAGTTTCGAACCTTTTAATGCTTCAAAGACTCTGGGAATTAATCGGAAATAATTTGAAAATTGCATATGTTTTATCCAAAAATCAAGCAGTCTCTAATTACATACATTTATTTTTATGAAACTTATTATAAGGTTAAACATGTTATGTTCTAATCTAAGTCAGATAATTTTAATTTGATTGCGATGCTCTATTAAAGTAGTCATTTATACTATTCGTTGCACTTGTGATTAGAAGCAAGTTGGATCTTTTTAAGTCTTTGATGTTATAGTAATGTGTATGTGTTGAAACTTTTGTCATGTGGTTCCCAGTGATCGCTACACAACCAAGGCTTCAGAGCAGTGTAACTTTATGAGATAGAATGGTTGGAAGAGATCTAAAGACTCACACTAATCATTGTTATTTATTTTAGATATAGAATCTAGAGTGGATTAGGCAAATTACGAATTAATCATTACTGGACTTAATAAAATTTTCGAGCCTCTACTTGCAACTATTTTTGTTGATAAATCCCAAGAGTAATGAGGTAGGTTGGTGTAATACACGATGTCTTAAAGTTATAGCATAACCCGTCAGTATATATAAGGGTAAGGTAATTATATTCATTTTTGAGCCAAAATAAGTGTATTCTATATATGTGTGGTGGTTTAATTTGTATGTTGTGTATTCGCAGTTAAGTATTTATTGAGTAATTAGGTAAATGCCAAGGGGGTTGTAGGAAAGTTATTTTAGAAGGTAAATCAGGAATATGACATACCAATAGCAGAATTAAATGGGGTTTTAACTTCGCTTAGAATTGCTGTGGGTGAGAAACCATAAATAAATAAAGCACTGTCTATTTTGGATATAAATATTGCTTTCGTGATAGTAATTAGGGTATCGTGTTGGTGTCGTAATTAGATTTAATCTTAATAGGCAGAGTATTTAGTCGTATTGAACTCGCAAAACTGGAACGACAACAAACAATATACACACAAAATATACCAAAATGTATCCTTCTTTTCGTCCTTGTTTTCAAAGTCGATCCCAAAGAACTCGCTTTTCATTTAAAAAGTGTGGAAATAAAAATATTTTTATGGTTTTTCTTACAAAAAAGTGAAATTATTTTCCCGACAAAAAATGTAAGTTGTGTGTTTTCAACTGTTTTTTAAACGTTATTGGTAAGGACAGGGAATTGTCAGTATCTCGACATTAGGGGACTATTTTAAAAATTAATATTTAAATGTGCATCTCACAGTCCCATAAAAAAGTGGTCATAATCATAACAAGTAATTCGGAAAAACTTTAAGGAAAACCCCTTCGTTTCAAAGTATGGTATTTTTAACGTTCGATACTTTCTCATAAATACGTCGATATTTTTGGTACGAATATATACTATCAACAACAAGTTGGGCCTACCGTCGCCCCTTTGTACAAAGTTGTCCACGTCTTTGGCATAATATGATTTGCATAATGCTGAGTAAATAAGCCGTCGTTTCAGGCGAGCGTAAATTGAAATTGTATAATTAACATAAGTAATGCGTATTGTTTCTGCGGATGACAGGACAACTAAGCATCTGGGAACAGCTGAGCGGCTTTGGAGACGGATAAGTGGTTGAATAGGAGATTTGGTGTCGAATCAGTTTGGCACCCACCTGAAAGATGTGCTCCACCTTGCCCTTGATCTTCTCCTCCTCGGGGCATTCGTCGGGCAGGCGGCCCATCAGTTCGTAGATGGCAGTAACAATGTCAGTCATTTCTTCCCTCGTAATGAAGCCGTCACCATTGATGTCATACAACGAAAAGGTCCAGCGCAGTTTCTCCTCCACGGAGCCACGAGACAGTATTGAAAGTCCTTGAACAAAATCCTGTGGCAAATGAAAAATAAGAAAACGTAAATACATTGCAAGAACATTTACAAATTAATTTGCAGATACAGATATAGAGATGCTAGGAGATAATTAGAGGTACTCGCAAAATTAATGGTACAACAAAACAAAAGCCGCAACAAAATGTGTTTTAAGTCATTACTCGTACACCGCTCATGGTCAAGAAAATGGTCAATGATACTTTCCCTTTCACTACCTTAACTTTCCTGCTGCCGACTGCGTAGCTGCGAATAGGAGAGTCCTCAGTGTCGTATGTTGTTGAAGGGGATATATATTTCAGTTCATGGTATGACAAATGTGTCTAGTTAATAACAGGAAGTTTAAAAAAGTTTCAGCTAGTACAATTCAGAAGGTGTCAAGATGTTCTTGACCTGTGCGAATGCTGTGGAGGTGCTTAGATATGGGAAACTTAAAGCTCGGAACGCAGCTGGCAAACAAGTTTTCTTGCTTTACATATTTGATGTTTTTTGAATGTTTTTATTTTGGTGGTTTATTTTAGCCATTTGAACAATTTCGGACAGCACTTGTCTAATATATTACTGTGCGTTGCACGTGACAGGTACGAGCTAAGCAAGCTTTGTATTCTTAAGGGCGTCGTAGCTCGGACGTTGCCAAATGCGAATTATCAAAGACAGAAGTGGGCTAAGATGGATTATCCGAAAAGCGTTGATAAGTAAGCACTGAGTTCTATTCTCAGTTTTGTGAGTATATAGATATTTTTTTGATTTCAAGCGAAATTGGTCAGGACGTATGATGCAATAGAAAATCTTCAATTTGTGCTTTGGTTGAGATATAGTATATGAAGAAATAAGAAAGTTTTTCATACTAAAGGTTGATTTTGTACGATGCAGCTATGGCAGTGAAGATATATAAGATAATATAAAATACAAAATTTACACAATGTTTTACTTATTTTTAAATTTATTTTTATTAATAGGTAGGGGGTAAGATAAGTAATGAGCCTTACAATGTAAAACAGTTTTAAGATTTTTTATTTATTTTAATTGTCAACCTAATCTTCTTATAAGGCACCACACTTCTTCAAAAGACGCTCCCACAATTTCGACCCTTACAAAATTTCGTAGGTAATAGACATCTCAATCGATGAAAATTTCTGTTCCTCAAGCGCAACTTTAAGTTTAGGATGTTAAAAGTCACTTGGGGTTAGGTCTAACAAGTGGGCGGTTACAGTCGAGCACGCTCGACAGTAGGATACCCTGAGCCCTGGTACTCTTTAATAAAAGTTTATTTTCGACCAATTGTTCCTATTACAGCTATATGATATATAAAGCCGATTTGAACCAAATCTGGTCAGAATGTACAAAACTAACATTGATGCATATTCTATCAGTTTGGTTAAGATATCTCAAAAAACAAAAAACTTTTTCATACTAAAACTTCATTTTCGATGCATCGTTCCGATGGCAGCTACGTGATATAGTTATCCGATTTTAACCAAATTTGGTCAGGATGTATAATACCAGCTCCTATACATAATCTATCAGTTTGGCTCTGATATTTCAACAAACACAAAACTTTTTCATACTAAAACTACATTTTCGATGTATCGTTCCAATGGCAGCTATATGATATAGTAAACCGATTTTAACCAAATTTGGTCAGGATGTATAATATCAGCTCCGATACATAATATATTAGTTTTGTTCTGATATCTCAACAAACACAAAACTTTTTCATACTAAAACTACATTCGATGTATCGTTCCTATGGCAGCTATATGATATAGTGGTCCGATTAAAAAATAAAAACAAACTTGATCTGCGTATGGTATCCAGGAACCTACATACCAAGTTTGATGTCTCTAGCGTTTATAGTTTCTGAGATCGACGCGTTCAAACAGACGGACAGACAGACGGACATGGCTCAATCGACTCGGCTGTTGATCCTGATTAAGAATATATATACTTTGTGAGGTCTGCCACGCCTCCTTCTGCCTGTTACATACATCCAGCCAAACGCATTATACCCTTTTTGCCTATTTTTAATGGGCTCAGGGTATAAAAAACAAAACTAGTTGAGTCCCCAGTCAAATTTTTTCTGAAAAATTCACGACAAATTGCGCTGTATTTGGGGTTTTTTTCTTTTAATTTGGAGTTGGCCCAGCAAAATAGACTATTACCAAAGCGGAAAAAATTTGGATAAAACAGGAGCGTAGTTATATTGTATCTTTGGTAAGAGGAATAAAATATTTTTGTGTATTATTTTTCGTTTTTATAATTTTTTGATATGATAAAGTCGACCGATTTAAACCAACTTTGGTCATAATGTGTAGGACAATAACAAATTCAAATTCTGTGAGATTGGGTAGGATATCTCAAGGCACACAAGAAATTTTCATACTAAAGGACATGCGGCTCTACAAGGAAATTATAAAAATCAAGAAAAACGTCCACAGAAATAAAATTTTACTATATCGCCGTCTCTCCATAGATGTTAATTAATCATATCTTTAACGACGCTAAATTAAAGCAGTTTTGAAAAATTTTTTCGACCTTTCCATGAATTTCAAAGTAAAAAAGCTTAAAATTTTCTAAATTCAAAAACATTACCTATTAAACAACTGGATTAAATTTTAGACTGTGTATAGATTCTACAGATATGTTCATTAGCTTTCAGGTAAATTAAAGCTTTTGAAAATCGGTTTTGGCATTTTTGAGTTATTATGACAAAAGTGGGCGCACCACTAAAAAACGGCTAAAAAAAGCTAAATTTTCAAGAATTTAAAAAAAAACTGCCATAGGAAAGAAAAAAAATATTTATCGTCGTTTGGGGCCCCATATCTATTCAATAAAAAGGTTCGGTTCAATTCCGATTTGGGCTGTTGCTTAGTGTTATTATACAAATTTATTTTAACAATCAAATTTAGTGACATTTCTACATTGTCGATACTTTGCATTTGTTGCAGCTTTGGCTTAATAATGTAATAGAAGAATTTAATAGAAGAAACTCCCGTGCACATCTTGCATAAAACACCTCGAAACAAAATGTGAGCTTAATTGAAAAGCGGAAGTCTACTTAGTCTGCTGTCTATGGTCACACACACTCGCAAGCCTCACTTAAAGGAAGGAAGAGAGTGTGTAGTAAGTATGTAGTTCATGCACGCTTTATATCAAGAACGTGCCTTGTAGTCATTACAATTTTAGGTCATGATTCACAATACGAAAATGGCGACCAGGCAAAAAGGCAAAGGCGGAGCTCGCGATAGGTCTCATTTCATTGTCAGATAAGCGACTGTCTCTCTCTATGTGTCTGTGTGTGTGTGTAGGTGTGGGTGTGTGTGTGGGTGTGGGTGGGTGTATAACTGCAGTAGTTGACTGCCTTTTGTTTGGTCTGTATTTGCTTAAAATCGCACTTGTGTCTTGGCTAGGCTGCCCCCGACGAGTTAGCGTTAAAATCGTCATAATTCATCGTTTCAATGGCGTTGCAGCTTACACGTGCTACCATTGTGCTAAGGCGAAGTTGCCCCTTCTACCACCCTTCTTTCCACTTCCTTTCCACTCGGGACTATGGCATATTTTGCATATCCAACAGGCGTGGCCCTTGGGGCCGGAAGTGAAGTTCATGTTCGGACGTTAGCACCCGAGTCAGGCAGGCAGGCAGCGAACAAAATTGTAAAATTATTTGCAATTTGCATGGGAAGTCTTCCCTAACACGCCCCCAGCCACCGCCATTTGCCACGATTTGCATGCGCATATTTATTTGATTTCCGCTCTTTTTCCTCCTTCTCCTTTTCCTCTTCGTCTTCGTCTTCTCGCGCTGTTCATCTGCATTTTTTGTGTGCAATAGGAATATTGACAATGACAGCTACAGCAACTACCAGTAACAGCGATATGAACACCGCACGCGATTGTTCTATGTATTTTGAGATAGGCCTTTCTCCTCTCCCGTCCGGTGTGTCACCCACTTGCACTGCATTTTATTTCAATTTTGAGGCATTTCACTTGATTTTTTGACTTTTGTTTCAATTACTTTCTAGTTTGCCCGTATTACTGCGTGGTTTTTGAACATTTTGTATACTCTTGCAAAGGGTATTATAATTTTATCACGAAATATGCAACGCATAATAGAGGGATAGCAGACCCAAGTAAATACATATATAAATATGATCAGGATGATTAAATGGCCAAAAAATACATTACTGTAAGCAAGCGTCGGACGAGGATTTTATCACCGACACTTTTTGCTAAAAAACCCCCCACACAAAAATTTATAAAAATGGAACACGTCGTTTTTTGCGTCGGTCAACATAAGCCACTAAAATGCATACAAAAATTATAGAATGTTGCCAGATTTTATAAGAAATTAACCGATGGCATCTCTATGTGAAAACCAATGCGAATAATGTGAATGATAAAATTTACCGTCGGTGAAAAAGTGTCGGCTAAGAAGTTCCCGCATGACGCCTGCTTCAGCGAGCTTGAGTTGACCGATTAAAAAAACCGATGGAAATAAAACACGTGCTATTCAGGGGTGCCACAGAAAACAAAATCAACCGAAAGTCTCCCAAAACTCCAGACATTTTTGGGAGATTTTCGGTTGGTTTCCGTTCCTGAGGCACTCCTGAATAGGACGTGTCTTATTTAACCGACGCTTTAAAATATGTCGCGAAGCTTCTACTCAACTGTCATCCATAATTTATGCTTAAAATGTCTAAAATAATTTTATTGTACTTAAGCGCTTTTTGTTTGTTGGCTTTGTAACTGTTGTTGTCGCTGCTCGACTCACTTGGCTGACCACTGAGCCCACCCACCAAGAACTAAGCAAGTAACAACATTTTCTCCGTCTCATTGTTTTGCCCATGTCCCGGCATGGAAAATGCGAGAGTACACAACTAAGTATATTAAATCGAATTATTTGTCAAGTACTTAGACACATTAAAATGTAAGACAGTGAAATTTGCCAACACTGGCCTTAAAGATAATAGCTCTTTAAACTCAAACTCAGCTCCTTAATACTCGATAGCATCTGTCTTCCATTCTCATGCAAAGCTAAACGCTTAGTTAGGTACACATTACAGACAGTGATGTTCAGTGTAGATGACGCGTCATGATGCTTAATGTATACACGTCGATAATGCCTAACGTTAAAAAGTAAAATATGTGACTTCATTCAAATTAAGACCAATAAAACAATAAGTCGACTTTGCTCGAGAGTGAGATACACGGTAAACAAATTAGTAAACAAACATAAGCAAACTAAACAAGAAACCTAAACTTTCTTGCGATGCGTAAAATTTTATATTGAAAATGTATTTATTAATATATACAGAGCTATAAGCATTGCTAAAAACTATACTAGGTTTATAGTATCGATATTTCGTAGATTTTTCTGATATGGCTTTGTGCTGCGTTTCGTGAGATGACATTTTTAGCCCCAATACAGATTTCATGTTACAAACAGCTTACAAATTGTAATTCCTTTTTTTTCAAGCTGTCGGTCCAAAGAAAGTTTGGAAAATTTTTTATTTAAGCTCGATATGGAGATAAGATAAAAGCTGTGCGCCAAATGTTAAATCCATATGAAAAAAACAGTTGCCAAATTAGCTAGGTAGAAACTTAGCCCGCGTTTTAGCTGGTTAGTTCGGAGAACGGATAACACAGAGTTGCCAGATCAATAAATTGTCGTTTTTCAACACTGTTTACTTATTTTTTAAGTAACGGTTATAAGACTGCTTCTGTATTGTACGAGTAACGGAAATTTACGAAGCTTCGTGGTACAACTGTGTTTACAGACCGTGCCTTGACATTTTAGTGTTATGCGAATCTTTCTGTCCATTTCATTCCCTGCACTTTTATTTGCTTCCACCTTGTTATAGACTTTTGATGTCATACGCGATGTGATGCTTGTTTTACCATGTCGTGAATACTAAGGTTAAGTTAAAAGTCTTACCGAATTTTGCGTGAATTCATTTGCATGTGGAAACTATACAATTTAGGTCAACATCACAGAATATTTACTTAAAGTATTATTTTATTTTACATTGTTTTACATATTAACCTGAATATTTCCAGCGTTATGGTATAGGTATGTATATGGTAACAAGCAATAGGCATTTACTAAAACATCAGTTTTAGACTAAATATTAACATTAGATTAACTTTAATATGATATTCTTAGAGTTATTTGGTGTTTCTAACCGGTAAAAAGTTGATTGAAACAATCTCTCGAAGTTAACTGATCGAAAAATGCGCTTTAAGCTGCTCACAATATTCTGCAGTGCAAAGAAACGGCATTTTGCAATTCGCCAACTAATTTCGTTTAACTAATTTTAGTACTGAACTATATGCAATGCACACGTCATTAGAAAGGTAAAAGAGTGCTTCTTAGACCCCGTACTTAAAAAAAGTACAGGGGTCTATTGGGTTTGTTTTACCGAATATGTGCGTAACAGGCAGAAGGAGGCGTGGCAGACCCCATAAAGTATATATATTCTTGATCAGCATCAATAGCCGAGTCGATATAGCAATGTCCGTCTGTCTGTCTGTCTGTCTGTCTGTCTGTCTGTCTGTCTGTCCGTCTGTCTGTATGAACACCTAGATCTCAGAGACTATAAGAGCTAGAGACACCAAACTTGGTATGTAGGTTCCTCTATACTGCAGGCAGATCAAGTTTGTTTCAAAATTCGGCCACGCCCCTTTTAACGCCCACAAATCGAAAAACAAAATTTCATATCCCAATTATAAGAGCAATTTAAAAGTTAGTGACACCAAATTTGGTATGTAGATTCCTCGATATTGCAGGCAGGTTAAGTTTGTTTCTTTTTTGAATCGGACCACTATATCATATAGCGCCCATAGGAACAATCGGTCTAAAATCAAGTTTTAGTATGAAAAACTTTTTTGTTTTATGAGATATTGTAACGAAACTTAAAGAATATGCATTTGAGTTAGTCTTATACATCCTTGCCAAAGTTGATTCAAATCGGTCTACTATAACATATAGCTGTCATAGGACCGATCGGGCGAAAATTAAGTCTAAGTATGTTTCATGAGACATCGTAATCAACCTGATAGAATATGCATTTAAGTTAACTAAATTATTTTTAATTTTTTTCCATTATAAGTTTTTTCCATAGTAAGTACGGGGTCTCCGACTGTCGAGTATGCTCGACTGTAGCACCGGCCCACTAGTTTCAACTATAATTCGTTACCATATGGTAACGCTGGGAAGTACAGGGTACACAGGCTTTTTCTATATATTTTATTCGCGTTTCGGAATTTATTTATTTTTTTTTTATTTATTTATTTATTTATGCACGACTAAAAAGCAGTCGGCAAGGAACAAAAAAAATCGTATAAAGAATTAAATTAAAGATTAAAAAATAAAGATAAAATTAATATTAAAATTAAATATAAATATAAACTGTAATTAAAGATTTAAATTAGAATTAGAATTGATTTGACCATAAAATATTTGAGTGTTCATATGACAGCTATATGATTTTGTAAACCGATGGTAACCAAATTTGGTCAGGATGTAAAAAACCAACTTAAATGCATATTTTGCTAGTTTGGTCGGGATATTTTAGAAAACAAAAAATTTTTCATACTAAAGGTGATCTTTAACAGCCGAATAAATGGTCCTGTCGATAATCCTGACAAAAACGAACAAAAAGAATGTTGTTTTTTTCGAATTCAGCGACCTCAAATTTATCAGTCCTGAAAAAAGTTGCTCAGGACGATTCGGATCACTAAACAGACTGACCCATAGATGTATCCCGGAACATGATGTTATAGCAGAACACGAAGCCGCCGACTAGTTAAATAGTCAAATAGTCCCCTTATAGGTGCTGAGCCGTTCTGTGGAATAGGCAGACACACATTCCGAGAACATCTCAGGAAAGAAAAAAACATTTCCGGCAGTCCGAGTGGGAGCAAGCCACGGGTTTTCGGCAAGCGAAAGGTCTTATAGGCAACATAGACATGGCAACATGGGAAAGAATAGACTCAGAATACTGATAATAATAATAATAGAAAACAAGTGGGCGGTTACAGTCGAGCACGCTCGATATATAAAGCCGGTTCTAACCAAATCTAGTCAGAATGTACAAAACCAACATTAATGCATATTCTATCAGTTTGGTTAAGATATCTCAAAAAACACAAAACTTTTTCATACTAAAACTTCATTTTCGGTGTATTGTTCCTATGGCAGCTATGTGATATAGTAAACCGATTTTAACCAAATTTGGTCAGGAGGTATAATACTAGCTCCGATACATAATCTATCAGTTTGGTTCTGATATCTCAACAAAAGCAAAACTCTTTCATACTAAAGCTTCATTTTCGATGCATCGTTCCTATGGCAGCTATGTGATATAGTAAACCGATTTTAACCAAATTTGGTCAGGATGTATAATACTAGCTCCAAAACATAATCTATCAGTTTGGTTCTGATATCTCAACAAACACAAAACTTTTTCATACTAAAACTTCATTTTCGGTGTATTGTTTCTATGGCAGCTATGTGATATAGTAAACCGATTTTAACCAAATTTGGTCAGGATGTATAATACTAGCTCCAATACATAATCTATCAGTTTGGTTCTGATATCTCAAAAAACGCAAAACTCTTTCATACTAAAGCTTCATTTTCAATGCATCGTTCCTATGGAAGCTATGTGATATAGTAAACCGATTTTAACCAAATTTGGTCAGGATGTATAATACTAACTATAAAACATAATCTATCAGTTTGGTTCTGATATCTCAACAAACACAAAACTTTTTCATACTAAAACTTCATTTTCGATGTATTGTTCCTATGGCAGCTATATGATATAGTTTACCGATTTTAAAAAGATTTAGTCAGGAAGTATAATACCAGCTCCGATACATAATCTATCAGTTTGGTTCTGATATCTCAACAAACGCAAAACTCTTTCATACTAAAGCTTCATTTTCGATGCATCGTTCCTATGGCAGCTATGTGATATAGTAAACCGATTCTAACCAAATTTGGTCAGGATGTATAATACTAGCTCCGATACATAATCTATCAGTTTGGTTCTGATATCTCAACAAACACAAAACTTTTTCATACTAAAACTTCATTTACGATGTATCTTTCCTATGGCATCTATATGATATAGTAGTCCGATCCAAAAATAAAAACAAACTTGATCTGCATATGGTATCCAGAAACCTACATACCAAGTTTGAAGTCTCTAGCTTTTATAGTTTCTGAGATCGACGCGTTCAAACAGACGGACAGACAGACGGACAGACAGACGGACATTGCTCAATCGACTTGGCTGTTGATCCTTATCAAGAATATATATATATATACTTTTTGGGGTCTGCCACGACTCCTTCTGCCTGGTACATACATCCTGCCAAACACATTATACCCTTTTTTGCCCATTTTTAATGAGCTCAGGGTATAAAAATAATAATAATGATAATAAAGAAAAGAAAACGAACATTGGGTCTGCAATGGGGCAAGATGAGATGAAAAATGGCTGTATTGACCTGGTGACCGCTGAAGAAGTTCCGTTGGCTGTACTGGACTCAAAAAACGTTAAGACGTTAACGGCTCAAATTTTAAGTGGCTTGGATATGACCGCTATAACGTCCAGAAATACTATTAGTTTAGACGAGGAAAAATACAGCCAAATTAAATGCGGAATAGATACTTTAAAACATAGAATCCTCTGCCTAAAAATGGACACGGCTACAAGATGCAAATATATGCACTGAAATAAAGTCAATATCAAATGATTTCAGCATAGAAATGGAACAAATTTATACAATCACCACGGATAATGGCCGAAACATGGTCGAGGCAGTGCATCTTATAAATTGTTGCCTTGTGGAAGATGACGACGAAGAACTGAGGATATGGATGATAAAAAGCTGGTCAAGAACATAAAAATTCATTCGATTAAATCGATCAAATGTGCAGCACACACCCTTCAACTTTCTGTACAAATTTTTTTTAGGGGCATTGAATCGGTTGATTTTATTGACAAAGCACGACAAATTGTGAAGGTTTTAAGGAATTCAACTTACACTATGTTTAGCAAGCTGCAACAATTTGAGGACTTTTGCGAAACGCGCCGGAAAAGTTTAATGAAACTAACTGCAGCTGAGTGGGGAAATGTTAAAAGCCTTGTTAATACCCTGGAACCGGCGTACCTTGCCACAGAAAAGCTGCAAAGCACTCAACTGTTTACGGGTTGCTTTTATATGCTATGGTTGAAACTAAAGCTTACTGTAGTTGCAGCAAATAAAACACTGAAAGCCAAGCTTTGAGCCAGTGCATCAGTAAAAGGGAAGAGAGCCTATTAGGGTGCGATGCAATTACTTGCATAATTTACTTGGGCCCACGAATAAGACGAGTATTGGTGCAATACCCAATAATCCTTCTGCTCGCTAGAGCAAAACTAAAACAGCTTTTTTCACAGTTATTAAATTTGAAAGAACGCGCTATTATTTGTGTCATTTATATAAAAATGGCGGTTCCATTAAATACGTTCTTTTTAAAAGATCCGCTCTATTGGATCCGCCATTTTAAATTTTTTAAATTTGACTTTGAATTCGTGATCAGCGACCCCAAAAACCCCCGAGTTACAAGTTTTAAGCGAATCCGATCAATTTTGTGATCAGTGACCCCAAAAAACCCCGGGTAACGACTTTTACACGAATCGGATAATTTTTTATAAAAGTGTCCGCCATATTGAATCCACCATTTTTAATTTTTGCAAATTGACTTTATATTCGTGATCAGCGACCCTAAAAGCCCCCGGGTAACGAGCTTCAAGCGAGTCTGATGAAAAAAAAAGTGACTTTTCAAGTGATGATTCCTAATTTTTCTTTTTGATATAGTTGTTTGAATTTAACGAAATTTTGCCAACTAGTTACTGGCATAGTAACAAGCCTAACCTGTAAGTTTGGTCCTGATTGCTTGAAAAACAAAAAATTTACATATCGCAGAATCTAAAATAAAGGCGGTACCATGTCCACTTTTCTAGGCTATGTGCGTATTGGTATCATAAGTCCAATGCAAAAAACTAGACCAAATAATCGTTATTCGTTCTCGAGCTATTAATTTATTCCAAAACAAGTAGGCGGTTACAGTCGAGCACGCTCGACAGTAGGATACCCTGAACCCAGGTACTCTGTACTGAGAGTTGATTTTCGATCGATTGTTCCTATGACAGCTATATGATATTTTAGACCGATTCTAACCAAATTTGTTCAGGATGTATAATACCAGCCCATATGCATATTCCATCAGATTGGTTTTGATATCTCAACAAATAAAAAACTTTTCCATACTAAAACTTCATTTTCGGTGTACCGTTCCTATGGCAGCTATATGATATAGTTATCCGATTTTAACCAAATTTGGTCAAGATGTATACTACCAGCCTAGATGCATATTCTATCAGTTTGGTTTTGATATCTCAACAAATAAAAAACTTTTCCATACTAAAACTTCATTTTCGGTGTACCGTTCTAATGGCAGCTATATGATATAGTTATCCGATTTTAACCAAATTTGGTCAAGATGTATACTACTAGCCTAAATGCATATTCTATCAGTTTGGGTTTGATATCTTAACAAACACAAAACTTTTCCATACTAAAACTTCATTTTCGATGTACCGTTCCTATGGCAGCTATATGATATAGTAGACCGATACAAAAATAAAAACAAACTTGATCTGCCTATGGTATTCAGGAACCTACATACCAAATTTGATGTCTCTAGCTCTTATGGTTTCTGAGATCGACGCGTTCAAACATCCGGACGGACGGACGGACGGACGGACGGACGGACAGACAGACGGACATGGCTCAATCGACTCGGCTGTTGATCCTGATCAAGAATATATATACTTTTGGGGGTCGGCCACGCCCCCTTCTGCCTGTTACATACATCCTGCCAAACACATTATACCCTTTTTTGCCCATTTTTAATGGGCTCAGGGTATAAAAATCGTCATCTGGACCATGCATAAAATGAAGTTTTAGTATCAAAAACTTCTTGGTTTTTTCAGATATCTCGACCAATCTGACACAATATTCATCTGGGCTGGTCCGATATAGAGGTCTGATCCAAACTTAAAAACAAACTTGATCTGCGTATGGTATCCAGGAACCTACATAACAACTTGCATTTGCATGTCCTAACATTTTCGATATCCGTTAATGCTGAACGCTGGAAGTAATAATGGAGTATCCTAAAGGACTTTAACTTACCTCAAAGCTGACAATTCCACTGTGATCCTGATCCAGCGTATTGAATACATAATGGGCATATAATGTTGGATTTGCTGTTATAGTTGTTGTTGTTATTGTTGTAGTTGTTGTTGTTGTAAATAAAAACGAGAAAATAAATGCGTTAAATGGGAGTGTACAAATTTAAGAAGAATGGACATAAAAGTCTTTTAACAACTACAAATACAAATTCATAACTTGAAATATACATACGCACACACAAAATTTTAGCACACACATTTAAACAAATACAGGCGATTACATTTACAAGTGCTTCGATAAACTATGCGACAAGAAAATAAACTGCGATTGAACACAACACGCAGGAATGAGATGGAAGTGATTTTGATGTCGAATACGGAACGCAGAGAAATATGAATGAGTTTGTGAAAGAAAAGCTGAATTTAAAAGGAAAGTGAAAATTAAATTTTGTGCTGTGTTTGTCGGAAGTTTAACGTAAAGATGACAGCTCTACCTCTGCTGTGTCATTGTTGGCCCGCAACTTTTATGGGGGCCTCGACCCTGTTGTCTTTCCTCTCGGCAAACTTGCCAGGCTTGACGATGCTACCGCAATGCTGCCCTTATTCCAGCATACTTAAACTGTTGCAACTAACTTCCGTTTGTCAACCACAAAGTTTTTGCTTATCGCTACAAGTCAACATGATTCGAAAGAGAACTTTCGACTTGAGAATCAACCCCAGACTCAAACCCCTCGATTTCAGTGAGTTTCAAGTTTCTCGAAGTTGCTTAGGCTGCCGTCATACGACCGGTATTTTACCATTCACATTATTCGCATCGAATTTCAAGTCATACCAAAAGCCCATCACTTTTTGTTCTAAACAATTTCCAACAGAACTGTATGTTTTTTAACAGAAAGATTCGGTTAAATTTCGGTCGAGTGTAAGCCACTTCGGCGATGGCTTCGAAAATGTCCTGTTAATTATGTGAGCACGTGTGGTTGCCATCATAAGAGCGTGTGAGTGTGATAAGTTGTCAAATGCTCAACAAATTCTTCTGCGTGCTTGCCAGATATCACACACCCTTTATTATATATTGCATAAGGGTATGCCTTACATAGGAGAGCCTATATATATATATATGTGTAACATCTTATATGGACTATGTCTGTGTGGATGTGTTTTTTAAGATGCTTAGACTAATTCCTTCACTTGCCACATCCGCATTATTTTCGCCTACTTTTGTTAATGAGAGATAAGGTTTTCCTACCTGTGGGTGCTGCTCAGCTTTGTTAACGTAAAGTTTTTTTAAGCCACCTTTACTGCAACATTTCATAACCCTTAACGCGACACGCCCTCTATCGGGCACTTGGAGCAAATGCTCTTATCTGGACATCACATCACTTTTAGATTATTGCCAAACAATTGCTCATTTGTACCGTTTATGGTTACGACTCGATACTCAGCCCATCCTCACCAGTTTCACGTACCTAGAGGTGCAGCTGCACATCTCCCACAATAATCTCTCTGGCGATCGATTCTGTTTCTCTGCTCCCTTAATGGCCACACAATGTTTACACCTCTTTCTGGTTTTAACAGAAAAATGCAGTTCATAAAATGAACGCTCGCAAAGAGCAATTTTACGTGATGTGGTTTGGCATTTATGCGATGACGACTCCGATGCTTTGGCGAAAGTCTAACTGATTGTTGAAAGGAGGTTTTGATGGGGTCTGGTATAGGCACTATATGGGGCATCGGGTATCGTATTGTTTTGCGCCGCATCTCGCGACACATCGCGCAATGCCGAAAATGTTTTTGTCAAAGTTTATTGTCGTCGTTTGATACTTAATGTGTTTTTATGACGCATGACGCGATGGTATAGCCCTCAATACGCCCAAAAACCACAGGCAAGGTCAAAGCTCAAAGGCACCGATCTGGCATCGGTTGTTGTTTCTCTGCCATATATGTTATGTTATTACTTTGCCCAAATCAGAATGACTGTAAATGTGCCATGTAAAAATCGTTATAAAATTTGTGCCGCAAATTCACAATACGCCACTGAAAAACACATGAAAAACAAAGAAATCTGAGGCAACACCACCATATATGTTAGGAGTAGATGCCCGCTAATGTACTACATATGTGGAAGAGGCACGACTCGGAGCAGAATGAACCGAAGCTGGAAGCTGTGCAAGTGGAATGCCAAAGCGTCGGAATTGTGACTGAAACAAAAGTAATAAATCACCAGCTTTGATGATGATTTTTTTTTTTGGTAGTACCGGTATTAGGTTACGCTGCACATTCCCTACACCACCCTGCTCCTTCCATCTTCTCGACACGCCTTTACTCCTCATCAGGGTCAGAGTGGCAAAGCGGCTTATCAAAATAAAAAATGATTTCATTATTTATTTTTTATCAGATAACTGAGGCGCAGCATGTCTCGTGTTTTCTTCGCTTTTTTACAAGCGTTTCCGCCTGTCGAAGTCGATGCTTGTTTGTCAGCTTTACCGCCAAAGGTTCACGTTCATATTCCATCTTCCATTTGCCACCTCCAGCGTCAACTCCGTTTCCACTTTGATGCAGACTGTCATGTTACATGTTTACACGTCTTTCCCTCTCAAAGAATTGCTCAAATTTTGCAAGACAGGCAGGCCAAATAAGTTTATTATAATAATTTAGTGTCAAACATGTGTAAAAAATTTATGTTCTTTATACCATGAGCCGAGGGTATAATAAGTTTGTACACTGCATGTCCGTTTGTCTGATCTCAAAGATGGTGTGAGCTAGAGGCACCAAATTTGGTACATAGACTCTTTATATTTGTAGGTAGATCAAGTTTATTGAAAATTTAAAGCGTCCCTTTTCTCGTATGTAACATAATCAAATTCCGTTGAGTCATCATGGTCGAATAATAAGTTTGGAAGTTATCCAAGAATAAATTGCAAATATTTTCAGAAAAAAAGAAGATGAAGAAAATTATAGAGGTACAACATATTATCATGGAAGGTGTCTCGTTGTCGTGTTTCTTTTTTTACTTGTTTTCTTGTGCTCGAGGGGATTAGTACATGACGGTTAAGTATATATAGCACCGCCCACAACAAAAATAATCATAATCATAAGTTTTAAGTAAAATTTATTGTGGACAACGAGACGGGCCTGCCGGTAGTTCCTGCCCTATATACTAGTAAGAATAGTAAGTAGTTGGGTAAGGGTTTATGCTTGATTAACACTAGTTGACAAGCTAGTCAATTTTAACCCAGTAAGCTATAAATGTTGATGTCAACTTGGTCAATTCTAGTGTAAACGGTGCTCAACTCCCTGCACAAATGTGTCTACTTGATAATCAGCGCAGCCTACTTTTCGAAAATTCACGCTGTGTTAACTAGTGTAAGTCAAGCTTTACACTACTGTTTGGTCAACTTATGAATTGAGGACCACTCCTAAAAATTCTACACAGATTCACAAAACCGCCACCTTATATGTCACTTACACATATACAAATATGAATAAATAGACACATTTACAAACAAATAAGTTTTGCACATTTTTTGAGGCGATTGACCACTAGCAAAAAATTATATTTGAACTCACAAGGGGGATGCTTGTTATTCAGGCATTCAATGGATATTATAAAAATTTCTTTTTCGGAGCAAAACTAACATTTCTTTGTTCAAATTTCGGTTGGTCTTTTCCTCAGATGCTGTTAAAGGTTGGCTTTCATTTTGGTGCATTAAGTCGATTTGTCAGTCAGTCAGCCAGTTAGCCTTCCAATCAGTCGGTCAGTCAGTCAGTTAGTTAGTTAGTCGGTCAGTAACTCATTATCCACGCCTTAGCTTGGCTTGCTTTGTGGCTCGGCTTTTATTTATGGCAGCAGTCGCGTGGTAAAAAGTAAATGAGCAAATTTACTTGTTATTCAAACGAGGTCAAGTGGGTGGGAAGGGTGACCTTTCGTTCATGATGGTTGCCTTGCTTGGCCCTGCTGTGCTTCCTTACAGTCCGCCGCAACAGTCTCTTCTCTACGCCCAACTCAACCCTCTTTACTCAGCCCAGCCCAGTCGCGACTTGTGAAACATGATTTTGCTTTTTATACTTTGCTAATTTGCTCTCTCAACATTTCAGTTTTACAAGTCAAGGATCCAAGTTGAAATTCTATGCGGCTGTCAAGGGAAAAGCCGCCTATTTGAAAGTGGCAGTGGCACAATTCTTTGAGACCTTCCCTGTACTCATGTGCATCTATTTATCAATTTCTATCCCCTATTTTGACCAACATTCAAAGCCTCAGTCAATAGCTGACGCTGTCCTTTGTTTTCACCACTGACAAAGGAGGCAATAATAACGATAATACATACATATATACGACTACATGCTGGAAAGGAAATGCTTTTGGAAACAGTCGAGAGCCAGTATTCAATGGATTGACCAATATCAAAGGCTTCTGCGATTGAGCCATTTTCTCCCTCCATTTGAATGCGGGATGTCCAGACGATACTAAGTGGATTGATAACAGATAACAATAAAAACAAACTGACCCTGGATTTTGGGCCACTAACCCAATACTTGACAAAGGATGTGAATTGATTCACTTTAAGTTTAAGACTGTTTAAGCTACTGGCTTGTATTGAATTTTGGCATAATTAGAAGTCAGCTCAATTATAAAGACTTTCTTATGAATACCAATGTGTATAGAGTGGGCCTAGAGAAAAATGCTCTGAATTTTAAATATTTGTACTTTAAACCAACTATTTTACTAAATGATATAATGGTACATAAGAAATTGACAAAATTGAAATTGAAAAAATTGACCCCATTTTGTGAAGGTATTGTAAATCACATAAACTAAAACTGAATGTCCTATATATCATCTATAATAGTGCTTAAATGCTTAATGGGGACCGTTATCTATTATCCCATTAAATCGTAGCAAGATCGGACAAGTAGAACGGCAGTAATCGTTAATTCATTTTAATAATAATTTTGGTAACATATAAAAGCACCCAGACGTATGCAGTAATTTTTATTAGATTGCAATTTCCATAAAGTACTTTTATGTATGTTAAAATAAGTAACGGGTATTCTATGGTCGGGACTTAACTATAGCCTTTCCGACTTGTTAAAAATAGATATACATATTTTGTATATTGGTATTGTCTGTTGGCGGAGGCCTACGCTTTGAAAACAAAAGTAAAAAAAACCCAAGTAGAGATTGATTTATGTATGATGAATAATAAGGTAAGAAATTGTTGGCTGTCTCGACTAGTGTTTTTTAAATTAAATTTTAATTTAATTATATAAAATTAAGTTTAATCAAGGTCTAGTTATACTAATTAAAGTCGAAAAATAATTGATTTACTAAAGCTACTTTTCTCAACGCTTGTGAATGACATCTTCTAAAAAAAAACCTCTTTACATGGTAAATACCTAGTGACAAAAGTCTTTCCATGACCTAAAATTTCTGATATCCAATTTTGTGACGTACGAGACTCGTATAATAAATAAATTAAAAACAAAATATATAAATTAAAAAGAAAAGTTAGTCGGAAAGGCTATAGTCGAGACCCCGACCATAGGATACTCGTTACTTATTTAATATATATAAAAGTACTTTAAGGAAATTATTAATATTGCTTTGAAAACATTTATTCGGCATTACTGCCTATATACTTGTCCGATCTGCCTGGATTTAGTGGGATAATAGATAATAACAATTAACCACAAAAAACGTATTATCTTAAAAACTGTGGGTGAATGGTTTTTTGCGATTTGCGGGGACGGACAGAGGCGTGGCGGAATTTTAAATCAAGCTTGACCTGCTCCAACACAATTGGAGTCTGTATGCCAAATTTGGTTGCCCAAACTCTGAAAAGTCTCTGAAATTTTGGCACTCACCCAGAAGGACGGACGGACATGGCTATATCGACTCTGCTGTTGATGTTGAACGAGAATATACATAACCCATAGCCTCATTATCACTGTTACATACATTCCAACGAACACAATAAACCCTTTTACTTATTTTTCAATTAACGGGTATATTGACATTCGACACTGCGTTAAAAGTTTTAACCAAAAGTCGCCATTTATCTAATTTACTAAAAGTCTTTGTATGCAAATTTGTAAGTAAAGACTTTATCACTTGATCGATATATAACTCGATAACTTGCATTTTCTTATTAGCTGTATATAGTGCTAGTTGCCTTTTTGAACCGTTCGTGGTGCTATCTACACTAGATTTGCATTAGCCCTACTTTCTATAATGGTAGTGAAATTAAATTCCAATAGATCTATTTTTGCAAAGCTTAGTAAACAAGATTCAGCTTAAGTTTTGAATTTAGGTATGTTAAGGATTGTGTTTTGTTATTGCGAATTGCAATTTGTGATGATATCTAATGCACGATCTGAGCTACAAGCAATGGGTTGGGATGAACAAAAATGTATATAAATATTGATTATCTGTTATCGCTATTCTGACTGTGTACGAGCGTAGTCGATAATGCAACTAAACGAGAAACGAGTAATATAGGCAAGCGTTAGTTAATTTACTAGTTCAAGTCACAAATGTTAACGAAACAAATTATACTGTACCGCACGAACCTCCCTGTGGAAAGAACTGTGAGTAGATCACTTTGAAGGTATCCTCCTTGACAACACCCGTAGGGCATTCAGCCTTAAAACCCCGATAAATTCGTTTGATTTCATCCTCTGTGAAACGGGTGGCACGACTCAGGGCACTCAATGAGTCTGGTCTGTAGCGCGCAGGCGTCTCAAATTCTTCTAGCTCGGAATCTGTCAAAAGGTTTGCAGACGAAAGCGTAATGCGTAAAGAGTCAGGAAAATGGAAAGAGAAAGAGTAAGCAATGAATGAGTGGATATGTTGTATCAAGCAATATATATGGGAAAATATTATACTGGGGTGCTTCAGAATACGAAACCGACCGAAAATCTTCCAAAAATGTATCGAGTTTGGGAAGATTTTCGGTTGGATTTGCTTTCTGTGTCACCCATGATATTGATCACAAAGAAAATGTTTTATTTATTATAGTTTATACGCAGTCGAACTTTATGTTAAAGGGGCCATGATATTTTTCTTAAGTTTGAGAAAAATTTCTAAAATAATTGAAAAAGGTTTTTTTTTTTGCAAAATGTTTAATGACATAATATGTTTTTTACGATTTCAATTTACAATTTCTGTGATACCGTTTCCAAAATAATACATTTTTAACTGTAGAAAATATTCTGCACAATGCTAAAAGTAGTGTTCAGGGATCTTTATTGGTGATCACAGTTACATGATTAGGTCCCCCAGTGTTTTGCTTGAACACTGTCAGGAAAAACGGAAAACTAAGTTTAATGTGAAAATACGATAAGTTAATTCGCTAGGGTCGAAAAAGGTGCCAGAGGAGGTTTTTTAATTAATTCCCAATCTTCATTGCTTTAAAAGTATGAAGTTATAATTCCAACTGCATGAAAGTACATTAAAATACTAAAATGTCAGAAATATTTGCGAACACACAAAAGTCGATTTCCATAATAGATAATATTTTTTTAATTACGAAATATATGGGCGGGCACCGTAGGCGTGGTCAGATCAGTCTTAAACAATCTGTATCTTAATTTTTTGAATTTTTGCCATCTAAATTCAACATGTCTTTCAGTTGGTTAACTGAGAACGTAAGTAGACATTTTAAAAGTGGGCCACAGTTAATACTCTCTCTGATCCGAGTGTCTTCTCCTTTTATGGTATAGAGAATAGACGCTTTTAATGTTCATTCGTTAATCTATTAAATATTTAAAGAAACATCTTTTACTAGACTTAAGTATTTTTTTTTATTAATTTTCAGGCAATTTGAATGAGGCTCTCCATCTGGGCTTGGCGGAACAAGAAGGCTGTCACTTCATATGGAATTAAATTTTTCGTTTTGTCCTTTGATAGTTCTCGTTTTATTCCTTTGGCATTTCGTTTGCTGCTACAGTCGGGAGCATTCTAAAGCTTAGTTTTATGACTGTGCATTTGTTATCCAGTTCGCCAGTTGAGCTGCCGCCAGTAGTGAGCTGCCTAATTCAGTTGCTAGATATCAAAAGGCATGTGACATGTGACATTGTTGATATTGTTGATGCTTTAATTCGAATATATATTCATGTGCTGTTTGTTTGCCTCTAAGTTAGAATAGCTTTGCATTCAGATTTGTGGCATCCCAAAATGACATTTGCGATATTTGAATACGTATGTCATCAGTTGGTAAGCCATAAGCAGTCGAAAAATATATTCAGTATTAAAAAAAAATTGTTTGAATTATTTGCAAAACTAAAACTCGGATTGGGTTGGGAATTGTGAAATTGTGAAATTGGAAGAAGGCCAATGTTTTTTGGTTTTGACTATTCCGTTGAGGTCAAGGTGTGAACAACTTGAATAGCAATGCCAACGCAAGCATTCAACTCATTTGCGATTGCGGCTGTGGGGCGTGTTCGAGACTTAAGCGATGGGGCGTGGTTAGTGGACAGTGGACAGTGGCGTCGATAGCAATTGGCAACAATAACAATAAATAAGGCGTGAGAGAAGGTTATCTCTGTTGTCATTGTAATTTCAGATAAAGCACACATACACACATACACACACACACACACACACACACAAACACACACCTACACATAGAGTGTGCAGAATGCATATTTTCCCCCCACAAAACATACACATTTAGTGGCATACAGTTGCAGCTGAAACACCTGCACCACTTGCAACTTGTAGCATTGCATGAGTTCGCATAATAAGTTCCTGTTTATCTCGACTCGGTTTGTTTGTCTGTTTGTTTGTTGGTGCAGCGCTGCACAGTGGGACCATTTTTATTTTATTTTCCAATCTCATTTTTAAACAAACAAAAAAAAAAGATCAAAAATTATCGTTTACACTTATCAACAAGTAAGAAAGGCTATAGTCGAGATCCCGACAGTAGGATACCAGTTACTTTTTTTAATATATAAAGAGAGTTTCGAGAAATTACTACCTAATAAAAACTACTGCATACTTTTAGGTGATTGTATTGAAATAGTAACTTTGTTACTAACTCTTGCTGCCGTTGATAGATAACATTAGTTACCAGAAAAACTGTGGGTGTGGTGGTTTTTCACGATAAATTCACGCATGAATTTAAAACAGACTTGATCTGCGTGGGATCTATAGAAATCTGTGTGCCAAATTATTGGGTCGGAGACGCCTCCCTTTCCCTGTTACATACATTCCAACGAACACAATATGCGCTTTAACTAATTACACTAAGCAACAGCCAAAAAATTACAAGAACGAAACCTCCTTTTCTGGATAGATTTGGGGCCCGAAACGACGAAATACATTTTATTTTTATTTTATGGTGAGTTTTTTTTTAGAATTTTTAAAAAATCTGCCTTTTTTTTATTACTTTTTTTCAGAGGTGCACCCACATTTGTCATCATTACTCGAGAATGCCACATCCGATTTTAAACCAACCATTGTTTTTTTCGAAGTGATTATTTGAATCTAATTTCATTTCATAAACAATACAGTTTAATGTATTAAATAGTTAAATTAACCTAATAACATTATTATACAAACAAATTACTTTTTTTTTTTATCTCATGTGAGGCCAGACATAACATATACGTATTGCACTGTTTTTATTGCGAGATTTCATCAGTTTTTGTATCATAACTTTTGTAGCCGCAGCCAAGACGCAGACAAAAGCCGGGTAATTTAGGTAGAGAATTGCTAACCAAAGCGTACTGTATTAGTGAGAATAGTAGTTAGTTATCTTCCACCAACTTTAAAAAATAGACTAATTATAGAGTTTTTTATAAAATTGCTGATATAAATAGTAAATAAGTGAAGAAACAAATGTATCCGGCATTTTACAAACGCTTCTACCATAAAATGATTTTTGTTACGTTTTCACGCCCTTATGCCCCAGTGTGCGCTGTGTGTGTGAAGTGCGGGTGAGAGTCTGCTAGCGCAGGTGTCATGTTTCCGTTTCCGCTGCAGCACCAATGCAGCAATGCTGCAACAGAAGCCGCCGTCAGCACAGTGCAAATATTTTTGCATGCTACTGCTGCCAACCTGATAAGCATCGGTATCAGAGTCCCTATAAATGTGTGTGTTTGCTGTGGTGTGTATGTAAAGATAGCGGGTAGTGTTTTTGTTGGGTATGCCTGAAATTCCACTGTAAGTGCAATAATATTTACTTTCGTTCAATTACAAGTATCGATAAGTGCAATGCTAAGCATTTTGTTTGTTTTTAAAAATGATACTCAAATACAGAAAATTTCTTATAGATTATCGTAAACTGGGTTTTGCCAAAAAGTTCAATTTTGTTGCCTGGTGTTATAATAACAGTGTGTTTCATATAAGATTAATATTTTTTTTAATTGTAACTTTGGATCCGCTTTTCTAAAGTTTTCTATCGTTACTCTATTCTATTTGACATAAAACATTCCGTATTTCTCTTAATGAATTTATTTAAGTTTTAAAGAGTGCATGAATAAGAACTTAGTATATTATTTAGAAGGTATACAGATTTCTAAAATCAACTACGAAATACTCGAGAACCGATAAAAAATGCAAGTTTCTCTCTAAGAAAAACTTTTTAAAAAATACAAGATAGAGTTTTATTAAGGAAGCATTATTAAAGTGGTTTCTTATCATCTGGAAAAAGGAATACGAAATACCATGAAGGCAGCAGACAGTGCCTCGGAAAGGCACAAGCGAAAGTGATACTAGGATAAAAAGGCCAAGGAGGCCACTACGTGCTACCCAGAAGAAAGAGGAAAAAGTAAATCAAATGAAATAAGCAGGAAACACACAACCGTTTTTTATTTGACTCGCCAGAAGGGGAATCCGCAGGTGACACCGTGACAAAGGGTAAGTGCACAATTTCTGTAGTTATTAAAAGATATGTCTGCTTAGCCTGTGTTGGTCGTAGATGTGCTTTCCCTTTTTCACGCCGCTACTTTTGTGTTTGACGGTAGAAGTCGACTCTCAATTTGAATGGGAGGGGTGCAGGAATCTAGTCAAGGGTCTTCCGGCAGAAGTTTTCTTAAATGCAATGAAAACAGCAACAAAAAAATGATTGAGGTAGCGGAGATCCTTATACATTTTGATGCACACACAATCACAATTCGAATCAGAATTCCATTTTGATTCTGCAGGTGTACGTTACTAGAATCTAAGCATGGGGACGGATTTATTTGATTGGCTGGATTTTTGAGCTTAAAAAAGGGAGTTTTTGTAGTGAGGCTGTGTTATTACATTGACTGTTCGTAATATTATAACGTTCGAAACGCCAGACCTAGTGATTCCAAATTCAAATTTTTAGTTTAAAATTCTCTGGGAACTTGGAAAAGCTTTTACATGCAACTGTGTTATGCAGTGAGCTTTTAAATTGAAAGTATTTATTACCACATGGTAATCAGAAGTTGTCTTCTTATAAAATAATAATTAAATAATTTGTGCTAATTTAGATGCTTGGTTTATTTTGCTTCGGCCTTTTTATTTATTTACAATAAAAATAAGGACTTATGTGTTTGATATTGTCAAGAAGTTACTTATAATTTCAAGTACACAAGGAAATCCCCAATCCGCACTCTTTTTTATACCCTGAACCCATTGAAAAAGTTTTGTCTATCCTGGCCGTAGGTCGTTCAAATCGGTAGACTATATCATATAGCTGTCATAGGACCGATTGATCAAAAATCAACTTTTAATATGAAAAAGTTTTTTGTTTGTTAAAATATCTTAACCAAACTGTTAGAATATGTCTTTAAGTTGATCTTGTACATTCTAATCAAATAAGGTTTAATTCAGTTCCATATATCATAAAACTGCCATAGGAACAATCGGTCGATAGTCAACTTTCCGTATAGAGTACTTGGGCGCAGGGTATCCTACTTTCGAGCGTGCTCGACTGTAACCGCCCACTAATTTTCATTTGTAATTATAATCACATCATACACGTGTAATTTTATTACAAATATTATCATCTTATATTTTTCAGTATTTGATCAAAATACATCAAACTTCGATGTATTTTTACATTGTAACTCTATAGCAATTTTTGGGATGAATAGCAAATGAACTGAAAATCGTTTTATCTTTAATAGATATTACTGTCAGAAACCTCCACATAACCTCCTAGATTTATATTAAACATTCCAAAGATGAAAAAAAAAGATAATATGCTTTTTAAGGAATGTCTGAGCTATTTTATGTCTTAAGCTGATAGATAAGGAAATAATTAAGTACGAAGCTCAGAGGGTTAAAGTTTTATTGTATAAAGCTTAAATAATGTATAACTTTTGATTCTTTGAGGACAAGCAGTAAATTCTAAATGAAATAGATGCAACTGCAACAATGTACAGAATGGTATTTAACAATAATAGATTTTGTAATGAAGCAAGCAGTTGAAGCAGCTGCAACAAATGTGCGCACCACACAATTTGCGATAGTCTTTCCAGGCCCGCGGGCAATGAGACGGTAAACCGCCAGGCACTAAGACAATGACTACACTTATCTCGCTGAAATTCACATAATTTACGGGCGTGTAAATTTCACAGTAAAACAGCGGGATTACAATGGGGCCGCAGGCCGAAAAACATGTGAGAAAAATTGATTGAAATGAAATTGGGGCATTCACTTAGCCCTGACAGTCTTGCAGATGGCACATGTACCTTTTTATAAATTCTGTGACCAAATATAATTGTGGTTGCAAAGTAAAGCGCCATTTACGTATGTGTTACAGCTTTACAAGTTTGGTATATATCTAAAATTTTAAAAATATCTTTATTGGTTCAAAAGATATTATTCTTCCAAAAAAAAAAATGAGACATGGTCCCACTGTGCGGCGAATGTGGAACATGGTTGAACGAAAGCTGAGGACAAAGTTTGTGGCGCGTTTCATATCGTCGTCACAATGTTGCCGTTTGCTACTTGCAATAATTAAACAATGCTTATTTTTTTGGGACTTTGCCGTTATTTTTGTTGTTGTTGTTCTTGTTGCCAGATGCTGTGTTTTATTGCCTATTTTGCGGCGGAGACCGTTCCTGGAAGTGGCTACCATTGCCTCTTTAGTTGACCAGACAATTACCAACTAATTTCAGCCATGGTGCGAAGAGAAACAGAGATAGAGAGAGAGAGAGAGAGAGAGAGAGAGAGAGAGAGAGAGAGAGTAGTAATAAAATTCTGCACTTGTTTCTGCTGATGCACTTACTCAGATAAACACCCACAGACACTTATATAGCTGGGGCGACACCAAAACTGAATGCAAAAACTTTTCTATACACAAACATCCACGAAAAATAATTTAAAAACTAGTCGGAAGAGCTATAGTCGAGATCCCGACTTCAGGAACACTCTATACATAATTTTAGAAGCTTGTTTTTCTTTAAAAATTAAAAAAAATAGTTGAAAAGTTGAATTGAATAGGTAGGCGCTGCTTTTACCTATTTTTTAAGTAACGGGCATAATCATTAAAATCCGCCGAAGTGTATTTTCTCGGCAGTGCTCTTCCTTTTGACGTTCCATAATATCATAGAAATGATCAGTCGTAAATTGGGGTATTCAAGAGTATCAAATCATTGGTGTGGCGTAATTCACCTTTGTTTCTTCATTTTTGTATGCGCTTTACTTAAAAAATAAATAAATGGGTATATTGTATTCGTTGAAATGTATGTAACAGATGCAAGAAAACATCTCCGATCCAATATATTTTTCTTAACAGTCAAGTAGATAGTCGATTCCGTGCGTTTGTCTTGACACATAGCCATCTACAAGCCCTAAGCAGATCAAGTTTGTTTCCGCCCCCCCATATATATATTGAAATATTCTATGGTCGGGATCTTAACTATAGATTTTCCAACTAGTTTTTTTCGTTATTGAAATCCGTTTCTGAAGAAAGGCAAAATAGCAGCCCAGGAACAGGAAAAACTGAGGGGCTTGGAATGAAAAAATTATAAGAAAAAAAAAATTCAAGTCAGATACGACTAGTTTTGGGCAATAAATGTTACTAAAAATAAAAAATTATAGACTAGTAAAATTCAACATGGCGGTTCAATATATCAGTTAATTTTATCTAAATTTGTCCGGCTTTTCTGTATCTTATGTATAATCGGCTAGTTTCGATGGATGACTTGTTGATGGGAGAATCAACAAAAAATATATTAATTTTAGACCGATCGTTTCTACGGCATTTATGCTATGAAGTGAACAGATTTTAAGCAATTTAGGTTGGGATGAATAATACATGACCAAATGCATAAATTTTGAGGTAATGAACCAAAACAGATTTAGAAAAAAAAAGTTTGACGGATACGTCATCTGATTATATTCTTTAATATTTTACAAAATTCTTGACAAAGTAGTAAGGGTAAAATAAAATGATGAAAAAAGTGAAAAAATGCTATGAAAACCGAAATGCACTTAACTCATTTGCAAGCTGGGCAAAATGCGCTTAAATAAATTAAAATGTGGCAGCCCTGACACTTAAATACACACGTAAGTGAAGAAAAAAGAAGAGGAACATAATAAGAGAAATGGATAAACAAACATGACAGACAAAGGACAAAGTGTCCTGGCATCTCTGCGCTTTCGACTGAATGCCCGTGAAAGGCAGTGAAAGCGCGCCTAGAAAGCGACTGAAACAATTGAAGCGACGTCAAGATTGTCCGACTACAGACTACAGTTCCGTTGAGATCTCAATGGTGCCAAATGCAGGTGTTGCTGCCGTCGCGATGCTGTGCTCAAAAAGGTGAAATCACAGCTCAGCCTCAAGCTCATCGTGAGCTGCACAAACACTTAAAATGTGGCAGTTGCCATTAAAAATAATGTATAGTATCAAGCAACAACCACCGAATAATGAAATGATCATTAAAGACTGGGCCAGAGCAGGGACCAAGGCCAAAAGGACCTTCACTGTTGGCCATCAAGTGTACAAATTGAAGCGACCACAAAATGCAGACGCAGAATTCAATTATAGTGAGTGTGGGTTGAGAGTTTGGGTGTGAATGTGGATGTAGTCGTAATGAAGAAATTATTAAATGCAGTAAAGAGCAGAATAATCAGACAAGGGTAAACAAAAAGTCAAGATAAACTACCAGCAGGACAAAAAAGGCAGAAAAGCAGATGGGAAGGCACAAAAAAAAAATGTACACGTAGCAACCAAAATGGCAAATGGACCAGAGACAAAGTCGGAGATGAAAATTGAGGTGGGGTTGATGGGGAGAAAGAAACAATAAAATGCAGCCATCGGCAAACTTTGTGCTCATAGGAAGAGCATGACACAAGGATTGACAAAGAAGGCAGGTAACAAATTGTCAAAGCCAAAACAAGTGTGGCAGAAAAGCCAAGATATGTACGATAAGGTTGCACATTTCATTAGGCATTCAAAGTAAGTAATACTATTCTAGGAGGCTATGACCCCTGCTCGCTTCGCTCGCGGTGCTACTGTCGAGCATACTCGACATACAGAAGACCAACCCAGATGTATCTGCTGTTAGATTGGTTCAAATATATCAAAACATAAAAAATATTTTCATTCTTAAACAGTTGTGAGTGCATGATCTAATCAAAAAAATTGAAACTATACTTAAGTCTAAGGGCCGGTTTTTCACTTTTTCCTTATGTTTTTTTCGTTATTACAATAGAGCAATGTGTTTTTTAAACACTTTAGGTTAGTTCGTTCGACATATAAGTCAAGTGTGATTTATAAAAAAGGCTGCGAACCTCCAAAATGTTGTTAAAGGTTCGGTTCGATCCATAGAGCAAGACATCAGTTCGGTTCGCAACTCGTTATATATACCCTCTCAACACAAGGTTTGGGTTCAAACCATGGTTAAATTTCATGCAAAGAAAAAAATATTTTTTTTTAATAAATTGTTCTCTACGTTTTAAACTAATTAAATTTTTATTTTAAAGATTTCAAATTTTGATTTAAATTTAAATTTAGTTGAAGATATTAATATGACCTATTTTAATCCGAAGTGAAAACTATAAAATTTATGTAATTATTTTTTTTTCGAACCGAACCTATTGTTTAAGAAAGCGGTTCGGTTTAGGTTCGAGGGTTATCTTTTTTATCTTATCTTTTTTGTCAAATTTTTTCAATAAACTTTTTCAATAAAACTTTTGCTCTGCTTATTTCTATGCTAACCGAACGAAGCTGCAAATACGGCTCTTATTTGTGTGGACGCAGCCAAAAGCCGATCACAATGCTAAGGTGAATTGAAAATCGTCTACAGTCTGCAAGTTACGAAATGAAGCTGTCTATATTCTCAGAGTGATTGTCGGAGGGGAGATGTCTTTCAAAGTTTTGACTGTCAGACCAGTTGAATTTCACTCTAGAGTTTCGATTTACTTTCGAGGTCTCCTTTCAAACTGTCATTGTCAAGGTGCTCCGGGTTGCTCCAAAAGTCACCTTTATGTCCCAACTCCACGCAACTTCCACTTTTGTCTTTAGCCTTAAGTCTGAAGTAGACAGCAAATACTGTGTTTTAATACGCATTATTTAAAAAATAGGTAAAAGTGTATTTTGTGTTCGGATAGGTAAATGTATGTAAATGTATGTATTACACAGTTATATAAAAGCTGCCTTAAGCAAGCCTTACACCAATTCAAGGACGAACCGTGCAACTTTTTAGTTAAGCTCATCATTTTGCCAGCTGCCTGAGTTGCCAAGAATATAGAAATAACAAAGGAGTTGAAATAGACATCAGAATAGTTCCTCAAGCTGAAGTCAGACTCAATAAAATCTCGAGCAAACGTGGAGCCCTCACAAACGAAAATCAAAGTGAACGACACAAAAAAATAAGATAATTTAAGCAATGTTCATCTATTCGTCTGTTTGTAGACAGGACCGCACAGTGGGCGATTTGGCCGGTCTAGCGTAACGAAATAAATGTTTTCGATCATAAAATCTACCAAAATTTTATCACCCGCCGTTCAATTATGTTCATATTCAGCTTTAATATGAAAAGCTGTTCTGTTTGTTAAGTCATCTCAACCATCTCACAGATTCGCTTTTCGCACGTTAAGTCTTAAATTTTTCTACTAATCTTTTCCGCCAAATCCGGCTTTTTCCAGCCAAATCTGACGATTTTTCCAAAGTCCAATTGCAGGGGCAGCTGACAACGTGAATATATTCATCACACTAAAATACCCTCTACACGAGGTAAAGGTCTAGTGACGAAAGCAAGTTGCAGCCCCAAAATTTCTGATATTGCTTTCGTCACTAGCCTTTTACCTCGTGTAAAGGTTTTTTTTGTGGGATCTATGTGACAAAAGCAATCAATACATACTGATTCATCGTGCAGATCATGCAGAAGGGAAGTAATCAGAAAGCCACGTTAGTAACATTATTAAAATTAATTCAATGCGATAGTGGCAATTGATCAGTGGTTAGTAGAGGAGATTGGAAGAAACCCGCTTACGCTTGGAAATACAGCCCCAGGCTAAGAGAAGTGCAGAGAAAGCTACGCAACGAACATAAGAGAAAGAAAAAGAGAAATAAGAAATTAAGATATCCACATAAAATTCAAAAGATAACTACACCAAACTAGAGGGTGTAGCAGTGTGGGGGCTATATGTTACTTAAGGGGATACGTCAACCGGCAACATTGCTTACCATTCTGTGCGGCGCTACCCTGGAACAGACTACGCAGATAGCTGATGAGCCGTCGATGCAGTGGCCGGTGGCGATGTCGCGATGATTTGCGGATCGATGATGATGATTCTTGACCGCCACCTTCGCCCTGTTCCACATCATCAATGTCCACGACATCCTTGCCGCATTGTGACGCATCCACAATGATCTCAATGCTCCGCTGTGTGTTTGATTTTTTCAGAGCGACGCCGGTGGAACTGCCGGCAATACCACTACTGTTAAGCGCTGCCAATGCACTGCTGTTTCCGGCTCCAGCGCTGGTGGAAATGGTGCCAATAAGCGTATCCGTGGCACAGCTTCCCGTACCCGCTATGCTGCTCACAATATTGTCCCGCGAACTGTGCGCCGGCTGCTGTTGAATGATACGATTGCTGGTTGTCGCCGGCATTTGACGTCCTTGGCCGACTCCGGGTATTTCGTTGACGGTGCCATTGCTGTGGCTGCCGCGATAGATCAACTCCGTCTCATTGGACACCTGGCGCAGAGCATGCAGTCCCAGGCCCGTATGTGAAGCGCTGCTTGCCATGCCCCCGCCACCGCCACCGCCTCCACCACCGCTTCCACCTCCAGCTGCAGCACTTGAGCCGCCGCTGCCATTCAGTCCCGTGTAGTAGGCGCTATTAGGTCGCTGCGTGTGCTGTACCTGTGGCCCGGCCATTGCCCACTTTTCTCTTCGCACTTGAAATTGGCGGGGGGAGGTGTCGCTTCCGCTATTTGAGCGGTTAAGCGGTTAAGCGGTTGACCGTTTGAGCGTTTGAACGGTTGAGCTGTTGAACGTCTGGTCTAGTTGTATGTTAGGCGCCTGTCTGTTCGGGTTAGTAGTTTTAGGTGCATTGTAATCATTTCTGTCTCTTACATGTTGACTATAGCGCGATCGTCAGAGGTTAGGCTCTGGCTAAGACTCGGCGTTAGTATTGTTCGTTTGCTTTTTTTGTGAAATTTGATTGAAAAGCTTTGCGCCTGGCAGTCGGTAGTCGATTTAACTTTAATTTTAACCTGAACTCCAATTTACAATTCTCAACATCTGCGCGAAGAGAGAGAAAGATTGGGAGAGAGAACAAGACAAAATATCAGAAGCGTGTTTGTTAGTTTCAATTAATATTCGGTTATTTTTAAATAGCTTAAAATGAACAGCCAGTAGCGGTTAAGTTGTATGTGTGCGTGTGAGAGTGTGTGCATATAAATATGTTTAAAGCTTAGTTTTAAGGAAGCCATGAACCGAATGCCATGCGTACGACAACTGATTAATATTTCAAAGACATACAACCCAGTAAATCAATCAAACATTTTTAATTTATTTACATATTTTTTAGAAGCACTCAAAAGTATTAAAAATATCCGCTTACAATTTTAATACTCAACGCCATCTGCAATTGCATTTCTCATTTTAGCGTTTTGGGCGGAATAACCCCATACTAGCTAGTAGTGGAAAAATAGTGTTATTTCGAAAATTTACCAAATTTAAAAATTAAAAAAAAAAAAAACAATAATAGATCTTGTGTTATTTTTTATTACATTTATTTTAAAATAAGTATATATTTATAATGTCATCTACATCTGGTTCTTCTTTCTCTTTTTGTTACGCTCCACTTTATTTTAGATTTAAATAGCTGAAAGCAATTCTTACGTATGGCAATATTTTTCAGATGTGCGCAAATAAATGCCAAATAATTTTTTTCCTGCAATTAAATTGCAGAAGTACGCTCTTGTCTTTTCGAATATCACTCATGGCAATTTTTTTTTTTAAGCTCCAGCGATTCTGTCCATGATTTACAGAAAGTTTAATTGTAACTTTTTTTTTGCGGATTCTCTTTCAAGACAAATTTCTAATCTAGCTGGGAACAAGATTATTGTTAATGTTGTTGTTTTTGGCAAACACTTTTCATTTTTTTCAAAGTCGCTAAAGTCTGCTGCGATAAAATAGCTTCCAATATCAGCAAAATTATAATATTAATTTTAAGTATGCTTAATACTATTAAAAAATGTATTTAAAATACATTTCTTTTAGTACTTTAACATTAAAAAAAATACTGTAATTTAGTTTAATAAATTTTGATATTTATTTTTTAAGTTTAGTTGTTATAGCTGTTAGATGCCAGAGAGTCCCTGTATATAAATTGTATTAAAATGAATAATCAAGTATGAATTATATAGTCTAATGGACATGACTGCGACTTACCCTGTGTCAGATCCCAAGATATCCTAACACTTATTTGCACTTAAATGCATAGAAATTACGTAATCTATCACAAAATATGATTTTAATTTCAATATTTTTCAATATATTTAAAATATCGTGAGACATTTCTAATTATCCAAGTAGCCCAGCTGGCGACATTGTTTTGACTATCGATTCCAACAGCCTGAAAGTTCAGTTGTGTTTTTATATTATTTCGGTTCATTTCGTCAAAATTTTAAATTGTGTAAATTTTTTTTTTGTTTGAGCTTTTATTGTTGGTCAAGTTCTCAGACCATAGCAAGATGGATGATAGGCCTTTCAATCCATTTTATATTGGACCCCATCCGAGCATGGCATGTGCTGTGACAGAGACCCCGGCACGTCAATGCTCCCCTGATTGTCCTGAGAAGATTGTCGAGGGCGGAAAAACAGAATCCCCGGATAACGCCTCTTCAATCGGTGCTCAGGGAGCTAAAGATGCTACCAATTCAAACAATATAGACAAAAAGGCAAATGATGAACCACCTTGCTGCACATATCCTTGTAATGAAGGACGCCATTAGCATCAATGATATGCGGGACAAACCTAACATGTACCATTAAAGTCTCAAATTAATTAAAATCGTCCATAAACACAAAAAAATCGAGCATTGTAGTGGGTCCGTTAGATTTCCTAACACATATTTCCACAAATCGCATTAAGCGAATTCACTCACGAACAAATCATCAGACTACAGCTCAAAGTTTTCTTCTAAACTTTCAGATTAAAAAACAAAAACTTGCAAGAAATTTGTTATTTTTATCATATACTTAGCTGCCATAAAAACGATCGGTCGAGAATGAAGTTTGAGTAAAGAAAGGACATAATAGTGATGTAAAAATACATAGCAATATCAGAAATTCAATTTAAGCGAAAGCCATTTTCAAGTTCTTTGTGACAAAGTTATTTTATTGTAGTTAATTTGCAAAATTTAGTTTCCTCGTTCAACGATAACTGACCGTAATAAATGATCAAAAAAAAAACCCAAAGCTTGAAGCTGGCATGAAATCGGTACAAGAAAAATAAGATTTGTCTGAAAGTACGCGAGTATTTTATGATATCAATTGTGTTTTCAAATAAAAAACAATATTTTTTAATAAAACCCGTTTTTCCCAAATTAATGTATTATTTACCGATATAACAATAGCTCAATTTTTTTCCGTCGATCTTAACTTATAATTTAAATTGTGAATTAACATCACTAATAACTGATTGGTTGTTTCGGGCTCGATATAATTTTGTCTCCCCTATGGACTGACATATACATAGATAGGAACAGATATAGTAGAATTATAATCATTCGGCGAGATATCAAGTATCTCACTGGTTTTTCAAGTACAGAAACAGACAGCTTCAGCTTAACGAATTAACGTTAATGCCAATTACCAAATTTGTTTCCAACTTTGTAGACTTTTAGTGATTCCCAGTTTTTGCTATTATACATTTGCATATTTCATGCGTTGCAAGCAGCACTAATGGGTCAGCAGGATTCAGCAGTATAAGTATAAGTATCAGCATCAGTATCAGCATTGGTGTTGGTATTGGCATTGCCATTTCCGATTTCATTTGCATTGCAACATGGTGTCTAGCTGCGTCTTCAGCGTTAGTCTGTTGCAAATTGAATGAAGTTCAAATTTATTATTTATTGATAGACTTATGCAAGTGAACAACAACAACAACAATAATGGTTTCTAAAGGAACAGTAGATAGAGATTGCTGCGATTATAGGTATTTGTGTGTGTATGTGCGCACTCGGCGAATTTGCTGACTTGTTCGTCACAACCTGTTAACCAGTACCAGTTTGCCAAACCCACCTTTTTTCCATCGCCTTTTAAAAATGATATATGCATTTTGTCGATTTGTTGCCAACGTTTTTCGCATCAAGGTCGGTGTTTTGAAATGGGATTTTCTTGTTAAATGGAGACGAACATGCAAGTCGAAAGCATTTTCTAAGAAAACGCTTTTTACTCGCGGTTTAGCTGACTTATGACAGTTTAATTTTCACTCAGCACTTAATTTTTTTTTTTTTGTACTCCTAAAACTCTTTGTTAGACCTTTACTTACAAAGTACTAAGGGTCTATTAAGTATTTCAAAAGCGTTATGTGCAACTTCGATCCCATAGTGTATATGTATTTTTGATCACCATCAAAATCAACTTTTAGCGAAGCGAGCAGGGTACGGAGCCCCCTTTTTATTTTGTTAGTATGATAGTTTTAATACTATCGCATAGATAAACCCTCTACACGAGGTAAAAGTCTAGTGACGAAAGCATATTTCAGCCTCAATATTTCTGATATCCAATTTTATGTCGAAAAAATAAAGTTTAATATATAAATGTTTTTAATTCCGACTACATTCGGTCGTTGTTTCGGATTTGCATATGCTAATGAGAATGTGAATCAATTAGTACGAAGATTTGCTTAATTTTTAACTGTCAACAAATCAAATGTAGACATTTAATTTATTGAGATGTCGGAAATGTTATCATTAAAATGCCAAAGCTAGCAAATGGAAAACAAAGCATAAATATCTATTAAATCTGAATTAAAATAAGTTATAGTTGACACAGCAGCAGGGAAGGGAAAATGGCAAAGAGAAAGAGAGGCGGGGTATATTGACGACAGACTACATATAGGCTATGAAGGTCAGGATGTGCTCAAGCTAAGCTGGGCAAGCACTGGAGTGCAGGGCAAACACTTCGATGGGAAAACAAAATCAAGGACATGAACGGAGGAAATTAAGTGTATGGTAACGAGAACGAGATGACGACAAAAACACCAACAACTACAACAACAACCACTCCAAGTAAAACGTTGAGAGACGTTGCAAGCATGTTGAGAATGCCGAGGATAACAAAAGGACTCACATATTTTGCCGCACTTGAACATAAGAAAAGGAAGCAAAAACCTTAGGAAATCAAGCAAAAATTTATTATAACAATACATAGTAATCGAGTGCATCTACAGTTTTTCCAGCCCCATCACTGGCTTCAACTTTGGCCTCGACTACCGCTCCAACGACTTGATCAAGTGTAGCGGAAGTTAGTTGGGAATCGGAAAACGGAAATGCAGCTTAAAAAGGTAAACTTGTAAAAAAAAGAAACCAGCTAACGAACGCATCGACTGCAGCCGCGGCAGACAAATTATGATGGAAAAATAAAGCTTTCAAGAATCAACACGACTACGTCGGAAAAGCAAGACCTAAGGCAAAGATACTAATTGTTTGTGTGCACTACCAAAGCGGAAGTGAGGCAGGTGGCCATTGCCACAAATTCGCTTTCCTTGTTTAGGGAGCAAATTACAAGTACACTTTATTTGAACGGTGCACACTCCACACTCTACACTCCAGACTCCAGAAAGAGCAAAGCTGAACTCAAGAGTCACCGCAACCTCAACGGCTCACTGGGAGATGGTAAGCGGAGTCGCATGCCTGAAAATATGCGCAATATTCAACGGGAAGGTAGAAGGAAATTGGATTTTTGTTGACATTATTTTGCAAATATCCGGGAGTATAAATAGCGACAACAATGCCTCTCAATTTTTTGGTTAGCTTGGTGTTGTGTTTGTGGACAGCTCTAGCTAGCCACACACACACATACACACACACCCACACCCGCACAACCGCATAGCCACACTTACAGTGTCTTACACTGTTTATGCAACGAGTTATTTGCGAGATTCGTCGGAATATATCCTAGCCAATTTCAATGGAAATATCACTCAGTCTGAGTATGTGGGTATGTGTTCTATGGCGGTTAACATATTTTCATTTTACAAAATAAATTGATGTGTGTTCAACCATAAGTTAGGATCGAGACGAAGACCAAGATGAAGACGAATTTCGAAGCGGGAGCACAAACTGCTTCTGTGGCAGTTTGAGTCACTGATGCATTTCTTCTTTCCTTCCGTGTTTGTTGCTGTTGTTTCTCTTAGCATTTTTCCATATTGCGTTTCTCCCGTATTGTTTATGTTTGAGAAATTGCACACGAGGAAAGGGTGTCTTATACATGTTTATATATGATTGTGCATATGGCTTTCTGCGAACTCTGCGAAAGCCAATCATATTTACATGTTTTATTTATTTACATAATAAATAATGCTTTAAATGTTACAGTGCCAGTGCTCCTTTATTCCCACACTGCACTATGGGTGATTTTTCGATTTAGGCGGCATAAACTGTAAATATAAAACTAGAGACTTGATATTTTTTAAATACGTTTAACTAAAGTGGAATTTATACATTTTCGTTTTGGAAATTGGACCAACCGCTCCCCATTCGGTTCTGGAAAAAAATTCAATACATTGGCAAGAACTTCAAAAGTAAACTAAGCACATGAAATTTGGCTTAAATATTTCCAATGCTAAAAAGGAATTTTGGAAACAAACTTTTTGTCAATTGGGCCACGCCTTAACCTTTCGCCCATGAGGGCGAGCAAAATAGCATTTCTTAAATGTTATTTATTCGAAATGGAGCAAAAAGGAGCAATAAAGGAGAATTACGTTAAATACAATAGACTTTAATAAAGAACTTGTCATCTTTTGTGCAAATCAGCTGACTTTGCAGAGCTGCCATAAAAAAGGGTAGGAGATCAAACGAAAGAATAATATTTTTTAATCTAACTATCAATTTTAAATAAATGAAGCCATTTTTTATTGTGCTACCATCAAATCTAGGACCTTATGCCGCCTACCAATTATAACGCATGGTACAAAAAAAAAAAAAAAATAAGTAAACAAATACAGTTTTCAACTTAAACTAGGGGGCCGGTGCGACAGTCGAGCATACTCGATTGTCGGAGACCCTGTGCTTAGTCTGGTGTCTCTAGCTCTTATAGTCTCTGAGATCTAGGACATTGCTATATCGACTCGGCTATTGATGCTGATCAAGAATATATATACTTTATGGGGTCTGCCACGCCTCCTTCTGCATGTTACGCACATATTCGGTAAAACAAACCCAATGGACCCCTGTACTTTTTTTAAGTACGGGATCTAAAAACGGGGACTAGGAATTCATTTTAGAACTATAGATTTTTGGTTAAGACACCTTAGAATTGTTCGTAGATTTGGTTTTTTTTTTTTTTTGGATGCCATTTTATTTTTATTTTAATCGATAAAATCTAAACTGCATAGTGATATATTACAACTCGACACATCGGTATATCGGCGTTTGTAAAAATCTGTATATATACGTACATATTGTATTTTATTTTTTGCGTGACATAAATGTAACAAAAGTGTTTCAACTCTTAATTAAAGATTGTCTGCGTAAATTATTTTGCAGATTCATACTTCATATCAACCCTCATAAAAGAGATGAGTTAATTATCAGATGTACATGCTGGCCAATAATTGTTATTGCTTTCTTTATTATACTGGATCCATAACAGATTCTTTGTATTTCTTGAAAATTTCACAATTTTTAGTTATAAAACTTTTGTTGTATGTGTGCGAAATACGCACAAGGATTCACACACACACATGCACAAACATATATCTACTCACACTCATGCAAGTTATGCGGTCACTGGCTGCAAAAACAACAAGAGCAGAGGAAAAAAAAACGGAATGTAAAACAAATGGCCGCAGGCTGTGGATGCTGCTGATGAGATGCAAAGGGGTAAAAGGGCAAAGAACCACAAGCATTCACACACTCTCACTAAAACATAGTCTTACACACGCACACACACACACAAGTTTACAAAGTGGCACATTGTGGCAAAGAGTTGTGTGTACTAACGTGGTAAGCAACAATTATTCGGGTTGTTCCAGTTTTTATCAACCTTACACTCGTATTACCACACTAAGTCAATCCCAAACCATTTTAGCAGACGTTTTCAACCGATTTGCTTATTTTCTATTCGCTTAAAATTCAGGGAAGTAGCCCAGTTTTTGTTATGCAATAAGTAACGTCCAACGTAGAAAAGATTTAGTTATAAAATATCTTATTTTATGCAGTTATTAAACCCTGTGATTGTTAAAATTGAAGGTTATATTTATTTTGTAAAAATATTTAACAGGCTTAAGATTTTCCGATCCTAACGAAATGTATTTGCCTTATTTTTGATCAGTGTCAAACGTCGAACTGATTTAAAATTGTACGTCTGATTGTCCGTCTGTCCGCTTTTACGAACGCGTGCATTTTATCAGCTATAAGCACTAGAGACACGATTTTTTAACCAGTTACTCACAGAATAATAATTTGTTTATGGAACAGTCATTTTACTAGAAAATTATTAGATAAGATTTGGCTCTCGTTTTTGTGTTGAGGACCATTAGCCATTGCGGTAATTATTTTTTATTTATATGTTTATTTGCAGAGTTGACTTCTGTTTACAAAAATCGTGGCAACACTTTAAAATCACGGCTGCAAAAGATTTCGGCTAAAGCACCTTAGTAAATATACCACTATCTATTGAAAAAATTTGAAAAAAAATCATTGTATGAAAGATATAAAAACAAAATATAAATATGCTGTTTATTATAATAAAAAAAAATACATACATCTGTTCTGTAAGTTTTTTATACCCTGAAACTTGGTATGTAGGTTCCTGGATACCATACGCAGATCAAATTTGTATTTAATTTTGGATCGGACCACTATATCATATAGCTGCCATAGGAACGATACATCGAAAATTAAGTTTTAGTATGAAAAAGTTTTTTAGACCGGGTACTTAAAAAAAGTACAGGGGTCTATTGGGTTTGTTTTACCGAATATGTGCGTAACAGGTAGAAGGAGGCGTGGCAGACCCTATAAAGTATATATATTCTTGATAAGCATCAATAGTCGAGTCGATGTAGCAATGTCCGTCTGTCTGTCTGTCTGTCTGTCTGTCTGTATGAACACCTAGATCTCGGAGACTATAAGAGCTAGAGACACCAAACTTAGTATGTAGGTTCCTCTATACTGCAGGCAGATCAAGTTTGTTTCAAAAATCAGCCACGCCCCCTTAACCGCCTGCAAATCGACATTGAAAATTTCATATCCAAATTATAAGAGCATTTTGAAAGCCAGAAACTCCAGATGATGATATAATTGTCCTAAATTTTTGCTGAAAATTTCATTCTGATCGCACAGTAAATACCGAAGATATTCAAATAATAAATTTTGCTGTTTAATTCGTTGATGGCGCGTTGGCAGTAATTAAAACTTGAATATCTTGATAAAACAAAACATTGATATTAACAGATTATATAACAAATTGGCGTCCATTCAGACGTGAGCTTCGGTGGCGTAGTGTACTGAGTCGTGGAGTCGGACAGTGCTCGTGGGTTCGAGTCCTGCCGTAGGTGACAGATTTTTAATTTATTTATGTTCGAATTCAATTTCATTTTATATTAAAACAAACTCAGTGCTTATTTAAAATGTAATATTAACATTAAATGTTAAAATATAAATTATTTCTTTTACTTTTTAATTGAGCACTAAAACAAGCAATATGGCCATTTAGGAGGATAAAGACATAAGTGCGAGAGTGGCTCAACACGTTGATCCTGTGTCTTTTGAAAATTTTTGCAATTTTGTCGCGGGTTCGATTTCCGGCGGGAACAACTTTATTCCAGCTGATTTTAAGCTATTTTTTGTAATTTTTACAATTTAATGAAATTGTTCTATATGAATGTTATACTGACATTTAATTTTGAATACATGCTTAATCATTTCATTTAAATAATTTTATATTGGTATTTGTATAAACGTTAAGTTAAAATTCTATGTTAAATTCATGTTTATTATAAATTTACTGTGTAAATTTGAGCGGCGAAAAATTTAATATATAAGAGTTTATGGTAATCTTAAATATTATTCAGTTTTTGGAAGTGACTGATTTTGGATAGTAAGTACGGGGTCTCCGACAGTCGAGTATGCTTGACTGTAGCACCGGCCGACTAGTTGTTTATTGAGATATCAGAACCAAAGTGACATAATATGCATCTGGGCTGGTATTATACATCCTGGGCAATTTTGGTTAAAATCGGTCTGCTATATCATATAGCTGCAATAGAGACGCTTAATCGAAAATTAAGTCTTAGTATGAAAAAGTTTTTTGTTTTTGAGATATCATAATCAAATTTAATCTTAATAAAAGCCATAGGAACATTTGGTCAAAAATCAACATCAGCGTAGAGTACCTGGGCCCAGGTTATCCTACTGTCGTGGTTGCTCGACTGTTACCGCCTACTTGTCTGTTGTTACCCTTGGATGCCGTTCAACAAGCCGAAGTTGCCTTTGCAGAGGACTCATCCTTAGTTATCTACTACCGGTTCACAGGTAGTACACCAAGTCTACAACGTCCATGTGTCGATTATTTTTGTTTCATTATCAGGGGTGCCACATAAATTAAAACTAACCGAAAACCAAAAAAAAAAATCAAATTTGGGAGATTTTAACTGACCCCGACACCTGTGCAAAATGTTTTTCAAATCTTTATCAATTTAGCCAGATATTTGATCAATTTTACTTATATATAGCTTGTTATGCATAAAAATGTTACTGTTTTGGAAAGGTCGTTCAATTTCATATCTATCTGTATGAACATATTTAATTATGTCACATAACTAAACCCAGCACGCGAAATGTCACCTTTATACCTGAAGCTTTTGTTAAGAGAATTTATCGCAATAAAACAGTCAGTAATGACATACGTTTATAAGCAACTCAAACGTCTAAGAGTTTCAATTATAATCTTCTCAGCTTGCTTAAATTAAAGTACAAATTTAATTTCAATTTAATAACAATATTATTTTAGTTAAATATAAGCTCTATGATAAAAAACTATAAATAAATAGAACACCTAGGGTTTTCCCATGCATCCTGATCAGTATTTCCAGATTTGATTTTATGAAACCCATAACTCTTACTGCGACAAAGGAAAAGTAAGAGGCTCACACGTGTACAATATGCACGCCTTTTTGCAAATGCTACACACGCACTTAGGAGACATTTGTTAGATACTCGTGAGTTGATGCAATCTGTACAACAGACACGTGAAAGAACGGAAGAGGAGCGTATTGAGCACATGTTTTGCTTGTCAACCGCTTATAGAGCGTTTTTGTGTGCTGCGTTTAATGTGAACATGCGGCACACTGGGCCCTGAGTCGAAAAGCAAGGTAAAAATAATGTTATTTTGCATCTGGTATGCATCTGAGACAGAATGCTTCAAAGATTATGAATTCCATGGGATCTTACAACCTGGTAAACATTATAAATGGTAGTGCCTCTAATCGTTGACCCAATTTTATATGCGTGAAAAAGTGTGAAAGTTTTTAATCAAAAACATTCAGACTATGTTAATAGTATTAATGCTCTAAATTTAAGAATTTTAAAGGAATTACTAAATATAAGAATTTGATTTTAAGCTAACCGCTGCTAAGGCAGCTATGTGATGCGTTGCTACATCTGAAAAAATTTTAAAAGTCTAAACGATAGCGAAATAAGTACTTTCTTCAAAATAAAGACTGTTAAAAATTTCAAAAGCTATTTTGCATAACACCACAGAAGGACAGACTGTCATAGTTGGACAGAATAAAAAAATCCGGGATTCCGGGCTAAAATTAATCCCAGCGGTGTCAGAAGTACGGTAATCCCGGATTCTTTTAAACCAAGTATGAAATACTTAAATCAAGCCCGATTTTTCTCAACAATGTTTTAACTTTTGGGATTTTGTAATATTTGTTTTGAGTAAAATCAAATAATTTAGACTTTTATAATTTTTTTAATGCCGATTTTTAAATATCGTTGCCATTTTATCTACGTATTATCTTATTTTAGTAATTATATCCCGAATACATACTTTAAAAATTCAGGCTAAAATCAAGTTTCTTAAGCTTGATTTTTAGAATGGATTTTTTTTCTGTGTAAGACTTAATACCTTCAGTAGTGAAGTGAATGGCACCACTGTATGCCTCAGTTAAATAATTCCATTCCGGCAATTTGCAATAGTCCTCAATTCTTACCTACCTTCCTCCATTCATTCCCAGCATTTGTGTGTTTGCACATATTTCCACCTGAACTGTCGCCAGAGTTGCCATTGAGCAACTTGAGTAGCTTTTGAACAAGATAGAAAAAATTAAAAACTGCCGAGTGGGCTTTATATTCAAGTGTACGACTGTTTGTTTACGAGCAGTTTTAAAAATGCTTCAGTCGAAGTAGCGAAGTATAAAATTTTGGCTTCATACTACTTTAACTTTTTACAAGGCCCAAATCATCAAATCACTATCAGGCGACTAGCAATATATCTAACTAATATGGCTACGCGTATCCGATCAGATCGAGGTTTATTAACCGAAAAGTTAAGTTCTTATGGCCGTTGTCCCTTTTTTACGTTTTTTTAATTTCTAACATAAATACGCGTCGATTGATCACCTAAATTTGACAACTGAATCAAAAGATAAATAAATATGAAATTTTTTAGTGACCTTCTCAATGATGATGGAAAAAAAGATGTTTATTTGTTTGTATCAAAGCGATAAAGATCCTAAGGTTTGTTGATTTGGATCTATTCTCCTTTTAAAATTAGGAAAGACTTACAAGTTGTTGGATTAATCGTTCTTTTAGCGGGAAAACGCTTGATCTTACTAAAATTGAATATGTCCTTTTTATCGTTGGATACGTATGTTTTCGCGCTTTTAGGCGGACCTTTAAACTTTTTTTCTAAAGTACTCAGGTTACATTTTACAGGTAAATTAAAATTGTTTAGCTCGCATGAAAAATGCACACATAACATCTTTATCAAACTTTAACATTTTATAGTTAATAAAATTCCACCTTTTTTTATTTTTCACGGTGTAAGTTAAGTTAAGTTAAGTGTAGCAGATAGCTCTTGCGTTGCAGTAATTAACAGTGTTGCCAAAAAGATTTTTGTAGCTTAGCTTTTGAGTTGCTGTAATAACCTGTGTTGCCAAAAAGTATTTTTTTTATCATTGCGGGTAGCTATAAGTTAAAAGAACTTAACTGCTGGGATCTTCCTTCAACTGTTTTCTTATCATTTGTGAAATGTAAAAAAAAATTTCATTACCAGGTAAAATTTTGGTGGCGAAAGTATAAAGTAGATGCCGCCAAATTTTTAATATCAAATGTTGTGGCGAATGATATTCAAATTATAATGTATAAAAATTATGATTTTATATATAAATAGTTTTGCAATTGACACTGCGCAAAAGGTTATTTTTAGGTGAAAAGAATTGCGACATTAAGTATAAAATTTAAAAAAGTCTCATTTCTACAAGATTCTAGATTTATATGATTAAAAATATACTAACTCATTTGAGTATTCTTGTCTGGCTTTTTAACTATTGCTTCATGCACTCTCTTTTATAATACACATTTATAGTAGTTTTTTAGGGTGATGACCAAGTGGCTAGTGTTATTTCCGTTGTTAGTTAATCCGGCAAGCGTTGTATCCGGAATGCACAGTTACTGATTTGCCGTAGTTTTAAGCCCCGATAGGCATGCTTTGCAGATTTAATACCTTTAGATTAGTGTTTTCTGGATTTAATTGACTAAAAATAACTCGGGCAATAACGAAAATTTTGCAGGTCACTCTATCAAAAGCAATTCTTTTGTGCTCTGATTCAGGATTTAGGCAATTGATTACACGTACAATCAAATTCTCCAGAGTGAATGTGATACTCTGAAAGCAATCGAGTTGAAATTCAAGTGCAAGGTGGGCCTAGGGACCATGGGGACACACATTGTATAAATCATATGCAGTCTTTTTACGGAAAGTAAGCCATCTGGCCAGTTATCCGAGTCAGTCCTGGATACACTCATAAGAAAGTGGCACATAGTTGGGCACAAACTGGGAGTGTGTACGAGTTTTTGTATCTATTGGTATTTTTATGTGTTCGTATATGTATATTTTGCTTAACTCCATCACAGGAGTGTGGTGAATCGAGGGAAATACATTGAAACTAACCGGATAATGTGGGTCTAGTCACACAATGACACTGCCATAAGCTAAATTGCCAGCCACTACTTTGCACAATGCCTGGCTTTCTTCGTAAGGCATCAGATGCAAAACATTTTCTATTTTCACAACTTTTAGTATAATTAATTCAAATGTTTTCATAAAGCAAAGTACAGGCAATATGCCCAGCCCAGCCAATGGACGCAGCTGCAAAAAGCGTTTATTATACGTCTTTAGCAATGCAACCTCATTTTGTCGGCCTGTTTGGGATTGTCGCTTCATGGTGAAAACACAGCCGTAGGCTCCTTAACCAAGACACAGCTCCAGTTACCTGAGTTCCCCACAAAATTAATGGCTTGTTGGACAGGTTTGGCTTTGTTTGCAACTTTTTCCTTTTGAGTCTTCCTAATTTACGGCCAGTTCTGATTACACATTTTAACGGCCCAAGCAAATAACAACAACAATACCCACAATTAAAAGGCAACTTGAAATGGCCAATGTAGGCAAACGTAGCATATATTTGTAGCTGTTGATAAGCCATTGATCTTGGAGCTACTCTCAGTGCTCTCTTTGCTCATTCCCATATCTACATATACCTATTTCTGTTCGGTATCCTATTGCGTATAGGTAATCTCAATCTCAATCGAGCATCTCATTAGTATGCAATGATAGTTGTTTTGGCCTGTGGGTATATCGACGGGCTAAAGTAATTGAAAGGGACATAGGCATAATATAAATTAATTTACGACCTTCGCACGCGCACCGACTGAAACGATGGAGCTTTGAGGAAATGCGTGGCACACGACCAGGGAAATATGTATAAATTGCTGAAGTGTCTTCGCTATTATTTATTTAAGTCTTAAAAAAGAGCACAATTATGAATGTTCCTGATTCTCATCAGATTTTTTCTGGAATTCGTGTAGCACAGTACTTGCAGGGCTCATTTCTTTGTAAGATATGAAAATGTACTTAACAGCGACCATGCCATACCTGTTATTAGAAATTTATACATAAATAACAGAAAAACGTCGAGGTAATTTCTATGGAAAAAGCTAAGACTGCAAATAAATGTAAATAATATTTTGTCTAACCAACTGCAGAATACCACGCAGAGCGCTGTACACAACCTGTGAGATTGGTTTATATATCTCAAGAAACAACCACATTTCTTATATACAAAACAAACGAGAACTAAAATTTTGTTACAAGCAGTGTTACCATTTTAGCAAAAGCTAAAAAAATGGTTTAATTGCTATTAGATATAAATTTAGAAATTTTAGAAATTAATTTAGCTGCTACAATTTTTTCTTTTTATTGCTAGATTTAGAATTTGTAAAATTACAAAAGCTGGGAAATTGTATGAAATTCTATGAAAAAATCCATTTTGTCGATTGGGAGAACAAAGATGTCGGATTTCAGAGCTCAAAATATTTGAATATATTGTCGAGGATGTCGTCGACATTGTCAAAATATTATTGCTGTTGAAATAAAATAAGTTAAACAACTTTTTTATTGTTTAATTTATTAAATTTATCCTTAGTTCTAAATATGTTCAAAAAATTACTCATTTTTACAGGTATACATATATAATTTTTTTTTTTTTTTGCTATTCCTAGCAGTTTTTTTTAATTTAGCAATTTTTGCCCACAATATTCTGGCAACATGTTCGATTTTCGCATGTTCGGAAATCTTATATTAAAATTTTTCGGGATTCTTGTAGTTCGTTTTGGGATTAGTTCAAGTATGTAATAGTAAGATACATACTAGTTCAAGTACACAAAAATCTAGTCACAAAATTTAACCCGTAACGGGATTTCGAGTATAAATGTAAAACTAATACAAATTTTCTTTTCAATTTATTTATTAGGTAATAAAAATTAATTTTCTGACGTTTTAAAATATATTTGATCATTTTCTGTTGAACTGTTCTTTTACAGAATTATGTTAAACGTTAAAATTGTGAAAAATACCAAATTTAAGTACGACTAAAAAAATTGCAATTTCATCTGGAACTAGAACGACGCGTCGCGACGCTCTTGTCAGTTTGAGCGTAAAAAATAGGGCCGGTCGCTTGCATTACAAGGGAATATTGAACGCGACATTTGGCGATAACTTTTTAAATTTTTAGCTGCTAAAATTTTTTTGAGTTGATAATCACAAATTTAACTATTAATATGAAATTTTCTTAAATTTAAGTGTTTGTTATTTATAAAATATATTAATTTTTAAGTAATTTTATATGAATAGTTGTTGATTTTACCAAGCTTAACGGCATCTTTGTGTCGCTAGAACCTTTTAAGAATTTTAAGGCGCAACAATGAAAACAAGTCTTAAGCATATCCTGAAGAGTACTTGTTTCTAGTTGAAATAAAAGCTGCCCCTTCTCTGACTACATGTCAAGTTGGTTCAATAAAAACTTGTGTACAAAAAGTATAAGAAATAAAACAAATTCGGTGAGATAATACCCTGTTGTAATCAACGTATCGAGTTGACAAGCCAATAGTTTTTTAACTGTTAAATTTTAACAGAATGCTAACCTTATCGATAACAATTACTCGATAGATGAAAAAGATGAGAAAAACTGCCAGTGGTGCGAAGTAAAACATAGAATTATTAAAATTTCAAATTTTGTATAATTTTTATTTAGTTATAATTGATAATTATTTTATTTGAGTCGTATCACTTTTCGCACGGATCTCATGACAATTACGCTAATTTCCTAAGAATATAGATATATATAACCCTGTTCCAAATTAACCGTTAACGAGATGAAAAGCGACACAAACGGAGAGATCGCATTGGCTATAATGATTCTAATCTACTTTATAGGAACTGCAGCGCTTCCTTCAACGTGTTACATATTACAAAATTATCATACAATCTGCAAAGGGTATGAAAAAGGTTTGCTGTCACTAATGAGATGAACAGGTCGTTGAGCTAAATCAAAATAGCACAAAATGAAAATGAAAATGAAATTGAAGTTGACCGAGTGTTATAAAATCATCAACAACAATAACGACAACTATGGCATAAGGTTACAACAGCAGCATCAAAAATAGAGCACCAGACAGCTAAGGGCATCCCCAGTCCCAGTGCCAATTCCAATCCCAGTCCCATTCGCAGTCGCAGTCCGAGTCCCAAGCCCAGACACAGTTCCTACCCCAAATCCAATCGCAGTTCCACACAACGTGATGCTGACAATGTACGAGGTCCATTGGCGCTGACAGCTCTGACAGCACTGACTCTGACTGCCCATGACGTCGAAGATGATGACGATGGAGATGATGATGATGACGATGATGATGATGATGACGATGTTGATTATGATGCTCTTGTTACTGTGGCTGTACAGCCACAAGAGGAGATGCTGTGGCCGAGTGTTAGCACCATGCTCAGCATTCGACTCCGACAATTTGAATGATGCAAAACTTTCGTTGTTGTTGTTGTTGTTGTCGTTGTCGCCGATGAGTTTTATTGCCGCTGGCTCGCAAATTTTGTCGGCAATGGCTCCTCAAAACGAAAACATGAAACCAAATTAAGTTGAACAAGCGACGTAATCGGAAACAGAGACGATGCACAGTGGTCATTTACGTCATTTTAGCTGGGATTATTTTTGTTTTTGAAACTTTTTGTTTTATCGATAGCTACATGATGAATAGTTTTTGGCTTAATATTTAATCAGTTGGCAGCTATTATAGTTTTTACAAGTGATTTTTCTTGCTCTTGATAACTTTTTTAGTATAATAAATTAAATTTTATAAATAAGGGCCGCATGTATTTGAATAAAACTATTAATTACTCCAAGCAAAAATGACCAAATGGACCAAAGCCACTGTGCGACGACGGCACTTAAGCTAAAGATAGAGACAGGCTGGAAGACTAATGGCGGTGGACCATAAATCTTGGTAATTATCGCCCCCAACCTGCATACTCATTTATGCCCATATGGCCTGGGTACAAGTTTCCAGTCGACCTGCAGCTCTGACGAGTTCAACTACAATGCGTTTGACCACATATCGACAATGCTTAATAGATACCCATCAAATCCATTTTTTAGATAAGGTGATCAACGTGATCAAAGTCTTGTGAAGATCCGAAGCTCCGGCTCATGACGGAATTTGTCGCACCACTCTGAGATCTTAGTTGTTGACCTAATAAATCAAGTGACCATCTTTTCCGAGCATCAGTTTGGTTTTAGAAGAGGGCATGGATCAGTGGGGCGAAAGTTTGATGTTAAAGTTAGAGCAGCAAACTCATCTCCCCACATTATGAAGGCTGTCGTACACCAAGGTGATGTTCTGGCCCCCTTTTTGTACAATTTATACACAGCGGACATATCAACACCGGATGACATCGTCTCTGTTTATTTTCAAGCTTTTAAAGCTGTAGCTTTAAAATTGTTGTAATTAAAGTTGAGAAAGACTTAAAATTTAAAGCTAGTGGTTGAGTTTAGTAGATAAGCTTTAGATTCTGTACAAGATTTGAGATTTCCGTGCATAAACAGAATGAATGAATTGATTTCGTACTTCAAACTTCATATTTCAATTTAAAAGATTAAGTTTACATCTATAGTCATGAAGTCTTGAATGTCTTAAAATTTCGGATCAGTCCTGAAAATTACATCACGATTGAATAATAATCTTAAAAGTTATTTAAGAAAAAATTGTTCCCAGATTAGAACCGAGGAAAGAATAGAACATAGACATACAGTTATATATGTATCAAATATTTGAATATATGTATGTGTAGCGTAACATAAACGTAACTTAGTGTAACATTACATATTTACACAGAAAAAAATCCAGGGTAAAATCAATTCCAAATGGTGTCAAAAATTCGTTTATGCCGAAATAAGAGTACGAAACACCATACTTGACTCAATCTCGGGTTTTAGTTAGTCTCCCAGCAATTATTTTGTATTTTTGGGTTCTCTAAGTTTTCTGTTTCAAGTTTCATCATTTTCATTTTTTAAATTTAACATTAATTTCTTTACATTTGATGACTTAATATCTCTGACTAAAAAGACATTGAAAAAACCAAACCTTAGAATATTTATTTGTAATCAGTTTTGAACATTATACGATTATAACCAAAATTTGACTTTTAAACAATTCCAACTACTTATGGTAGTTTAAATTAAAAATTGCTTGTAAGGTTTTAAAAACACTTTTTTGAGAAAACCGAACCACGGCTTTGAGAGCAGGTTTCTGTTGAACCGGCATTTATTCAAGTCATGCAGATTTGCTTTCTCGCCGCCAGGTGGCGTGCCAGTGGTAATGTGTGTCATGACCTTCCTGACAGCCGCCACCAGCTGCAAATTGTAATTTCTAATTTTAGAGACGTTGTCGTTGCCGTCGACGTTGTTGCCGCTGTTGGCATTGTTGCTTTGGCAGCCGCAAAACGCAAAAGGCAAGGCATTTATTAAAATCGCATTTCAGTTTCAGGGCTTGCAGATATTCACGGGCTGTCGGTTGTCGGCTGCTGCTTTTTCTTGGTTTGCTCGATGTGCATTTTTAAATTGCAATTCATTTCCTTAATGTTGGCAATTCGGGTCAAAACTAATTAGATGTTAGAAGGGACTTTAATCACCAACAGCTGCTAATCGATGGTCATTTACGGGTTAACTCTGCTCATAAATTTGGCACACAGAAAAAAAAAACACTTCACGCAAACATGAAGCATTTTTTACGGCAATTTGCAGTTGTCACGTTTTTGCACCTTGCGCACTTAATTACTTAATTGGCTATTAGCTAATTGGTGACAGACGCGCCATAAGTCGTGCCCCTAACAAGTTGTTGCTCAGCCAAACAGTTGAAGCCTTAAGCTGCAACGCAGCTAAAGCTAAGGAGATGTAAAGAGGCAGTTGCAAAGGACATTTACCACGGTTTAATTAACAGGCTAAACGCAGCTTTGTGGCCAAATGGCAATATTTGCATATCCATTGAATATGTTTCGACTGCAACATGACATGCATGTAACATGTTGCATGTTACCTTTTATTCAATACACAAAGTTGATCTTTTGTTACGTATACGACATCTTGTCGCTTACTCAATTAGGCCAATCATTAATGAAACCTTTTAACGTATATTTATTTGACTTGCACATAATTTCAAGTATATAAGCATTAAATTAAAGTTCAATACGAGCTTAAGACAATCTTTCCCAAGTAATATGCAGTTTTTAATCCCAATGCAGTATCAATAACACTAGGCAACAGCCCAAAAGTTACAAGAACCAAAACCACTTTTTTGGATAGATTTGGTGCCAAAACCGACGAAAAACATTTTTTTTTTTTTATGGTGAGATTTTTTTTTTAGAATTTTTCAAAAATCTGGCTTTTTTTTATTCCTTTTTTTTAGAGGTGCGCCCACATTTGTCATCATTGCATGAAAATGCCGAAACCGATTTATCAAAGCTTTACTTTATCTAAAAGCTAATGAATATATCTATATTTCATTTATACACAGTCTTGGAATTAAACCAGTAGTTTAAGAGATATCAATTTTTGAATTAAGAAAATGATGATTTTTTGTTAGCTTTTTTCTTAGCTTTTTTCACTAAAAAATTCGAGGAAAATTCGAAACAATTTTTTTACATTTTATTAACTATTTTATTTGCGTAGCTGTTGTAATTACGCGTTGTTTAAGATATGATTCATTAAAATCTATGGTGAGACGGCGATATGATATTATGTTGATTCGAGGCATGTTTTTGTCGACTTTTTTGACATTGTTGTGGTGCGGCATGACCTTTAGTATGAAAATTTTTTGTGTTTTTTGAGATATCCCAACCAAACTCACAGAATTTGAATTTGTTATTGTTTTACACATTGTGACTAAAGTTGGTTCAAATCGGTTAACTATATCATATAGCTGCCATGGGAACAATCGGTCATAAATCAAGTTTTAGCATGAAAAACTTATTTGTATTTTGAGATATTTCAACTAAAATGTATTTAAGAGGGTCATTTGAACTACATAATTTGTTACTATATATTTAGTTATATTAATTACCCATCGTTAAGTATGTTTACCGTTAAAATCGATGGAAAGATAGCTAAGTTATTAGCATATAAACAATGAAACAAGTTTTTCGCAAAGGTTGATTTTTTACCGATCGTTCCTATGGCAGCTATATGTTATAGTGGTCCGATTCCAACCAAACTTGGACAGGTTGTATAAGACAATACGAGATTCTTAACTTGTAAGTTTGGAACAGATAACTTAAAAAATAAAAAAGTTTTTCATACTAAAGCTTGCTAATCGACCGTTCGTATCGATTGTTCCTATGGCAGCTATATGATATAGTGCTCCGATTTCAACCAAATTCGGTAAGGATGTGATGAGCAATTAAAAATACTCAATTCATGAGTTTGAATGAGTTATCTCAAAAAAGCAAAAAGTTTTTCATACTAAAACTTGATTTTCGACCGATCGTTCCTATGGCAGCTATATGATATAGTAGACCGATTTGAACCAACTTTGGTAAGGATGTATAAGGCTTACTTAAATGCATATTCTATAAGTTTGGTTACGATATCTCATAAAACAAAAAAGTTTTTCATATTTAAGCTTTCTTTTAGACCGATCGGTCCTATGGCAGCTATATGATATAGTAAACAGATTCAAACTAAAATTGGTGAAGATATGAAGGACAACATAAAATACACAATGTGTGAGTTTGGTTAAAATATCTTAGAAAATAAAAAAGTTTTTCATACTAAAGATGCATTTTTAACCGATCGTTCCTATAGCAGCTATATTGAATAGTAATCCGATTTGAACCAAATTTGGTAGGGATATATAACACATTTCCAGATATACAACCTGTGCGATTGGTTGATATATCTCAAGAAATAACACAACCTTTCATACTAAGGATGGATTTGTGACCGATCGTTCCTATGGCAGCTATATGATATAGTTAACCGATTTGAACCAACTTTGGTCACAATGTGTAAAACAATAACAAATTCAAATTCTGTGAGTTTGGTTGGGATATCTCAAAAAACACAAAAAATTTTCATACTAAAGGTCATGTCGCACCACAACAATGTCAAAAAAGTCGACAAAAACATGCCTCGAATCAACATAATATCATATCGCCGTCTCACCATATATTTTAATGAATCATATCTTAAACAACGCGACATTACAACAGCTACGCAAATAAAATAGTTAATAAAATGTAAAAAAATTGTTTCGAATTTTCCTCGAATTTTTTAGTGAAAAAAGCTAAGAAAAAAGCCAAGAAAAAATCATCATTTTCTTAATTCAAAAATTGATATCTCTTAAACTACTGGTTTAAATCTAAGACTATGTATAAATGAAATATAGATATATTCATTAGCTTTTAGATAAAGTAAAGCTTTGATAAATCGGGTTTGGCATTCTCGTGTAATGATGACAAATGTGGGCGCACCTCTGAAAAAAAGTATTAAAAAAAAAGCCAAATTTTGAAAAATTCTAAAAAAAAAATCTCTCCATAAAAAAAAAAAAAAAAATGTTTTTCGTCGGTTTTGGCCCCAAATCTATCCAAAAAAGTGGGTTTGGTTTCTGTAACTCGCAAAAAGTGCGATTTTGTTGCCTAGTGTAATTTAATAAATAGTTCAAGAGAAATTATAAGACCTAATTTGATAGTGTTTGATATTGATTAACTAATTCACAAAATGGAAATTCTGATAGAAACTAAGAAATTTGAGCTGCAGTCATTGAATGAAGCCGAAATAATTTAATTAAAAACTTGTTAATAATTGTAATCTAGTTGAGATATGAAGGTCCTTCAATGTCTTTGCATTCCTTGAACATAATTATTGTGTTAAATTCCTTAATTTGCCGGATAACAATTCTTGGAAACTCACTTAATAAATATGAAAAAGGAATGCAACTTTTATGTAGAATTATGTCAGCTAGTTATATTATTAAATAACATTTCGATATTGACTAATGCGCGCTTAAAATCATTTACTTATACCTCATTGCATTGTAATGAGATACATTCCCCTTGTCAGAGCGATTTGAGTTAATGTGGCACCTAGCCGCAATTACCTTATCACTTGTGTCGCAACTTGCAACATATCATGCTGTGGCATTAACTGAAAACAAGGATAGATTTCGTACATCTTGGAGAGAAAGGAATTGTCAAAGTGATTCGCAGTTGTTATCGTTATGTTTTTGTAAGACCAGTCGCCATTGCCTTTTAAATCAACCTGTCCTGTGTCTCTCGACTCTTTACCCTGGGCACTGTTGGGTGGCTTTGTAAGTGCTTTCGACGAACTCGTTTGTACCTTAGGTTGCATAAAAATGTCGACAAAAACTGAAACTGGGGTTGTTTGTTTGTTAAAAATAAAAGTTGGAAAATTCGTTGAGAAAGAATTCCTATAGGATCTATAGTTCCCCATTTTTCAAAGTTGTCTAAGTATTATATAAGCAGTATACAAAAGTATTTTTTAACCAAATAAACATATTAAACAATAAGGAACGCTACAGTCCAGTTAACTATTTTATACCCGTTAATTAATTTTAGAATATATTACAATTTTAAGAGTATATAAAATTTTGCATAAATAACTAAATCAGTGACATATAAGGGAAGTAACAATAGAGGAGCTTTTACTTAAGGGCCTCGCTGAATCTTTTTATATTTTATAATGGATCGTTTTCAATTAACAGGCGTCTAGTAGCAAGAAGCAAAAAAATCAGGAAGTAGAAAGAAGGAAGCAGGAAGCTGCAACCAGAGTTAGACGCATAAATCAATGTAGCATCATTTGCTGCCAGCAATCCAACCCGATCTGAGCTTTTATTTTTCCTCTTTTCACTGCCGTTGAGTTTATTAAGTTCACAGATAGTCGCACCTTCAACTTAATTAAACGCCAATTAGCTGACATCGAAAACTAACAGCAAATCCACAAACTCCTCCCAATGTTCCCTCCCCCAGCAACAACAACGAATACCATAAACAATAATCCGAACAACAAAGTGTGTGTGTGTGTGTGTGTGTGTGTGTGGACAGCAGGATGGTTGATAGCCAATTAGCTGGCCAAGCTTCACCATCATCAAACAGTTGCTCAGTAGCGTGTCCTGGCCATATATATATATATATATTGAATATTTGCTTGTATTGGTGACTCTTTGTCAAATAAAATTCTTTCTTTGAACGCGCTTTTGTCATATATGTGTTCCATCTGACATGTGCATGTTTATGTATGTGTATCTGTATCTGCAGGTCTGTTACTATTCGCACATCCAAATTTCCGCACCATTGATTGCGACAATTTTGTGAACAAAAGCCAGCAAAGTGTCAACTTTTGGAATTGATAGTCACAGATACCAAAACACATTTAGATAGAGAAACTTTGTAAAAGACAACTTTGATTTCATCCTATTAAACAACATCCAAGCAAAGTATTTAAAGAGAGCTTAAAAGTGATGAAACTATCAGGCTTGCTCTGAATTTCACTTTGGCAACAATTCCACAGAAATAAGAAAAAACGTTTAACAAAAACAATATATTTCATTCAATCCAAAAGGGATTCTGTTTTTCTTCTAATTCTATGGTGATGATCTTTGCAAACGATGAATCAAAACTATGGTTTTTTTTTGTTTCCCAGTGCTACAAGTATAAAAGTTACTTTAAAATGATTGCACTAGTCACCATATTGAATTACATGTTTTTAAGTTGTTAAAATTCGAAAAAAAAAACAAAATTAGAACGCAAAATAAAGCTATACACAAAGTTGGTCCATTAAATTTACTAATACATATATCTCTTTGTTTATAATCCCTTGAAAATTTATAATTTGCAAATTTTACTAATAATTTGCAAAATTTTGAATATGAAGTGTAGACCCGTTATGCGACTGATCCTTATGTTTTTGATAATATAAATGGTACGTTCTTTTCTAATAAACTGCCGAGAAATATGTTTCTTCACTTCTTTATTTTGAATTTCCCGGTTTTCCATGCGTCCAACTGCGTCGACGGAAGTTATAGAGCAAAAACTGATGAAACCTCGAAAAAAAAATGGTGTTAAAAGAGGAAGAGCGCAGTGCAATTACTTTACTTTTTTTGGATGTAGTGAATATATCTTTTTAAAATATTAAACAATGTTGTATAAAAAACGAAAAAATAATAAAATGTATATTTCAGATAAGAAAGAATAGATTTTTTTTTTAAGTTTTACATGACACCTCCTATTCCCTAAATTTCTTGAGTCGGTCAACTCAAGCCATTTAAATGCTTACATAAAATAATCAATTGATCAGAATTGATCGTCGGTGAAAAAGAGGCCGTCTGCACCCAGTTATGGAATACAAATACTCACTCAGCCAATGAAGCAAAGCATTTGCATGATGCCGAGAACTTTTAAGGTGACCTCCGCTAGGAAAATGTGATAAATATTCTACCTAGCTTTCGCTCTTCTTTAAATTTTCTTAACTAATATAATTAATTTCATGATGTATTTTTGCACAAAGCCGAATTATATTATTAATCGAGCCAAATTGTTGTAAGAATGAATGCTATTGGGTTAAGCATTTACCTTTAACATGGCTCTGATTGTGCTTCCTCAAATGCTTTTTGTTTAGTCCCATGGCTTTAATTTATTTAACAACTATCATTACCTCATTCTAGCATTTGTTATCAGCTTACTTAAACGGGCTGCTTAGCAGAGGGAAGACATGATATGGGAAAATAATTTTACGTATTCTGCATCAGCTGGTTAAAGCTCGAAGTATAGCATAAATCGCCTTGGTTCAACGCCTTTCACATGCTGACCTAGACAACTATTTGGGTTGGCTTTAAATTGCGGATGCTCGGGTTGGGACTTTAGCTTTAGCTTGAGTTTTACTTTCTGTTTCAGTTTCAGTTTGAGTTTGGGTTTGAATTAAGTCAAGCCGAGTTGAGTTGACTTCACTTTCGAGTTGGGTCGCATTTATCAAACGCTGAAATGCCCAACACAACAATATTTGGGACTTTAAGGTCGACGTCATTGACAGCGGAGCGTAAAATCGCATTTTGGCCAGTCGCTTCCTGTTAATCAGAAACGATGGAGAGACGTTGAAGACGGAGACGAGGGGAACAGCGTTTGTTGAACGTTTGCATATCACACAAACTTCACCCAAATGCCAGCTCATTTTAAATTAATTACAGACAGTGCTCCAGAAACTTTAATAAATTATTTGAATTTATTGATTTTCCTTTCTTACACAACCCCTCCCTTTGGTCTTACAACCCCCACAGCTTGACGTTTACACACAAGGTAAACAGGCTAACCGTTTATATCATGATACATTGTTGGTATCTCCGTAAGTTTGGGTTGAAGTGCGTGTGTATTTGTTTATGTGAATGTGTGTGCTTACATTGTTTGTCTTAGTCTCAGCTTTTTGGGCTAATCTCTGGTCGCATACCTTCTAATATCCATTGGTATTCGAAACTAATGACAGATACAACAGAGCTTTGAAGGCTTGGCGACCGCAAAGCGAGTCAACAACGCAGAAGACCATGAAAGCAAAGAGAGAAGAAGATAAAGAAAATGTAAGTTGAAGAAAGAGAAAAACAAAGGGAGAAAGTGGTAGAGAGGTAGAGGTAGAGAACAAGAACAAATGTAGCCTTACAATTTGCGCAATGACCATAATACTGATAACGGATTTGAGACTTTTAAGACGGCTTCGCATTCCAATGGCAATTAACTTCGAATTATGAATAAGGTGATTTAACGATACACTACACTTCAATCCTGTGGCTACCTACATCAGAATGTGACGCTGACAGGTTTGTAAACTTATTCACATTTGTTATTTCGCATTCGCACTTGCCTGTGTATCCATTTTCATCTTAATTTTCATCTCAATCTGTACCTTTACGAGTATATACGGTCTATACAGAATCTCCCGCTATACAGAATCTCCCACGCATTGCACAGCTCTATTGGGACAGGGTTCCATGTAAATTATTTAAACTGCAAAGTTGTGAGCAATACACAGTCATAGTCAGAGTCACACGGAGAGGATTCTGGTGAATGATAAGGCGCAGCATGTTTAGGTTCAAGTTCAGGACCGACCTGGCACGTGCCTAGAGGCCCAGCCAGGTGCGAGTATATCGAATGATTAAACGTGTTTATGAGCGCGAATTAGTGGCCAGGCTAAACAGCTTTTAATCCAATGCCTTCTTGATAGCTAACATTGTGCCAAGGGGAGACAAGGGCAAGGGAGTGTTGCCATGGCGCATGAATATGCATAAAGCACTAGGTGGTATCACATGAATTAGTTATGGGGTTTATAGCCGGCGTATTGCCCAACTCTACCAAGTTGGGCAACAGCAGCGACCAACCTTATTCTAATTAAACTAAGGCTGACAAACATAATCAAAATATTAAACAAATCAAAGAACGGATTAAAGCAGCTCAAAAAACAGCCACACCTGTCAACCACACCTCTGTCCCCTACTCGCTTCGCTCGCGGTGCTAAAGCTCCACATAGTGCGATTTAAAAATTCGTTAGTATACTTGACTTTAGAATACCCTGAGTCCAGATACTTAGATGCTATTAGGCACACCGAAAACATGAGGCTCTTGCGAGCACCCAAAACTTCATTTTTTCATCCGCTTAATTTCGCTTAGTTTTTATTCGCTAATTACAAAAACAACAAATAACTTATGTAAGTGTACCGAAACCGTACCGTTACAAACGTTTTGGTTTTCGGTACTTTATAAAAAATGAATTTTGGATCCGGTTCCGGTACAAGAGTTGAAAGGGCTTATTTCGGTAAAAGATTCCGATTCCGGTAATATTCCCTGCTCAACGCAACGTTTTGGCATTACGTTCTGTAATCAATAACAAGGCAATGTTATTGTCACACTTCGCGCTGACGTATTAAAAGTAGTATTAAATCCAATTTTCAATTCACCAATGAAAAAACAGCAGCAGTTGATTAAGAATGAGCCCTCCAATTAAGAGCACAACAAGAAAACGTTGTCTTGATGATTTTTGAAAAGTGGAAAGGTGAAGCTAATAAATGTTGATAAAATTATGTGCTATGGATTGACCCATTAAAAGCCGTTAGCCAGCAGTGCAACATTTAGATTCAATAATAAAAGATTCTTTTAATGATAATATTATTTAAATTAAATTAAATATAATAAAGACTGGCTGAGATTTCTATTGATATTGACCCAACTAGTATGCTTCATTAAAGCATATTACATTTCTATTCAAAATTTTATAATCTTTTGTAAGTGGTAGAAATAGCAACGGTAGTCAATTTATTTATATTGTTCTTAGTAGAAACTTGGTGGAAATGCAAGCTCTTGGGATTATCCAACTTTATTCCTTGTGGTGTATACTTTATGGACGTGACGCGGTTTAGTTTACAGGATATGGTACAAGTTTGCTTGTGAGAAGAGTATACCTAGATATAAGTCTACATACATACTATATATGAGTATGTACTCGCATTTATGTTTATATATGTTTATTTATGCACAACATGGGTTGGTTGTTTGATCTGTGTCCCCTGGATGTGTTATTCTTGTCAGTGTGGGTGTATGTGTGTGTGTGTGTGTGTAAAATGCAAAATGTCATAAATATAACAGAAAATGCTGAAAACTAAAACATACTGTCAAACTGCCAGACCGTCAGACCGTCTGGCAGAGAGTCAGGCTAACGCGCTGGGTCTGTCTGCTTCTGAATAGCAAATTGCAGTATTTCGCACTCAGATGTGTACACATTCACACACACACACACACTTGCACTATCACACACGCACAGAAGTGGTTATATAAATAGAGTTTTTCAAATCAATAAATTACCATGATATTTTCAACATATAGTTATGTAAATTATATATATTTTACTCACGAGTCCTCGTACATTTGTCTGTCAACTTTATTTTTATTATTATAGGGTTAGATTGCATATGTTTTAGGCTTGTTTGTTTACTTGCAAAATTGCAATTATAGTATCTCAGTTTTCCCAAAGAGAATGTTATGTATGTACATTGTACAAATTTGATTATGTAAAATCAACAATCAATTAGATTAATTCAAGCTTAAATGAAAATTGCTGTAATGAAATTTTCATCGAGAATCTTACGATTTTGCATGTTGTTATTTAATAGTTATCTTAAAAAAATCTCTTTACATGGCACAAGTCTAGTGACAAAATCATTTCCACTCCCCCAAATTTGTCTTAAAACAATTTGTAACAGACGATATTAAACTAAATTAAATTATTTGTAACTTTATAATAGCAAAGCTGACAATTCAAGGCATAAGCCTTGTGAACTCATTATTGACAGTCAAGCTCGCCGCGGTAAGTTTAATTTTGCTAAATTTATGTGTGCCAAGCGTAGAACCCTTCTCCCGAACTGGGGCGCTGCGCACATTTTCTTTTAATTAAATGCCTAAAAGTTTTTGTTAGAGCCGTCAAATTTCACGCAATAGGCGAGCACCGCTTTTTCCGTCAGACGTACTTAAATAGGAAAAAGGTTGTCCTGTCTATCTACGTGTATGTGTTTTTGGGTTGTGTGCGTGTGAGTAATTAAACAGACACGTTCCCGTCGAATCGGTTTTATTAGCTTCGTTGGAGTTGCCACGTTTTCATAAAAAAGGTACTGATTACTGATTGATCACAAGTAAAGGAGCGATTACTGATTAAATTACCTGCTGAATGACCATAGTGTTGTCAATGCAGCAGAAAAAGAAATTAAAAAAAAATTGAATTTTAATTCTGTTGCTTCAGTTGGGGTTTGCTTACATTTTAAAAACTATTACAAAAAGATGGCATAGATAATGAAAAATGCCGAAAATGCGGGATATTCTGTTTGGAGGAATAATGAAAAGTTTTATGTGGATTCTTCTTTTTAATTAATAAAAAAATAAAAGCTGGTAAATATTTCTTCAACTAATTTGGACACCGTTTATTTCTATATTGAGTTGACACCCCGCGAAAGTCATTTTTCTTTTTTGAGTACTCAGCTTTAACGCAGCACAAATTTATTCCCCGTCAAATGGGTCATAAATTTTGAAGAGAGCGACAATGTTCAGAGGACAGACACAAGCACGAACAGAAGGGTGCGTTGGGTGTCCAACGTTAGGGTGGGTCTTTTTTGGACCAACTAAGACAAATGGCTGAACGTTGTACCACATTGAAAACTCACATGCTATCATGAGAAAAATTAAAAAGTTAAAATTAAAATGCAAAGCCAATTCAACTAAACCACTGTTAGATTTTTGGGTAAATGTGCGAACATTAACACAGCCATATAAAAAAGAGTGTAATTGTATAAAACTCTATTGTCGGGAGTTTTTTAGATCGCCGATTACAAATTTGATGTCAATTTTTAAAAATTCAATATGGCGGATCCATTAAAAAAATTTTTTTTTTGATAAATTGATCCGCCATTTTGAAATTTTAAAAATTGGGTCTAAATTCCACAACCCCCAAGTAAATGACAAGTTAATACTTGCATTTGTCTTGCAACATCTAAATTTACTAATACTTACAAAAATATAATAAGTAGGAATATAATAATTAAATATGTAAGCTAGATTTAAGTAATATCATTGTAGTTTTGAAAATGTTTTTATTTTTGTGACTAGTGTTTTAAATATAAGTTAAACTTGTAGCGCTGGTAATAATATTAATAATAAATTTTAATTTTAACTGTATCTCTGTTACAAAGATTATAGAGATTCGAAATAATATTAGGGCAATTTTAAATCGAATTTTCAAACTTTTGAATGCAAAATTAACATTTTTATGTTTCTACCATATTTTTATACCCTGAGCCCATTAAAAATGGGCAAAAAAGGGTATAATGTGTTTGGCAGGATGTATGTAACAGGCAGAAGGAGGCGTGGCAGACCCCGAAAAGTATATATATTCTTGATCAGGATCAACAGCCGAGTCGATTGAGCCATGTCCGTCTGTCTGTCTGTTTGAAAGCGTCGATCTCAGAAACTATAAAACTTGGTATGTAGGTTCCTAGATACCATACGCAGATCAAGTTTATTTTTATTTTTGGATCGGACTACTATATGAAATAGCTGCCATAGAAACGATACTACAAAAATGAAGTCTTAGTATGAAAAAGTTTTGTGTTTTTTGAGATATCAGAAACTGTTAGATTATGTAACGGAGCTGGTATTATACATCCTGACCAAATTTGGTTAAAGTTGGTTTACTATATCACATAGCTGTCATAGGAACAATGCATCGAAAATAAAGTTTTAGTATGAAAAATTTTTTTGTTTTTTGAGATATCTTAACCAAACTGATAGAATATGCATTAATGCTGGTTTTGAACATTCAGACCAGATTTGGTTCAAATCGGCTTAATATATCATATAGCTGCCATATGAACAATTGGTCGAAAATAATCTTTTATTGAAGAGTACCTGGGCTCAGGGTATCCTACTGTCGAGCGTGTTCGACTGTAACCGCCCACTTGTTTTATTATAGAATTTGTACTGAGTCACTAAGAGTCGGACTCGCTCGATTAAGACCTTTTTGTGCTATAATATAAGCCTAACCTACAAAATGTTCTAGCGTTCCGTCTACTGCCTTCTCCGTGTTCTTTACTCCCTTCCCGGCACAATTGAATCAACTGCCGCCGCATATGTGTCAACGACTTGGTCAACATTAAAGGCTTTGCGCCTCGTTTTGAGTGAAGTCTTGCTGGAAGTAGTTGTATGTATGTATATCGAAATATGTATACTCGTATGTATGTGAGTGAGTGTCTTCGTGGGTGTGTGTTTGAGTGTACAAGCGGCTGCAAGGTTTTTGCGTCGTGGTGTGGCATAAACTTTATAAACTCGGCATGTTCATTTAATCCTTGCCGTAAGTAGCTCCATAGTATTTGAAATCCTTATGGAATTAAATAATCTTACACTGTTTAGTTTTGCGCGCGGGGCCTGAAATCCATTTAATGCCTAAAACAGGCGCATTCAGCCCAAAAAAAAACAATATTTAATGAGTATTAGCTCAGGTGCTATTACCACCTAAGTAGAAGGACATAAGTATTAAACAAAAACTATTGCTTACCAAACATGAAAAACCAACAAAACAAACATTAACCATGTAAGCTAGTCAGAATGTTCCCGCCTACAGTGCCTCCCATTTTAACTAATGTACTCCGGTTTATTAAGACACGTTACAGTCACACTTTTAAAGCAGATATTGCTCCTTTCACTCTCAGAATTAATATAATCTGTTGCGTATGCGTGGCGATTACTAAATGAATTCTACCGGTACAGGGTAGCACAATCGGTCGAAAATCAAGTTTTAGAATGAAAAACTTTTTTGTTTTATGCATTAGTCTTATACATCCTTATCAAAGTTGGTTCAAACCGGTATACTATTTCATATAGCTGCCATAGGACCGATCCGTCGAAAATCAAGTCTTAGTATGAAAAACTTTTTTGTTATATGAGATATCGTAACCAAACGTAAAGAATATACATAAATCTTGGTTTTATATATTTTGTCCAAAGTTGGTTCAAATCGGATCACTGTAACATATAGCTGTCATAGGACCGATCGGGCGAAAATCGAGTCTTAGTATGAACAACTTTTTTGTTTTATGAGATATCGTAACCAAACTTAAAGAACATGCATTTAAGTTAGTCTTATACTTCCTAACCAAAGTTTGTTCAAATCGGTCCACTATATCATATAGGTGTCATAGGATCGATCGGTCGAAAATTAAGTCTTAGTATGAAAAACTTTTTTGTTATATGAGATATCGTAACCAAACTGATTGAATAAGCATAAAACTTGGTTTTACATATCCTGTTCAAAGTTGGTTCAAATCGGACCACTATATTATAGAACCGATCGGGCGAAAATCAACTCTTAGTATGAAAATCTTTTATGTTTCATGAGACATCAAAATTAACCTAATAGAATATGCATTTAAGTTAACTAAACTATTTTTAATTTTTTTTCCATTATAAGTTTTTTCCATAGTAAGTACGGGGTCTCCGACTGTCGAGCATGCTCGACTGTAGGACCGGCCCACTAGTTTTATTTAAAAATGTCGCATTTTAGATCCTGTAAATAGCCATATTTATTTTTTATTTGCAGCAGCAGTCAATTATATATATTTAGCCATGTGCTTTTCAAATAGGTATCCCATAGTCGGAGTCTCGACTATAACTCTTTTACTTGATTAGATTCGCGGTGGCAGTTTGCTCGCTTAGAATATTCACAATATTCACTTTAAGTTTCTAAAATGTATGTGTTTATATAGACAGAGGAACGAGATTCGTAGCAAATCTTGGGTTTTTTTTTACGACACGATTTGTGGAGCAGTGTCAAATGGGGTAAGCAGCTTTATTTTAATGGATATAAACCATTCACTCCTTGTGTATTTTTTCGTATTGCACTTGCATCTCTGAATACACTCAGAATCTCGTACATAGATAAATCGACAAGTTCTGGTCACATTTTTGAGCAGTTGTCAATTGCCAATTTGACTTGCAAATCTCGAGGCGAATCATACGAAGAGTTAAGAAAGCCTTAACCCGGATTCATCATTGCCAGCTTCCACGTAGCGGGCAAGGCAGTTTCTGACTCAAAGGACTGAAAACAATTACTTATTTAATTTCTTTGCAGCTTGTCTGTCGTGCGGATATCTCGGCAGTCAGTGCTTGACGCAGTCCCCCTGCTTTATAATAAAGCCCAGAGTGAACCACAACTCCCAGCTTTGGGTTCATTTCTTTGGCCCTTGGTCCTTTGTGAGCGCTTTGCTGGTAAATGTGGCCAATGTAGCATGCCCTGCCTTCACTCGTAAGTGGAGTGGTCGAAAGGGGATTGAGGCAAAGAGGCAAAGAGGAATCGAGAAAAAGAAGAGGAAAAGTGCGACATGGCAATTGTTTGGCCCCTTGTACAAAAAGTTTTCTTATTTTTCGCGCCTTCTGCTGCATAGCCTGTTGTTGTTGTTGTTGTTGTCGCCGTTGTTTTCGTTGCTCTTGTTGTAGTTGCTGCCCCTCGGTTGCTTTATTACAATTTAACTGTTCTTTTATTGCAACAATTTTAGATTCTGTACTTATTTAAGAAGTGAAGGAGTTAGTACGTTAAAAAGTCTTTCATCAAGATATCTTAAAACTGAATTTCTTTAACCTGCTTCTGGAATTTTCGATATTAAGGCCTATAAAGTAAAGAAAATAATTATTTTCAAAGCTGCAAGCCACTAAAAGTTAAAAAAAAGTTCGGTTACGTGGCTTCAACCGAAAGCTAACATAACCCTTAAACCATAGGGTTTGGTTCGAGTCTTGGTTCAATTTAATACAAAAAAGCAAGAAGACAGAAGAATAAAGCATTAATTTTTTAGTTGATTTCATAATTTAATTCAATTTTTTTATACAAAACATGCAAAGTTTGTAAATATTTTGACTTCATTTAATAATTTATATTCGAGTTATTATTTTATGATTTTTATTATAGTCTGAAATAGTTGTGCGATATAAGGATATGTTTATTTTGTATTTTTTGAACCGACCGCTTAGGAGACCGGTTCGGTTCGGTTTGAATTGAAACCTACTGTTTTACAACTGATAACAAAAGTGGGCGCATCTCTAAATATCGGCAAGAAAAAAAGACAAATTTTCAAAAATTAAAAAAAGAGAGTTAATTTTTAATTTAAAAGAAAATTTTAGAAAAAAAAAGTGTTTTTCAACGTTTGTGGCCCCATATCTATCCAAAAAAGGTGTTAAGGCTTAAATCAGAAGAAAAAAGTTAAAGTTTGTTGCCTAGTGTTATTTTTAAGTCCTTTGCCTAAATGCAACGTGCAAAAATACCGGAAAACCGAAACAGCCTTTAGTGATTGCCTGTGGGTAACCAAGTAACCAACACAACCCCAGACTCCCTAATAGGCTTCCCCGATTGTACTTCACTGAGGAGTCTGAAAGTCTCCAACTTGGACCTGATTATATCCCATGTGCCTTATGCCGTGTGTTTGTGTGCTTGTGGGTATAAGTATGAGTATGAGTATGTGTGTAAGTGAACACACGGTTCAGTCAAAGCTCATTTTTATGCTGCTTTCAGTTTCATTTTTCGCTTAAGATTTCCGAATACAGCTTCTACCCCGGCTCTGGCCCCGACCCCGACCCCAGTTAGTCGCTGCTAATGTAGCAGCTCCTTCGACTGTCCGAGTTGACTCAACGTGCTACATCGCTATCGCCATCGTCATAGCCATATGCATGGTAGGTATGTGTGTTATGGCTTTTCTTTTATTTTATACGTATTTTACTTCATTTCACTGCTGATTGCTGCTCCTAGCTGCCACGCAGTCTCAATGCCTTTCCCGACTTTCCCCCGGCTTGTCCCCGCGTGTTTTCTTTCTTTCGGTTTATGTATTTCCACTTCTTGCCTCATGCATATTTGAAAGTCCCTTAAAGGCACTTCAGTTCTTTGCTGCTTCTGCTTATATTTCAGTTGTTGTTCTTGTTGTTGTTGTTGTTGCGGATGCGCCTTGTGCGAGCAACGCCGACGGCTGTTTAGTGTACCACACACACTAAACCCCCCACAGCCGTCTACCCACCCCCTTCCCCATTTTTCGACATTTTTTGTCTTTCATTCTCAGGACCCTGCAGCAACAACATCATCACAGTTGACGGCCGCAATCGCCGACCTTAATGGTCAAATGTGTGTGAGTGTGTGTGTGTGTGAGCACGTAGGTGTGTTTATATAAAAGTGTATGTGTATGCTTTGTGTGTGCCTGAAAATGATTTCTTAAACTGCAATTCATGCTCTGCAATTGCGATGATGGCGCGCTTTTATTGCTCTCCCCCCGAAAATTTAATCGAGTTTATCACATTATTTGCTGGGTCCCCTTCGAGTCCTGCTTTGTGCAAAGAAGCACTTAGGACGTGCTTATTAGGTTCTATTAGTAATAATTGCACTACTGAGTCAATTTAGGCATCTTTGTAGATTTTCATCATTATTATCAGTATCCATATCCTTATCATTAGCTATATCCATGTAGCAGCCTCAGGACTCAGCCAAGGCAGTTGACTTCGCTTAGCTTCTTAGCTTGGCCATCAAATTAAGCTGGTCTTAGTTGCCCATTAAGCTCAAAGTAAACCGTATGCATTTGTGTGTATAACAAAGCGACAAATGTGATATAAGAGCTTACGAATCAAGTGAAAATGCTCAATTGAAGCTCTAAAGCAATTCACAGAGAAATTTGTAATTGATAACGTTAGAATTTACGAATATTCTAAGTTATAGGTTTGTTTCACTAAGCTTACATACGATATGTACTAAGAACAAACTTTATTTAAGACCAGTTCTGTTGAGTTTTGCAAATTCTTTTCAGAAGCAAGTTATATTTAGCAGCTACTTTACATTTTGTTGTGATTTTAATATGTAGAACTTTGTAAGCTTTCTATCTTTAAAGTTTTAATCGTTAAAAAAATATTTATTCAATGCAGAAAAATGACTAAACATGAATGTAGATACACGAAATGTTCCAGATAAATAAGACAGCTAGAAAGGAGCTAAGAGATTTGAAGCTTAAGCACAAAGATATATTAAAAAGGAGCTGTTCTCGTTTAAATAGCAACAAACATATTTTAAATAAATCGTTAAAAATTAATACCACTATTCTACATACATGCTATTATTAAAGAGGCTTAGAAAAATAGTTTTTACACTTCCTTTAGTCATTTTGTCTCAATTTAGATTTACGAAATGGAAATATAATCAGTGTGCAAAAATATTATATAATTTAAAATAGATATGCTCAAGCATAAACTAATCTTAATCTATTTCACAAAAACCATTAGTATTAATTGATTTTTAATCAGCAGTTTTGATCTTGATATCAGGAGTGATATCAATAAGAAAGTCTTATATTTTCTCATAATTTTATTTGAGAGATGAATATAAAGATATAGAAGTCATAACTGTTATATAAAGTCAGCACGCAGACACAGATGCAGAGACAGAAACAGACACAGAGAAAAGCTCGTGGATATAACAGCAATAATAAACAAATTATTGCTTAAATAACTTCAACTCAAATCTTAACTCTTGGACATCGACTTGGATGCGCATTCCTTATTTTCTCTCTCTTTCTCTCTCTCTCTCTCTCTCTCTCTCTCTCTCTCTCTCTCTCTCTCTCTCTTCTGTATGCGTCAAGGACATGGTCAGAGGCTTCTAATCTCTTTGCTAGAGAGCCATCGGACAGCGAAACTGTCGGACAGCCGAGATCAAAAGCGTCTGATAAACTCTAACAAAGCGCCAAAGTATGCGCAAAATGCCACTCAAGCAGCTGAACCAGAGCAACGGTGGGGGAAACAAAAAAAAAAAATGAATACAATATTTAAACATTTTATGTTGTGTCCCATCACAAAGTCGGTGCCGTCTTCATTTGGCGCAGCTCATTTTGCGTTTCCATTCTTTGAACGGCGCACAGCCGGCGGCCATTTCATTGTTTGCCTTTCTTGTATCTGGTGCTTTTATCTTGCCACTTTGGCATTGTTTTATGGGCATCCATCGTACCGCACGCAACGGACTCGCACCACATCGGTTCCCTCAAGTGGCGCCCCCGCCATCCCTTCTCCTAATTGCATTAAGCGACTTATTAGATGGCACAGAAATTTGCACATGACTTGTGTCAATTGTGAAGAAAATTACTCATCTTTCCAACCTCCGCGGAGGTACTATATATATATTATTAAAAAAAGTAATATTTATGTACAGATAGGCTCACCATTTTTGCGCAAAGCGCAGAATGCAAATTTTCGTGTTTTATTTTTCAAAAATTTATATTTTTATTTAAAAATTTTTTAAATAAACTTTATTTTGCTCTTAAAAAAATTGGATTTCAGAAATTTTGTAGAAATTCGTGTAATGTGATTTTTTGTGTGATTAAATTATTACAAATTTACAATTATTTAAAAAAACTAACATTTATTTTTAAATTGAATATTTCCTTGTAACTATTATATTTACAAACCTATAAATATATTATTATTTTGTAATTATTGCTTTATCAGTTGAAACAAAAATTATTTCCATGGCAACTTAATGTAGTTTAATTGAAGGGAGAAGAAAACTTGCCGGAAAGGCTTAATAATAATAGATAACGTTAATTACCACAAAAAAAAACATATTCAGGCCTGTTCCGAATTCCGAAAACGAGTGAAATTGCCGCAAATTGAGTTTTGCTGTTCCGAATTTCGCAAATCGACTAGAATTGTCGTTTTGAAAACGTGTGATAAAGAGCCAGCGAAATTAAAAGTAAGTGCCACATAAAACACTTCAACTGTTTAAAGTTAAAGGACATTATAAAGATTTTTTTTATAAACATCTTTAAAATATTGTATATAAAACAAAACCCAACGGCAAAGACTAAACCGAGCTGTTCTGAATTCCACTTAAATTTTTGTTATTGATACTAACTCCCGCAATCAAAAGCTGACAGAGTTACTTCAATTGATAAAAAAAATTCGCAAAACGCAATTTAACGTCAAATTTAGCTTGTATGTGCTATATTTAACATGAAATACTTCAACTGAATTTTCAAAAATAGTTTTGAATAATTCTAATCGCATTTAAGAGAAAAATTAAAGATTGAATGTTTTTATTTTTGATTTTTTGGTTAATGTCGATATGAACAAACACGTGCACAAGACAGGCAGTTAACAGGTGTCAAAAAATGTTAATGCAGAAATGCAAGCAACCAAACACCATAATTGCTGTAGAGTTAACTTAGGAATTTTTATTGTTGAAGCATTTTCTACATTGGCTAAAACAGCCGATACGATCGATGTCTTACTGCTATCGAAACGTTTTCGAAACCGAGTTCGAAAAGTAAAAACGAGCCCATTTGGGTCGGAGTTAAGAACAGCAAATAGTCAAACGTTCGTTTTCGATTCGTTTTTACTTTTTCCAAAACGTTCGGAACTCGGATCAGGCCTGAATATACCCTTTACTTATTTATTTTTTAAGTAACGGGTATAAATAGAGCACAGTTTTTATATACACAAATATAATTTATGTTACATGCATGGGCAAATTTATTTAATTTACATTATTTACAAAAACTATTTTAATTATTAATGGAGAAAATTTGGAAGGAGATATATTGTATGGCACCTTTTCTGTTTTTTGACTTGGTAGTTAGACGTCTGGCTTATTCGTAATTCCTTTTCATGTAGTTGCATAACATCGCCAACTTCACTTTTTAAACCTCCCACTTAGCGAACAGAATTTAACTAAATTCGGCCAGGACGTATAAGACAATGGATCGATTTGAACCAAATTTGGAAATGATGTAAAGAAGCAACCTTAATGCTCATTCTGTTAGATTGGTTAACAAATCTCAAGAAACAAAGAAGTTGTACATACAAAAACTTGATTTTCGACAGAGTGATCCTATAGCAGCTATATAATATAGTGGACCAACTTAAGTCAAACTTGGCCGCGTTTCTTTGAGAATTACGCCTGCCTCATATAATCGAGAGCCTACATTTTAAATTTGGTGCGCCTATTTCTTACCATCTTTAAAATCTTAACGTTTATACGGACATGGGTATATTGATTCAGTTGTTGATGCTGATCGATAACACTAGGCAACAAAATCGCACTTTTTGCGAGTTACAGAAACCAAACCCACTTTTTTGGATAGATTTGGGGCCAAAACCGACGAAAAACATTTTTTTTTTTTATGGTGAGATTTTTTTTTTAGAATTTTTCAAAAATCTGGCTTTTTTTTTATTCCTTTTTTTTAGAGGTGCGCCCACATTTGTAATCATTACTTGAGAAGGTCAAAACCGATTTATCAAAAAGCTAATGAATATATCTATATTTCATTTATACACAGTCTTAGCTTTAAACTAGTAGTTTAAGAGATATCAATTTTTAAATTAAGAAAATGATGATTTATTCTTAGATTTTTTCTTAGCTTTTTTCTTAGCTTTTTTCACTAAAAAATTCGAGGAAAATTCGAAACAATTTTTTTACATTTTATTAACTATTTTATTTGCGTAGTTACGCGTTGTTTAAGATATGATTCATTAAAATCTATGGTGAGACGGCGATATGATATTATGTTGAATTGAGGCATGTTTTTGTCGACTTTTTTGACTTCGTTGTGGTGTGGCATGACCTTTGGTATGAAAATTTTTTGTGTTTTTTGAGATATCCCAACCAAACTCACAGAATTTGAATTTGTTATTATTTTACACATTGTGACCAAAGTTGGTTCAAATCGGACCACTATAACATATAGATGCCATAGGAACGATCGGTCGAAAATCAAGTCTTAGTATGAAAAACTTATTTGTATTTTGTGATATTTTAACTAAACTGACAGAATATGTATTTAAGAGGGTCATTAATTTGTTATTATATATTTAGCTATATTAATTACCCATCGTTTAGAATGTTTACCATTAACATCTATGGAAAGACGACGGAGTTATTAGCATATAAGCAATAAGCAAATCGGTTTGACATTCTCGAGTAATGATTACAAATGTGGGCGCACCTCTAAAAAAAAGGAATAAAAAAAAGCCAGATTTTTGAAAAATTCTAAAAAAAAAATCTCACCATAAAAAAAAAAATGTTTTTCGTCGGTTTTGGCCCCAAATCTATCCAAAAAAGTGGTTTTGGTTCTTGTAACTTTTGGGCTGTTGCCTAGTGTAATTTAAAATGGCCAAAAAGGGTATAATGTAAATTGAAAAGAAATTCCAATATTTTTTTCAGAATGTCAATTTATCATGAAATATAGTATGTCCTTAATGTATGTAGTACTCGGCTGTAATTTGAGAACCTTATTTGTGCTTCAATTTTGTACAGTGTAAACATTATGCATGATGAATTTACCCGTAATTATTTCCGTTTTTGCTTTCGATATTATATTTTTGCAAGTTATTAAATAAGTATTGTTGTTGTTAATGTATTATTGTGAGGCTTAAAATGTGCACATCATAATTTATTGCGTTGCATTGTGAGTTTTATCCACGCTGATCCATTTGCGGAAATTAAAATTATTATACATTCAATATATGTCAGGTTGTCCGTCTGTCTCCGAATGTCGTTACATACATATGTGGAATTGCTGATTTATTTGTTTGGCCATTGCGGCTAACCCAAACAGGTGGGAATGCGAGTAAATGTGTTTAATGAGGGGACGGACAAACAAAATTGTTGACATGCTAAAAGTAAACAATCATTTCGACCAGAAACGACATAAAAAACCAATAACAATAAACAAAAAAAAAACCAGGTATGAACGCTCTAGTCGAGAGGTCACTACTACAGATCCTTAGATACCCTTATATGTATTTACACTCATATAACATGCATACATAAATAAGCACTTTAGCACACACAAACAAATCATTATGAATTTTTCAGGACAAATTCTAACTTTTTCATATGTACCAAAACTCAAGGATATAGATTTAAAATGACTTTTGTATTTTGTAATTTAATCAAGGTTGCAACCACAAATATTTTGAAAAATATTTAGGTTTGTACCGTATTTTAATTTGACATTATTATTCTACCCGATACCCGATTTTGCACATTGCCCAGTGTTTAAAAATGCAATCAGCGACCAAGCTCTTTCCAGGCCAATTACCAAACCTCACAGTCCAAAACCAATTGAAATAGCAACTCATTCCAGCGTAACATCGCTTTGTTCTGTTCCATTGGGTCTGGTGGCCACAAAGCGGCCAAGCGACGGGTCGCGCAATTAAATTTATTAAATCCCAATCAATAATTCAGTCCTTGTCGTAACCGCAGTGGACTGCAAGCATTTTGCAGAAAGTGGATCGGGTATACAAGAAGACATAGCGGGAAACTAAAGCTGCATAAAATGAAACCTCCGATTTATTATTATTAAGGTGGGAATACCTGAACTGAGACCCCCTAGATCTATTGCGCCCCCCTTCTAAGCCTATAGTTCTTCCATCAACCCTATTTCTCTCACATTTTACTCGAGCCTGATTGAAAAGCTCAGCGAGCAAGTATGAAAGTACTTATTAGGTATGTTAAATAATTGTTGAGTACTAAGGCAATTGCTTAATAAAAAGCGATTAGTTCAAGGTAAGTAACAGTAATTACAATTAATTGGCATGATTATCATATTAGAGCTATAGCATCAAACATACAAGCTATAAAATTTAAAAAATTAGGAGCCGGTTGTTCAATGAACAGTTATTCACACACTTATTTAATTTATAACAAGGGGCTTAGACCCCTGCTCGCTTCGCTCAGTCGAGCATGCTCGACAGTAGGATACCCTGTGCCCAGGTACTCTGTACTAAAAGTTGATCCTCGACCGATTGTTCCTATGGCAGCTATGTGATATAGGAAACTGATCTGAACCAAATTTGGCCAGGATAAATAGCACAAACTTAAATGTATATTTCAAAGGTTTGGTTAAGGTATATTTAAAAACAAAAAACTTTGTGGCAGCTATATGATATAGTGCTCCGATTTAAGCCAAGTTTGGTCAGTATGCGTAATACCAGCCCAGATGTATATGTTTTGATTGTCAGATTGGTTAAGATATCTTTAAAAACCAAGAAGTGTTTTATGCTACAACTTCATTTTCGACATATCGTTCCTATGGCAGCTATATGATACAAGGGTCTGATCCAAAAATAAAAACAAGTTTGAAGTCTCCAGCTCTTATGGTTTCTGAGATCGACCCGTTCAAGCAGACGGACGGACAGACGGACATCCTGATCAAGAATATATATACTTTTTGGGGTCTGCCACGCCCCGTTCTTCTTGTTACATACATTCTGCCAAACACAATATGAACAGAGGGTATAAAAATGGGTGGGATACAGATATACATGTAGTTTTGTATAAATTTGTCAAAAAAAACTGACAGTGTACGCATTAGAGTGTACCCAACAAAATTTAAAAGTGACAATCCAAATTCGTATTCTACGGTCAATTCGAGACGCTTTCACGAAGATACCATAGATCTAAAATCAAATGCCGGGATGTATGGCTAAACAACAAAGAATTTTAAGCCTAGCTCCAAAAGGACGTAACCGACAGCACACAGTTGCAAATATAAGCCCAGTCAACGTAGGTTAAACTAAACTTAGAAATCCAATGATTTTCGACATGCTTAACACGATTTTTTGCGTCAGTTTTTTTTAGACTTGTTTTCCGTCAAAAATTGATTTTTTTTTCTGATAATTATAATGGAGTTGATATAATCAGAAAATTTCGCAGAGATCACATTAAAAACTTCGAAAATTTCGAAGTAACAATTTTACTTAGCAAGTGTTTTATTATTGTCTTCTCTTTGAACGTAAGAAATGTTGATGAACTCGAATTGAAATCATTGAAAGTCATCTGAAGTCCTTAATTTATAGGTTTCAATATGATCGAATAGTATAGTTTTAGAAAAAAAATATTTTGGTAAAATGGTTAATTTTTGATGCTCCTTCGGACTTCAAATAAATTTCTTCCATATTGTTGCCATACGTTGCCCAGTTGGCCCAGTTATTGGACTCATGCGAGTATGTTGATGCTACCAACGATGTAGTGGCACAGTGACCATTAATTGCTGTTGCCTCAAAGGTCCGTCAAATGTCGAACGTCAGTGATGGCCAGATGTGGGCAGTACTGGCCCACAGTCTGAGAGGCGGCTTTGACCTGATGCTTTTGAACGGTTGAAGGTGGTAGGGTAGCCTGTTTGTCGTTATTCTCCAATTGAGTTGACCGAGCTGATGGTGCAACAATATTTATAGAGCACTCGCTACGTAAATAACAAAGTTGATCTTTTCCATTTTTTTTGCTGATGTTTGTTGCTGTTGTTGTTGTTTCCATTGCTGCATTCTCCTCGCGCTTGAGGTCAATTTTGCAGGCCTTGCTTGAGAGAGAGCATGACGCTGGCCGTAGGCGGACTGTCTGTATTTTGCTAACAAATTGCAGCGCTGCGGTTTTGTGGTGGGCAGTTCTGTGCATAAAATATGAGCAAGGTCAGTAAACAGGGAGGTCATGTTGGCTGGTCAATTTCAATAGAGTCATAAAAAGAGTTAGGCTGTTTTGAAATACGAGCACTGAGCGCAGTCAATAGCAGACAAACCATTTGGCAATTTGTTAAACGGCATTTAAGGAAAAGTCAATTAGAAAAAGTGGCCGAAAATATTTTTACAGAAACTGCAAGCTAAGACCACGCCCTTACCCACTCTTGCACCCATACTCTTACCAATACCCATACTCATTCCCATGCTAGCAACCCATTTAATCTTAATTGATTTACAACAAAAGCAAAAAAAATAAAGGAAAAACGCTCTTGTCGAAAACGCGCAACTGCAAGATACCCTGTACCCTATCGAATTTGTTATTCGATCCTGTTAAAATTTCCAAAGCACAATGGGAATGTGGAAAAAAATACAAAAATTATGCCGGAAATTTGGTTGTCGCTCAAAATCATCGAAAAGGATGGCAACGCTGATTTAGAGCAAACAATTTGTAAAATGTGCAGTGGTCACACGTTGACCACTTATTTATTTCTGCAACAAAACTTTATTGAAATGTCGTCGTTTGTCGTTAAAATAGCCTTATATATTGTTTTCGTCGTTGTTGGAGTCGGCAAAAAAAAAATTAACGTTAACTATGAGCTTGCATTCAAACACCGTCAGATAATTGTGACAATATTTATACAACATTTTAGTTAGTTTTCCACAAATATAAATGGGGTGTGACTAAAAATAAACTTGATCTGCATATGATATGCAGGAATTTATAGACAGATAAGTAGTCGGACCGACTGGATTGTTGACAATGATCATTAGATTTAGATATTATTTATTTTATATACTAGTGCTACAAGTTGTAAGAAACTTATGAATATTGCACTAGTAACAAAACTAGTGATACATTTGACTTAATACAATAATTGAAATTACAATTGAGTTTGCTTAAAATATCTTATAATAAGTTAACAAAATTTTATTAAATTTCACTCACACATTTTTGTGTTGTTGGGTCGAAGATGTCTTCCTATGGCCATTGTATACATTTGCACAAAACCAATATACCCTTATTGACTATTTTCAATGGAATCAGGGTATAAAAACGAAAATGGAAAATTACAACAAACACAAAATGATTTCACTTGGCTGGTTTCCGGTTGATACCTTTTCATCGAGCAGTATATTTTTTTTGGCCTCATTCTGCAGCAGCTGCACTCACTTTTTTTATTCCTTGCACCCTTTGGCTATGCTATTCTCACCTTCTCGCTACTCAGCATGTGGAAAAGGCAAGAGAATATACTCGTGATGTGCTGTGAGTGCATTTTCATTTCGTTTGTTTTCCAATTGTTCGATTTTATTTCATGAATTACGAGTTTTACTCTGTCACGACCATTATGCTGTGCTCTTGAACCAATTAAGGTAAAAAAAAGTTATGAGTTATATTTTTAATACCTTATTAATATAATAACAAATGCCTCCTGCAACGCATAGATATCCAACTGATAGCATAGTTTTACTCTGTCACGACCATTGTGCTGTATTCTTGAACCAATTAAGGTAAAAAAAAGTTATGAATTATATTTTAAATATTTTATTAATATAATTACAAAAGCCTCCTGCAACGCATAGATATCCAACTGATAGCTTAAAATATTGCAAAGTAATTACAGAGTATTACAAAACGGGGAGTCTGCTGTTATTTTCTGTGCTTTAACTATACATTCTGTATATAACACTGGGCAACAGCCCAAATCTGAATTGAACCAAACTGACATTTTTGGATAGATATACGTATGAGGTCCCAAACGACGAAAATCGGTTTTTTTAAGATTCTGAGATTTGAATAGTAGTGGAAGTTGCTCAAAAGCTATTTAATTTAGTATTAAGAAAATGATTTTTTTTTTCACTTTAAAACATTCAAGTAAAACTCGAAAAAAATTCTGAGCTTCAGATCTAATTTTTTTTTTTGGAAAACTGCATTTATTAATTGTTTAAGAAACGAATTTTGAAAACGAAGGAGAAAAGGCGATATAATTAAATTCTATATTTATGCATGCTTTTCTTGATTTTTATGACTTCCTTGTAAAGCGGCATGACCTTAGGTATGAAAATATTTTGTTTTTTAAGATATCCTAACCAAGCTCACAGAATTTGAATTTGTTATTGTCTTACACATTATGATAAAGTTGGTTCAAATCGGTCAACTATATGATATAACTGCAATATAAATTTTTTTTTGTTTTTTGAGATATTTTAACTAAACTGACAGAAATTAAAAAAAAAAAACTCCGCCATACAAAAAAAAATGTTTTTCGTCGTTTGGGGCCCCATATCTATCCAAAAAAGTAAGTTTGGTTCAATTCAGAAGAAAAAAGCTCAAATTTGTTGCCAAGTGTAATTGACCCGGCCAATTTATAAATGCTCACTTTGGCCAGGACCTGCCTTTTGTTCTTTGTACGCCGTTAAGTATGTTGCACTTTATTTGCAAACGACCAAAGTTCTCGAGAATCAGATTAAGAGGCCGCACAAAGGAAGAAAGACGCGAAAAAAGAGAAATGCTGAGGCAGAGAAAGCGATTTTCACATTTCGCTTTAAACATACCACTGGCCCAAGTGAAATATTTTTATTACAACATAATTAAAAGTAAATTTTTGCCCTGCTCATTAGGTTAATGTGCAAAAGGGAAATGAAGCAAGTAGTTAAGTAAACGATAGAGACAACTCAGCTGGAGAGTGAGAATGAAGTGGCAGTGTTGGGTGTTGGCTGTATCCCTAAGCCCTCAACAGTTCATTTGCATTTTGCATTGATGTTAAGTGCAACTAAAGGTTATACGCGAGTAGTTTGTTGCACTTATGCCAGTCGAAGTACGTATACGTTATATAAAGGGTTGGCTATGGGGTTATGTAACGCAGGTGAACAAAGTTTCAGTGCACAAATCAAGCAATTCAAATACCAATAAATTAATTCAATTATTTTCGACATGGTTACATCGTTCTGCAAACGGCTGCAGCTCATTTTAGCCCACTGCACATTGGGCCCAATGGCCGTTTTTTTGGCATAAAGTCGAAAAATTCATTGAAAAGAAAATCACTTCTAATGTTACAGATTTGTAGTAGATAGTCTATATATAAAGAATCGATAAAAAATATCGATATTTTTAAAGCCATAAAATTTTTATCGACCTTCAAAGTCAGCTGTTCAGAGAGCGGTCTGTTTTTATGAAATTGGCGGGAAATTTTTGTTCACTTTGTGTGCGTCTAACTTTTTAACCCTTGGACTAAAAGTAAATATTTAAAATGGAAATTGAAGGCCAGGGTATTTAGAATAGCAAAACCAAACTTGTTTTCTTATTAATAATTGTTTTAATGTTATAAATGTGTGTTATTTGTATGTCCAATAACAGAAATAACTTAACCAAAGGGTTCGTCTTTTGTAGACCATAACTAATTTGGCGCAGGGTTGCGCAACATGTAATGTATGTTAAATTAAAGTTGAATATGTATATTAACCATTGGTAATAAACTTTTATCCGGCTTTATCCGGCCTTGGCGGTACTTTTAACTTATAGATAAGCTTAAGTTAGAAGAATCCGAATTTTTATAAGTTGTTTTTTTTAATATTTTATCTTTATATTTTTTTAAATGTTAAGAAAACTAGCTTTTATTTAATATCTAACTAACTTCTTACATTACATATAAAGAGAAATTAAAATTTATCTATTTTTATTATTACCATACGTATACGCAATGTGTTCTTGTATGGGCGGTATGGGTAGGCGTGGCCAAAATTTTCAATTTTTGTTTCTACGTTCTAAGCTATTTGTATTTGTGATATATACAAAGTTTGAGCTCGTTAACATCATTTTTAGACTTTATGCCAAAAAAACGGCCATTGGGCCCAATGTGCACTGTTGGACTTATAGTTCAGTGCACTGTGGCTCATTTGGCAAAACTTTCTGGCAAAATGCGATTTGTTGGAATGGTTGGAATTTGAATAGATGCAAGCGGATTATTTTTGGGTAAGTTAACCTAACAAAGTTGAAACGCATTTAGAATGCAAGTGGTTTCAAATTGATTAGATTTGAGTTGTGAGGTAACAAACACTATTAAACTGTAGGGAAAGTAAAGCAATACAAAAGGTTCGATAATATATTTTTATTGGTTGCACAGAGGAAAAAAAATTAATTTAAATTTAAATACAATTACAAAATAAAAAGTTAAAAACTGTATTGGATAATTTTTATCCGTACCTGAAAAAATAAAAACTTTAAGTTTAACTTTAAGCTGAGGGTACCCGAAAAACAGGAACTATTTTAGTAATCAACAAGCTAATATTTCAGAGCCAAAATAAATGCAATTAGTAAGAATATGGTTACAGAATGATTAAGTGGAGACAAGTGACACCATCCTATGACCAATTTACAAGTTGGTATATCTGCAGGCTTGGTATAAAAGCAAACTGTTACTAGTACGAAACTGGTAAGTTTGCCTGAAGGCTTACCTAGTTTGAAAGTTTTCGGTTTTTTGCGATCAACTTAGCGCAAATGTGCCATAGTGCAGACACTCAAAGTCCGCAACGTAATTAGAGATCTGCCTTAGCTCGTTGAGGTTGTTGCCGTTTGGGTCAGTAATGAGAGTTTCAAGTGCAAAAGCATAAACGAAAACGAGCTCAGATTCTGATTTAGATACATATACAGATACAGGCAAATAGAACACTGCACTAGGGAAGTTGTTAGATAAGGGTAATGCAGCGTCGCACTGTGGGATATTTGGGCCTACAAGCGTGCAAAATCATTTTTACGATGAAAGCGATTGTAATAAAAATATATGCATTGCATATTATGCAATCTTTAAAGATTACAAATCCAAAAGGTTTTTGAAATCAGGTAAAAATTGTGAGCGTGACAGCCTCTCAAACTTGACTCATTTTTCAGTGCGCGCACAAATGTGAAAACATTACAGACAATACAAACTTTAAAACTTAATTGTAGACAAGTTATGCTAGATTGTCCCACTGTGCGCCGAACCGTTCGGTACATTTGGCGGACATGTAGTGAAAAAATTCGTCAGAAAATGTATATGAAAGTGTTCCATGTGTTACCAAGGTACTACAACCAATTCCCTAGCTAGCTCTCTAGGTTTTCTCCAGTCATCCGAACCGCAGGGTGTGTTTCAGTCAAAAGGGACTTAGAATCTAAACTTTAGATACAAGTAGCATTAGGTGTCTGCATGCATGTTGGTCAGTATGTTGTTATTCCATTTGCGAATGCTCACTAAAACTACCACTCTCCTTTTTGTACTTGGCGTACGACCTTACTCTCAAATATGTATCTATGAGTATCTACTGAACTTAACAGCATCTGTAGGTTGAAGCACTTCGATGTACTCGTATATGTATGTGTGCGCTGATGTCTGTAGCTAATTGCCTGTGGCAATTGCCAATTAAAATGCAGTTAGTTGCCCTTCTTCACTTTGGCCCTGACTTAATACATTATTGCAGCCATATTTATTGTAATTAAATTACGCACACAACGTAGCCACTGCAACGAACTACAAAACCACTTAGGGTTTTCGCTTGACAGTTGCAGCATGGCAGGTGGCACTTCTGCCAGACGTCATAACAACAACTTGTACTGAACATTTTGTTGTCAGGATGCTAGACCCAGACACTTGACTAAGACGAGTCTGGCAAAATTATCTTTATATTGATGATAAAAAACACAATAATAAGCAGATAATATCAATCAAATTTTTCTTAAGTATTTATGGCTTGTTTTAGTGGAAAAGTTTAAACAACACCTTTTTAATGACTTCACAGCACAAAAGTATTTGCTTGAATTGTAGGAAAATTTTCCAATGCAGCTGACAAACTATTTTGTAAGTCCCAAACAGAAATATAAGTTGTATATTCATATTTTATAAATATAAAAATCAAAAATATTTATAATGGGAGCACGTTATAAAAATACATAATAAACATTAATTGTTTTCAGACTTGTATCCGTAAAATTCCCACGTAGATCTTCAACTCTGAGTCGAAACTAATAGAAAGCATAAAGAAATGCAGCCGAAATTATAAAAATAAAAAAAAGATCCCTGGACAGAGCTGTAACATAAAGGGTTGTTCACGTTTCCAGTAATGCACATGAGCTGCCATGCTGAATATTTAAATATTTAATTACCCGAAACCAGTGCTTTCAAAAATTTATCAAGACACTTTCACCTCCATATGATCAAAAACACAACCACATGTCAGCGCTATGGAGCGTTTTAGCTATTTTTGCTTTTTTTTTTTGCATTAATTCATTTATCACGAGTTTTGAAATTATCGAATTTTTCATGCTGACATATTTTATATAATATAACAGTCCAGTGTAAATTTACAGTGCTTTTAAATTTCTCAGAAAATCATTTTAAAAAATACAAATTTGCAATGGATGTTGTTAGTTAAGGTTTTTACTTTGTGATGAGAGTCAAGCAACAAGAGCGCCTTAAAGTATACAGTGATTTGTTTAAGTTTAAAAATATATAACTAAGGGCCGTTTTCTGATCTTGCTATCAACCCACTATGGTCCGGATGACGATTTTTTTGGAATAAAGTCATTATTAAAAGTTGTTCAAATTAACGTTTTTTTAATAGCGAGCCGGAATTGTTTATCATCATTTAACTAAATGATGATGGTATTAATGAGATTAAGCAGAGTAATAGCTAAAAAAAAAAAGAAACGTAATTCAAAAACAAAAGAGTTCTATCTTCAAATATGTGGGTGAAATAATTTGATTTTTGATTTGCATGGAAAAACGGTGGCGTGGAAAAGAATTGATATACTTCTGAGTTACTCAATGTAGGTTTGTCAACCGAAATTCATTTCTCTAGCTCTTAAAATCTGTAAAAATTTCAAGATTTTAAATTTCCGCCGAGTCCTTCGAAAAGTGTTGCCCATCTTTAAAAAGTGTGAGCCATTTTGTGGCCTCGAGCTGCCAACTTAGTTACAATTTCAAAGTATAAAGTTAAAACCAAGATGACAGAACAAAAAAGTAAAAGCCTGCATTTAGGGTAAGTCGGTTCAGTAGGCTTTAAAGTAAGATGAGAAAACGGTCCTCAACAGAATAATAGACAAACATATTAAAAAACGTTATTCAATAAGAAGAGAGCTTTATATTCAAAAAGTGGGTGTAGTATATTGTTTTTATGATTTGCATGGAAGACCGTGGGCGTGTATATTTGATCTGCTTCTAAACTACTTCACTCCCATGAAAGTCTTTCTGCTGAATTTGGTTTTTGAAGCTCTTAAGAAGAATCAAGAATAAGAATTTAATAAAATAAAAAAAAAGTCAGTGAGATATAGGCACAAATCGCAATAAAAATTCGAGATTTTAAATTCTTTGTCAAAGCCAAAATGTGAAAGCTATAAAAGTATAAACTTGGTTTGAGGTAAAGACCCTTGTGACTATAGTAGGCTTTAGAAGCGAGATGTGAAAACGGCCTAAAAAGGTGTAACGGGTATAGTCAGGGACTAGACTCTAGACTATAGCGATCTATTTATTTAATTTTTTAAATTACTGTAATGACTTCCTGAATGGCAACAGCATAAATAAATGTTATTAATAAATTGAATTTTATTTTGTACTTAAAATTAATTTATATTAAAAAAAATCAAACGCAACATTTGTTGGCGCTTGTAATTTTAAATTAATGTAAATTTGTGTGTGTTTGTTGTTGTATTTATATGGAGACATATGTGTCTGAGTATGTGTGTTTATTTGTGTGTGTTTGTGTGTGTGTTTTTGTGTGTGTATGTGTGGCATTGCTTTAGCAATGAAACTTTTGAAATTTTTATGACGCAAGTTTATTTTAAAACTTTGCTACCAGCCGCCTCGACTGTCTACGAGCAACAAAAACAAAAAACGAGAGAACGGAAAAAAGTTGGCAGCTGATTCCCGTGGGCTACCCAAGCCACCATCTAGCGAGAGGTGGAGCAAGAAAAGAGAGAGAGAGAGAGAGAGAGAGAGAGAGAAAGAGAAAGAGAGACAGAGACAGAACTGGCAATGGAACAGAGGAGAAATAACGGCGAAAATTCACAAAACTTGTCGTATTTCCATTGTTTTGCAGTTGGTTTCTTGACGTACTCACTGCTTATTATGTGACATTAAAAGACAAGAACACAAGGGGGATAGAGAGGGAGTGAAAGACGGAAATAAAGAGAGCGAGAGCAGGAGAAAAGAGGAAAAAGAGATGGAGGCAGGAGAATGAGACTGAAGGCGCGTCAAGTTGTCGCCGAACCAGGCAAGAAAATCTAAACTTTTTTAATTAAGGTAAAGAATTTGCTCAGGCCCCCAATTCAGAGTCAACTGGATTCTGGACTATCCATTCTTGTTGTTCCCCTGACTCTCGCCCTGGTCCTCAAGGTGTAATGCATACTTTATACTCAAGTTTGACTTAAAACTTAAAAACTTTACATATGCTTTGTATATACAAGAAATTATATATATTTTCGACATCAACAATGTGAGTATACGGAATCACATAAAAACCTCGCAACGATATTTAACTCACAAACTCAACTCATATTTTTGAAATATATTTAACTAATTAAAAATGCGTGGAGTCAAGAAAGACGAAGAGAACAATGATTTAAGAATGATGAAATCCATAAACCGTGTGAAATTTGTCATCATGACAAGTGTCCCATACTCATTTTGAATCTCAGCACGCATCTTTGGCCATTTTCTGACAGCTTGTGACATTACTTAAGCACGACATATAATCGCTTTATGCTGCAGGATGATGTGAGCATTGGCTTCATGCGGCGGATGCCCAATGTAAAACGCCAACCATTTCGGATACGGTGAGACAGACCAAATCCAACCTACATAGACGTCGTAATTAGGCATAATCTTTGCGGGCACTGCAGCTGACAGATACAAACTGCACTGCTACATGTAAGTGTATATGTATGTGTAGTATGTATGTCTAGTATGTATGTATGTGTATGAGAATTTGTACAAGGGCGTAGTCAAGAAGTTGGTCGGGGGAGGGGAAAGAAGCTAAAGGCTTTAAAAGTGGTATTAAGGTTTCTGGATATCGTACGCCGGTCAAATTTATTTTTATTTTCGGGTCGGACCACTATATCATATAGCTGCCATAGGAACACTGGGACAAAATTCGAATTTGCTAAAAAATTGATTTGTTTTTTGAGATATTTTAACCAATCTGACAAAATATGCATATGGGCTGGTCTAATACATCCTGACCAAATTTGGTTCAAATCGGCCCACTACATCATATAGCTGCCATAGGAACATTTGGTTGGGGATAGACGAGCGAAACGAGCAGGGCTCGGAGCACCCATGTTACTCAAATTATTTAGAAGAAATTACAAGATCAACGTTTTTTGACGTTAGAAGAGGTTTAAGCTTTCAAAAAGCTATTTTTGAGGTAACCACTCCAAAATGAACTCAAAAATAGGTTAATGCTTATGATAAGTTATATAGATCTCAATGGAGAGTAACAGCAAAAATAATAAGGCCAGATTAAACGGTGCAATAACGCTCTACCACTATAGAGCCAGAAATATTAAAGCTGGTCCATAATCTCTATAAATTAGTACGCATAGATATTTAGAAAAACAGGCAAGAAAGGCTTTTGTCAAGATCTCAGACTATGAGACATCCAATCAATCCTATTAGACACTTCCATTGCTAAAAAACTTAAAACCACTATAATACCGTTATATTTGCCCTATCTTGCTGGTATGAAAGATAATGAAAATAGATAAAGTAAACTATCAAAAATAGTGGTATATCTATAAGCTGGAGGAGGCATGGCAAAAGAAAAAGAAAACTTGATCTTCGTGGTACTTATAGAAGTGTGTGTATCAAATTTGGTTGCTCTGACTCTTATAGTCTCTGAGATTTAGGTGATCACACAGACGGACAAACAGACATGACTATATTGACCTGGCTCGTGATGCTTATCTAATATATATATACTTAATGGGGTCGGAGATGAATCCTGTTACGTAGTTATATTCCAAAAAATATATTATTTGTATTATTAATTATTAAGTAACAGATATAAGTATGAACTTTTTGCTACTGCTACTCCCTACTCCTCATGCTGTCCACGCCCATGTACGTGTATGCATCACGCACATGTATGCAGACGACGCCATTAGAAAATATGTGGCAGAGTGCGACTGAAGGCAGCATTGCCAAATGAAATGACATTTAGCCGTGCAGTTTTGACAGCATTTTAATATGCAGGCAACGAGTGCCACACACAACTCACAGTGACGCGAGTCAGTGAATATATATGTATAAGTATATATATAAATATGTGTGTGCATGTGTATGTGTATGTGCATGTGCATGTGTGAATGAAAGTGTGTGTCTAAAGCTGTCGCTGAGCGCTTCAAATTGAAATTACTTGGCTGTTAGCTGTTAGCTTCGCCCGACTGAGTTGTGGCTTTACCCGGCAGCTTTTGGCTTTGAGCTTTGGTCTTTCGGCCAGCACAGTCTAGCAAACATTTGGCAATGAGTTGAGGCGCAGTTAATTAAGAACCAAGTCGAGCTAAAATATGCACACAAAAAAAAAAACAAAAAAAAAAGGCAAAAAAACAGCAATGTCAGTAGGTCAAGTCAGAGTCAAAAGAAGAGAGTAAAATGATAGCTTAAGGCTTGTAGGCAAACAATTGTGGTAAAAACACCTTTCACTTTTATATAGAGGGGGGACAACAATGGCAAGCAACGCACTCAGCATAGGCAAATAAAACTGGGCAGTTAAATTAAAAATGCAAAAGGTACGAGTTAGTCTGAATGTAGAATGTGGGTGGGTGTTGTCGTGGATGTCGCTGCCATTGTTGTCACCAGCCCAAACATGGCCAATTCTAAAAATGCTCGCACTTGCCCCCATGTAAATTACCAGGCCAGGCCAAGCTAGGCCAGGCCGGCACTAAAATGCGGCTGTAAATGAGAAAGAGCTGTGGCACCTCAAAACCCCTTAGGTCGACAGGGCAAGACGTCAAAGTGCCGTCAAGTTAATGCCGTGGCAGTTGCACACTCAGACACGGACTATAATGAAAAAGAATACAAAGAGCCATGTGCAGTCCAATTGCCGTTTTACCAACACTCAAACTACGCAATATGGTACGAAGATTGCTATTTGCATATGTACATATATGAGTATATGTCTGCTCTTCACAATTCCTTTAACTGATAGCATACATTTCTTTTTCTTAGCATAAATGTATTTAGATCGTTTTGAAATAGTTATACAGGATTCTTCAACTCGACAAAATAATGAAAATAAACAGTAAATTAAATATGATAATTCACGTGATAGTTTTTCATAACTTTCAACAGATCTTATCACCTGAGATTTCATCGATCACACCGAAAAGGATCTTTAAGAAGCAACAATAAAAGCATATCTTAACATCCGAATACTCGTTGTTACATTACAAGGCCAGATACATAAATAGCAACCCTCGTATGTGCTTATGTTACGTATGTATTTTGTATCTCATAGATACTCGTAGTAAACACACACCCTGGCACAGTCATAAATCCGTGACGAGTAGCATGTCAGTGCTCAAGGACTATGTAGTCATTATTAAACCGTCGTGTCTCATCTCATCTCCAGGCCAAGTTGCCAATAACTGTCAAGTATTTCACGACTTCTGACAGCAACCACAATCACTTGCAGTTTATGAGAACTTATACTACTAGTATGAGTACGAATTCGACAAAATTGCAAAATAGCCAGATCAAAAATCACTTTCTTTTATAATACCCTGTAAATGACAAAATATCTTAAAATGTATAATTCTAAAAAATACTCTTACAACTAAATATTTCATGATTGCATTCAACAATATGCTGAAACTCCAAGTTAAATCATCAATGTTAGCATCAAAAAGAAAGGAGAGAAAAGAAGCAAGACCAAATCACAGTAAATAAACTTTTTAGCTCCTTAGAAGGCCATAAAACGAAGAATAAAATTTACGTATAATCACAGTATTGACTTTTCTCTTATTTGCGAACCTCATCGCCAGTCCGACTTCTCGAAGGAATCGCATTAAAACTGATTTATTGCTAAAGATAAGTTTGGATTTATGTTGAAAGTCGTAGCCAAAGCATTTTTGTGTTTGCCCCTCCCCCAAAGAGGAAGAGGTGGTGGTGGTGATGGTGGTAGAGGAGAAGGAGAAGGAGACACGCAAACAACTAACAGACGACTTCTGGGAACCTCAGAATTAAAGAACATTTAATTAAGATTTAACCTTTAATTACGATTTAAAAGATTACAGTGTCAAATTCACAGTGCAATCCATTCATCCACCCATTCAAGTATTTACGTATCTATCTATCTTTCCATCGTTCAACGAGTGCTTCACAATTACTTTCCCCATTGTCAGCACTAAACAACAACAGGGTTATGAAAAGGAAATGATTAAAGCCACAGCGACAAGGCCATCAACGATGACAATGCCGATGTCGATTTCAATGTCAAACTCAATAGCCGATATTTGTGATCAGCATCAACAATCGAGTTGATATAGACATGTGCGTCCGAATAAACATTTAAAAGCTCCACAGATCTTCCAAATTTGGTAAGAATACACATTAGAGTGCATCGATTTTTTTGGAAAAATAAAAATGGTACCCCATATTCGTAATTTTCGTTCAATTCTAAGATGCTTTTACCCAGACCTATAGTTCTAAAATCAGTTCCTAGTTCCCACTTTACAAGGACGAAAATTATGTGTTAAGGACAATTTGTCTTTGTATTAGAAATTTCTGGTCCTTAAACGAGTTTTGTTACCAATCTTGTCAGGATCGAATTAAAAAAACTAAAGATATAATAATAACTCATGATAAAAATATCAAAAAAATACGTTTTTTAACTCATAAAGCGAGGACTAAGAATTGATTTTAGAACTATGATTTCCTGGTGAAAATATCTTAGAATAGACCGTAGATTACAAATATGGGGTACCATTTGGAATTTTTCTTTGGTCCATACCAATCGATTCACTTTAATACACACGATTGATTTAGACACGAGGATGTACTTTAGTCTTAATTATAAGATAATAAAAAGTTATAATCGAAAAATGCATTTTTGGAATTAAACAAATTTAATTGGTTTTGATAATCATGGTTAAATTAAAGCAATAAAATAATTTTTTTTATAAAATTGAATCATGGTTTGAACCAAATTCTTGGGTTCACAAATCAATTTACGAACTTAACCTAAGTCTCGAAACTGAACTTGTACATTAACATTGGTGGCTTGTCTTGCCAACTATAATTAAAATTGAAAATTGAAACCCTAACCCAAACAAAACTTTTTAATTGTAACGAAACCGATAGAATGATATTATTCATATCGAAATAATCGATTAGTATTCAATTCATGTAAAATGGTTAGTTTGGGTTTAATAAAAATTTAAATTCAATTATTTTGTTAATGTGTAATCTTCGCTTATTAAACTATAATTGGTTATAAATTGGAAAATCGATCTTATTATATGCATCGATATTTTTATAAATCAAAGCATTATTTTTTATGTTTATACTAATATTAAAATTTTATTATTTTTCACAACTAATTTACTTTGTTTTCTAAACCCACTAGTAAGAGCACTTCAAAACGGAAGTATTCAAAAAACCGATAACCGTTACGAAAGCAAAAAAACCGATAACCGTTACGAAAACAATATACCCATAAACAAAAGTTTTGCGTATCCGATAACCGAAAACTAAATTTAAACATAACTGAACTTTTACCAAAAACGATATTCGTTTCGGTTTGTAAACCTGATTTAAAGATTTAATACATGTATGTTAATTTCCTGATTTTTTAGACGCGGTGCTCGATTGAACCCTTTGCAGTTCCTTGGTTTAAAAAAGATGTAAGTGTAAGTATGCATATATGTATATATGTACAACTTTGTATGTGTGTAAACGTTAAGCGTTCTGAGTCAAGGGAATGTCATAAAAGGAACTGTTATTGTCATCATAGCCCCACCATTCTTTCCAGTTTCCGGCTGATTTCATTGTCCTGGTATTTGGCTGAAACTGTGTATGTGTGTGTTGCTGAGTGTATGTGACGTCTTTGTATGCGAATGCCTTTGTACATTCGCCTTCTTGTAAAAGTTGTTGGCTTTTCTATTTTATTTTATTTTATTTTATTTATATCAACTATTCAATCTGCCCGACCGCCTGCAAGTTGCTTTCATAAGTTTATTATTTATAAGTCTCACTCGAGTGCGACACTTTGGACGAGTGTGTTCACAGTTTACTTTCACCCTATGTCTATGCTTAAGGCATACACACACAAACCCATACACATACAGAGCAGCACACACACACACACATACACATTCGCAACTAAATTCGTGCGCAAGCTTTTATGGCCGCCTGACAATCCGTTTATATTTTGTATGGTTTATTAACAATTTGTGCCCCAAAAGCGGGCAACAACAAATTTAAGTTTTATTGCACCGCAAGAAGAACGCGAATAAGATGGCTATAGTCGAGCTCTCGACTATGAGATATCCTTTACTTAATTTTAAAAAATATTTTAATTGTATCAATAAACTTTAATACTTCACTGCATAAAAACAACTACATACATTGAGGCGCTCGAATTGCTTAAAAACATAAAACATAACTAAGGATTTGCTTAAGCTATATTGATGCAATTTTGCAAAAATATGTTTGATATTAAAAAATTTTAAAACACTGGTTTTCGTCGGGTTAATATCGCTCAAGCAAACAATAGTGGTTGCTTTAACTCCCGTTTCACTATAGTCCGCTTGATCATTTCTTTTGAGTAAATTAATTGCTCAAGAGCGGAAAAAGGTATTTTGTTCCAGTTATTTGCATTCGACTTAAGGTAAAGGCCCTAAAATTAGGCGTAGTACTGTCTTTCTGCTCTTAACACTATTTTAAAAAATGACCCAAATTGGACAACAAAAATAATAGGTTGAACAATAAAATATTGTATTATACGTGTATAAAGACCTTTTTTCCAAGAAATCCGACCAAACTACAATTTTCTGCTCCTGACATTCTGGCCAACAGATATCAAGATTGGAATACAACATTGGTCTAGCACTGAATATAAACCATTAAGAAATTTAGTAATTAGGATTTTGGATGAGTGCATTTAACCTAAATTGCTGAAATATTAGAAGCATGGGCTCCACGGCATAAACGGATTTGAATTACATTAAAAATAGATTTTATTTTTTTAGATCCAGAAGGTCCTAAGATGTTGATGCTGCTCAGGAATAAACACTATATAGGAACATATGTACATTACAACGAATTTAATATACCCTTGTACTGTACCAGTTACTGGTATTAACATAAGGATTTTTATGCTCGCGTCATCTTTGGTATATTTCTGCATGTGTGAGGGTGAGTGTGTGTGTCTGTGTGTAAAGTGTGCATTGTACTTGGTCAGAATATTGTCGCGTCAGTAAAAGGAAAAATGTTTTTAGTTTATTTTATTGTTAAAGTCGTTTATCTTTTTATGGCTCGTATAAAACACTGCCAAATGCTGGTCCATCGGCCACTCTCTGATGTTGTTGTTAATACTCGTACTTAGGTGCAGGGCGGGGCACAGAGGGCGTGTGGGCCTTGTCACTCCCATTTGCACAGCAGGCGTCGTGCATGAAATTGAAAATTACATTTGGCGAACACCATAGAAATGCTTTCATAAAATAAAAGGAAATGCTAACTCAATGAACAAACGAGCATAATGAAAGGCAGCACACACACAAGCAAGAACAGACACACAAACGCACACACACACACACACACAAACATACGTGTATAAATGCATATATATGTATATACACTTATGTTGAAGGGAAACTCTTTTGAAAATCAAGTAGAGCCCAACAAATTGTTAAGCTGCGTTTCACATTGAAAGTGACTTGCAGTTGAAACTAGTTAAAGAAACAGTTACAACAAAGTGTGTGTGTGTGTTTGTGTGTGTGTGTGTGTGTGTGGTGCGCATGTTAACGTATTCTGTTAAGAACTTGCCCAAATACATAATGCCAATAAGCTGCTTAAAGTTTTCCCTACACTTTGACGATTGCATGGCCCTTGTATTTGTTGAATGCCAGTATTGCCAGAAATCTAATATTTATCACAACGATTATCGATAATCACATTAAATTGTTTCCAAAGACTATGAGTGTCGGTAAATTTAGTAGATTACCCAAATATTTTGCAAAGCAGTCCCCTTTGTAACATAATTAAACATAATTTTTAGTGCTGATATATGTAAAAAGCGAAAGAGTTTTTTAAGTGTTTGAACGCGATCATTCTATTTTACAATCTTTAAACTTGTTTATATCGATTTTTATATATAATCGACAAACTCACTGGAGTTTGCTCATCGTAGTTTACTTGCAAAATTAACTTGAGTCGTTTAATTACACTAGGAAATAGGTAACTTAAAAAAAATTTTTTTTTGTACAGTTTTTTTCAGAGGAGAGCACGCATTTTTCTATGTTTCCCCAGAATGCCATAACCGACTATGCAAAGCTTTTTGTTTTCATAAATCTAATAAATATATCTGTTACTCGTTCATACACAATTTTGAATTTAAAGCAATATATTAACAGCAATTTATTTAATAATTTTTTAATAATTAATAAAATGATGTTTTTTCGGTATTTTTATATTTTTTGACTTATAAAAGTCCGAAAAATTCGAATAAAACTTATCACATTGTAGTTTCTCCTTTATTTACATAACTACGTATATAAATCATCGTTTGACACATTATTCATTAAAATTTCACGAAAAATGGATGAGCTATTACCATATGAACAAACACACCTGCCATCTCTATTACAAATAAAGGTTGATTTTTGACTGATCATCCCCATGCCAGCTATGTGTTATAGTGTTCCAGAGTCGACCATATTTGGTCAGGTTGTATAACACAAATTCAAGAGTTTTGTTTTTAAAATTATCTGTCAAGAAGTTCGGCAGGTTTATTAAAAACTTAATTATTATCTTAATATATTTAAATCTATTACAATGAGTGCCCTAAACAATCAATACTTATTAGTACATATGTATATCGCGTCGTCCTTTTATCATATACAGAGTCCTGTATATGCTTAGGAAAGCACCATATTAGTAGCAGCCGATTGCGAGCTGTGTTAAACTTTCTCAAATAGGGTTTATCTAGCTCCAGTATCTAGACGTTAATAAAAAATTTATTTATTTATTTATTTGTTTATTGGATTTCCCAGCACTACAAGTATAAACTTATTATTTAATGTGCTAGTCACAATGTGTTTTTCACTTAGAATGTGATTATGTTTTATGTTAAAGCTATATTATTAATAATTTTATATTTATACATTAATTGAAGTTAATTTAATTATCCCATAGTTATCGATTTTAATCTAATGTCTGTAGGTGTCTTTTGAGCTTAATACTAAATTGCGTTGCACTTCTAATTGTTTTCAATATGTGAAGCAGTTTGTTCCATAAAGGTGATTTTCTGAGCTTGCTATATCTTTGAAATTATAGACAGCGAATGAAGAAAATAAGAGAAAATGCACACGCTTGTTTTTGTACTTTAGGAAGAATTACAATAACAAGCCATTAAGATAATGGCTTGGTCACCTCTGGGTTAAACAGAACGTAACAAGCGCTTAATAGTATGTAACGGGTGTTCCTGTTGTCGGGATCTTGACTAAAGCCCTTTCGATTGATTATATTATTGTGTTAATAAGCTACATTTAGTTTTCGAATTTCATTATACCTATTTAAATTATATTTCCAAAAATTTGATTTTCTAAGTTTTATGGGATTTACCTTTATTACCTGCACCAAGTGTACGATACGACTATTACCGGTTTAAAGTTAGATTTAAGGTTCTTCAGAGTGATACAAATTAATTTGTTACTCGCTCAACTGTGACGTTTCAACAGTTATTGATTCAATTGTTGATACTTCGATGTGTTTCCATTGATCACAATGGCTGTCACTTATCGATTTTCGATTTGCCTGCGACACATGCGTCCATTGTGTGACACGAATTCAAAACGTAGAAATACGCGCCGTTATTCTCCGTCAGATGAAGGAATATAGGGTGGATGGAGGCGGAGAAATAAATGTCAAAGGACACACATTGTTGACGCCTACCTGTTACCAAAATGACAAAAGTCAGATAGCTCGAGGCGTTTAGCAAATACCCTACATACATAGATACCAGTCGAAAAAAAAACAATTAGAAATTTTTATTATCTTACATACTTGTTATAAGCCTGGCTTAAAATTATTTCTTTAACAAGGCCGACAAATTATTGTATTTTGCTGTGTATTTAAAATCCACTGAAGAGAAAGTCTTTTTTTGAATAACAGAAATGTAAGCGTTGATGTGCTGCACTGAATGTAAAAAGCAACTCATTTTTTAGACCAAAATTCTTAGTTTCGAGACCAAAATATGACTTTGGAACATTTTTTTTATCAGTGTACTTCTTCAGATTTTTTAATAAATAAATTTTTTTTCTAAAGATGTCAAAATACCATCTTAATAACGGACACGCATCAGAAAGTCTCCAATAGATAAATTAGTTTTTGTTTAATACATTCATTATTTACATTTATTAAACAAAAACTAATTTATCTATTGGAGACTTTCTAATGTTATCTTATTTAAGAGTTAATAGTTCATTTTCCACATGGAACTCGATGAAGGTAAGCGCAAAAGTGTAAGAGGACTGTCAGAAACGAAATATTACCGATATCTGGTGAGCTTAGTCAAAATATATGTTTAAAAAAAATAAGATTTTCACCTAAAAAGCTGTTTTTGACCGATAATTATAATTATTTCTATATGACGTAGTTGTACGATTTGTATCATATTTAACCCAAAAGTTAGAAGTACACGTACAAATGCGTGTTAATAACATATGCCCAATGCAAAAATAAAATAAAGCTGAAAAACTTTTTTTGTTTTCGAGCTATTAATTAATTAAAAAAAAAAATAAAATAAATATATAAAATAAATATCCCCATAGTGGAAATGAGCTGCATCGAGTTGAGAATGTGAGAACAAAGTTGCCTACTTTTTTGGGCACAAACAAGAGGGGGCCTATGCGGTGATGAAATTTACTTAATTATTTTCCAGAAAAGCACTATGGTTATTCTGTTAGGGTCTTTCTTGATGGTTTTTTATTATTATTTAAAAGAAATCATTAGTATGTGTATGTAGCTCCCAATAGAATAATCGGTTAAAATGCAATTATTATTAACAATTTTTACCTTTCGAAGATATCCAGACCAAATTTACAAAATATGAGAAAGTTAAGTTACTAACGTATTGACAATAATTTCGAAAAATTGATTAATGTGAACCACTTAAAATATTGACTAGATTCTAAAATAATGAAACAACTATAAATGGGCAAATGGACCATCGTGCATAGAAACTATAACTAACATAATTGACCTTTAAAGACTGCAATGGGCTTTTAATATGAATATGAATATATGGAATATATGGATATATGGGTGTGGCAATTATGTGAAATGACTTTGTTACCGAACATATTTATGATGTGTGTACGATGGGTTGCCATTGAGTGTGAATCTGAGCGTGAGTGCGAGTGCGAGTTTGTGAGTTTTGTGATTACCTACAACGTAAATGACAACAGAAATGATAACGTCAAAAACGAGAGACGCTTACACGCGCTGAGCTTTAAGCGTAAGGTTTTTATGGAAGAACAAACGACGGGGCAACCGACGGGGGTGACACAGATGGGGATGCCTGAAAGCCTCTAAGCCCTTATATTTGCTGTGTTGCCAGCGACAGCAACAACAAAAAAAAAAAACTGGATAGAGTAGAGAGAAAGCAAACGGAGGGACGGGCGTTCAACAAAGCAATAGCAACAACAACAAAATGAAATGTAGAAAAAAAATGTCGAAAAGGAATATTGTGTGAGATACTACAACAACAGCACCAACAAAAGGAAAAGCAACATGATAAAGGTACGAAAATCAATTTTTGTGTCCATTTTTTCAGACTACTTCTCGTGCTTCGTGTTAAAGCAACTTAAAAAAAAAAACATGAAATATTACTCAAAAGCACGACTTTAAAATACCCTGCAAATATATATTTACTATAAAATTTATTTGCACTCCAAAAAAAATTAAGTAGAATACATTGCTCGTAATGTCTTTTTCATTTTGTTTTGGTTCAATGCTATCTAAAATGGTTTCTTGAAAAAATTCCTGATGAAATTTTCTGTACTTGCACCATTTTATATGAATAAAGAAAAAAATTGGCTTGAGAATTGCTCCGGTATTTATCCAAAATTAAAATAAAATTATATATTGAGTTTGGGGGCTTTAACTCTTGTAATTGCTGAGATCGACGGAATGTGGTAGGTCTTAATGGACTTGGTGTTGATACCGATGAAGATACTTATCATCATATGTCTGTTACATATATTTGCACAAATCCATAGTACCCACTTGTCCATTTAAAAGAAAATAAGCAGGGTATAAAAAGTGAAACAACAACAAGGGGAAGAGAATAATAAAAATGCGTGCGGTCAAAGCCAAGTGGTCCACGCGTGTCCAAATCTTTGGGTCTAAAGTCAGAGTCTGAGTTTGGGCCAGTGCCAGTCCCTGGTCGTGACCCTGGGTCTGGCTATGGTTTTGGGTTCACATTTTTGCGTGTTCTTGCGATTTGATGGCTGAAAACCGCACAAAATGGGGCTCATATTTCAGAGTCACTGTCTGGAATGCGGTCTGATGTGGTCTCGCCGTCTGTGTCAATGATTGGAAGACCAGGATAGAGCAGGACTTAACGGTTGTCAGGGTTTAGTGAGCAGGCAAAGCGCACACAATTAAAATAAATCTTGACACAATGAACTCGCACCTCTGCTGACAATGAGATATTTAAAGATTTTAAATGCATTTTTCGACAGTTAATCTCATTATCTAAAGCTCGAGTCAGTATCTTTAAATTTTTCTTATTTTAATTCTAACGTATCTAAATAGTATAGTTCGTTTCTTAAATTAAGCATACGCTCCTATACAGTCAATTTTAGAGTCACATTCGTTGCTATTCTTATTATATTTACCTATGCTTCAACTGTTATGTAGTTGGATTGTTTATTGGGCCAGCCCATTCGATGTTATACGTATAGTTGTGACTTGATTGTTAATATTGCGCACACAGCAATTTTGTGTACTGTTTCTCTCTATCTCTGTATTTATAGTTATGTCGCCCAATTCATTTGATGCGAATGCTTTAATTTTTTACAGCATTTTACGAATTTGCTTTGATTTTACTTTTATATTTTTGTTTGGGATTTTATATTGAAAGCAGGTTCGGATCCGTAGCGCGCCTCTACCCCAGCCAAGTAGCCGCCCAGGCAGACAAATTTATGCCGACATCGCCTATATTTATAGACGCTTCACCTGTCTTGCCAAAAATCACTTACGAAATTAAATTTGTTGCCTGTCGCTCTCCACTTGTTCTTGTTGTTTGCTGTTCTACTTACACTGAGAGAAAAATCAAGAACTTTCGTATCTGAATCAAAGAATTTTCGGTGTCAAAAGTCACCCAAGGCCGAAAATTCTTGATTTAAGAACGAAATTCTAAATTTAAGAACTTCTGTAAATTCTTGATAACAAGTGCGTTCGGATAAGTCAAGCGTGTTTCAGGAATTATATGGTCTCGACATAATACCAAAATACTTAATTTTAGACTTTTTTTTGTCAAAATTGAGATAAGTTTGAAAACATTTTGTACTTGATTTAAGTATATTTCATACTTAACTAAAGTCATTTAAACTCTATAATATATATTATATTATATAATGAGCATTTTACATCAAAATAAAATTATAAATCATCATCATTAAAAAGTGATGACCACAAAAAGTATCCTGTCAAATAGGACTACTCAAGTTAAGATTTACTTTTCAGTGGCAGTCGAGCTACTCATCATAGCAGACAAGCAAAACCATTTGGGGATTCTAAGCATGCGAACGCAAAAATAAAAAAGAATTAAACAACAATTTTAACTTCAACTTATAAGTATTCGTACTTTCCCAAACATTTTTCAATCAGCATTAAGCATGTTTATATCTTGGAACGAAACAGTCTTCATTTAGTAGACACAATTCTTAATTTAAGAATTTTGATTATGTTTTTTATTTTAACGGCTATTTATGCTTTTAAGAACGATTTGCTCCTAAAGTAAGAATATTGAAGAATGATTCGTTCTAGACCAAAACAGGATCAAATTAAAATTTCTTTTTTGCGGAATAAATCGAACTGTTTTTTCAGAGTGTAGCTCTCTTCCTCTCTGTGTTTCTCTCTGAATCGTTTCCTCTAATCATTAGATGCAAACATTCATATAACTTGCCAATCAGCACGAGAAGCTCGCGCCTGAAGCGCATTTCAAAATTGAAATTGTCATCATCATCTTTATACATAATTAAAAAGAAAACAATTGCAAATTGTTAAACAGTTTTGGGATGACTGGCACTATCTGTTATCTTATTCACAAGCGGATATAGTAAGTTTCTAATTAACTATGAGTTTGAATTACTTAATTCAACTACTAAGTACACAGGTAAATTATGAATTTTTTTGCTATTTGATTGAATTTTGTACAACATTAAGAACTGTCACTTTAACAATACCCATTAATAAAATAGTGTCCACGAAAATTTATCATTTGGTTAATGTCAAATATTGTGCTTTGTTGTTATATTTAAATTGAAGTCAAATATTTTATTTCACTTAAATTAAATAAATAATTTAAAAAAAAACCTATTTTTGGATGCTAAAGTTGTAGTAAATTATTTAGGTTGATTATTGTGATTTTCTTGTTCTAAAATGAAAAGACAAGATAAATTATTTATTACTTAGTCCGTTTTGGTTTATGACATATATCTAGCAGCTCACGAGCTTGGAAGTTATTATGTTATCTGTTAACTGATTAAATACATTTTATTTAGATTTGTCAGAGGAAAATAATAGTGTAGATCTCAGAAACTTAATAAGTTATAGACTTAAAATGTTTTACTCTGAAAAAAAAGACCAACTACGAAAATCGAGAACATTCATCTTAAATAATTTTTTGATGTGTCGGAAGTGAAAATCTTAAGCCATTCCTTATTATAATCTGGAAGTATTATGCGTATTGACTTCACTTTCAGTTGGTGAATTTAAGCCCAATAAAGTGATGGTAGGTAAGGTAGGTAAGTGTGGTGGGCTGGCGACAACCAAGCCCTTCAATTGGAGCTGTGCTCCGGCTTGTTCCACAGTAGGTGACCTTTCGTATGAAACTGAATGAGAACCGACTGTGACTGCGATAGCTTTAACCACTTGCTGTGGTTAAGGAATCACAGTAATTGGTCTGGAGCGATGTCGCTTACATCGCTTAATGAATCTAGTGTGTATTTCCCGAGCGTCGTACGTCTGCCTCTGCTGAGTACTGGGCAGTGACAGAGCAATTAAAAATTTGTACCCCAAATGCACCGTGAAAAATTAAATTTTTTAAAATCCGATAAAATAGGAAGTGAAAACCGGAACAGGACTAAATAATCTACAAAATTAACGTTCTTAATACAAGAATAAAAATCTTAAAATAGTTAGGAAAGTATAAATCCAAAAAAAACCTCTACTTGAGGTAAAAGTGTAGTGACGAAAGCATATTCTAGCCTCAAAAATTCTAATATCCAATTTTCGGTAGAACGAAATTAAATTTAATATGTACATCTTAAATAAACATATTAATTATTAAAAAAAAACAAGTGAGCGGTTACAGTCGAGCACGCTCGGAGGATACTAGTTGGATACCCTGAGCCCAGGAACTCTTCAATAAAAGTTTATTTTCGACCAATTGCTCCTATGGCTATGATATATGAAGCCGATTTAAGCCTAATTTGGTCAGTATATATAATATCCGGATGTATATTTTATTAGTTTGGTTCTGATATCTCAAAAAACAAAATACTTTTCCATACTATAACTTCATTTTTGATGCATTGTTCCTATGGCAGCTATGTGATATAGTTAACGGATTTTAAACTCATTTGGTCAGGATGTATAAAACCAGACCCAATGGATATTCTATCAGTTTGGTTCTGATGTCTGAACAAACAAAAACATTTTTCATGCTAAAACTTCATTTTCGATGCATCGTTCCTATGGCAGCTATCTGATATAGTGGTCCGATCCGAAATAAAAACAAACTTGATCTGCCTTTGGTATCCAGGAACCTACATACCAAGATTGATGTCTCTAGCTTTTATGGTTTCTGAGATCGACGCGTTCAAACAGACGAACATGGCTCAATCTACTCAGCTGTTGATCCTGATCAAGAATATATATTTATTTGGGGTCTGCCACGCTCCCTTCTGTCTGTTACATACACTCGGCCATACACATTATACCCTTTTTTGCCCATTTTCAATGGGCTCAGGGTATACAAATTGGCATTCTGCACTGAGCTTCTTTGTACATAAAAATTAATTTTTGCGCAGTGCCGAACATCAATTTTTTTCACAAAAAGTTTAAGGTCAAACACATCTTTCACTCGATATATAGGACATATCTGTAGCTTCTATGGCTTGAAAACAGTTTTGGTTTAAATTTTAGCGGGAAAAAGCGGATTCCCGCTAAACTAGTGTTTTTTTTTTTCAAATTGTCGTAGAACAAACATTTTTAGATTTTCAAAAAGAAATAAACCCCCATCATTACATCTAGGTTTTTTTTCGCTTTGATGCAAAGAGACAGTCATTAAAATTTTTCGCCTTCCACTTACAACCCCTTATCATACGAACCAGGTGAGTTTTAGTACGTCATTTTGTTAGTAAGGACTAAACCTTTCGATCGGTATGTATCTCGATCCGATTGGATCATTTTCAATTTTTTTATTTTAAATTTAAGAACATTTATTCTTAAAATAAGAAATTGGTCTTATTTAAAGTGTTCTCAAAAATTAGATGTGCTTTCTTAATCTGAGAATTTAATGTTCTCGACGAATTTTTTTAGACAAAAATTCTTAGTTTTAATACCAAAACCTTTATTTTTGAAAATTTTTTTAACAGTGAAGTAGGTTCCTGAATACCGAACGCAGATCAACTTTGTTTTTAGACCTCGTACTTAACAAAAGTACAGTAGAATATGTACGTAGAGAATGTGTCAGAAGGAGGTGTGGCAGTCCCCATAAAGCATATATACTATATTCTTCATCAGCATCAATAACCGAGCCGATATAGCAGTAGGTTCCTCTATATTGCAAGCAAAGCAAGTGTGTTTCAAAATATTGGCCACGCGCCTTTACCGCCTAAAAATCGACATAGAAAATTGGATATCCAAATTAAAAGAACAATTTAAAAGCTATTGTCACCAGGTATAGTATGTAGATTTCTCTAGGACCACTGTATCAAGTCTTAGAAGAAAATTTTTTAGTTTAATGAGATATTGTAAACAAACTGACAGAATATGCATTTAACACATACAACAATACATCCAAACCAGTTCAAATCCGCTTACTATATCATATAGCTGCCATTGAAACAAGTAGTCGAAATGAAGTGAGCAGAATATTTTTGGCTTTTTCCATAGTAAGTTCGGGGTCTTCGACAGTCTATAATGCACGAATGTAGCTCCGGCCTTCTAGTTATTTAAATTTAAGTACGAAAAACTTTTTGTTTCGAAGATACCTTAACCACTCTGGCAAATTATGCATTTATACATCCTGACCATATTTAATTCAAATCAATAATATTATATAGCTGCCAGAGGAACGATTGGTCGAAAATCATGTTTTAGTACGAAAAACTTTTGTTTTTTTAGAAATCTGACAGAATATGCATTAAGTTGACCTTATATACTTCGACCAATTTGGTCCAAATCGGTCAACGTTATCATATAGCTTTCATAGGAACAAAAATTCGAAAATCAAGTTTTAGTAAGAAAACTTTTTTGCTTTTTTTGATATGTCAACCAATCTATTAAAGGTAAAAGTCAAGTGACAAAACCTTTCCACGCCCCAAAAATTGTAATATTCATTTTATATTAAATACGAAAAGTTTCTCGTTAAAAACGGAAAGCTCGATTTTGGTTTTAAGTCCATGGTTTATTTGGCAAAACTTCTTAAAATTTATCGTAGATTTGGACTTTGACAACCGTTAATAATGCATTTTTTAATCGATAAAGATTTTTCTTTCTTGTCTAATTTTCCACGTCTAGCACAATTTGGCTTGCAGTATGTAACTATTTTCGCTTTCCACAAAAAGCTGCAATATTTCACAGAAAGCAACAACAGCGACAAGAACAAAATATAAAACAACAAAAATATAATCACACAATTTATTTAATTGCTTCATGTTTTTTTTTTGTATTTATTTAGTTGCAATAATTGATGCACTGTTGTTATTAATAGAGCTGTTGTCGTCATTTGCTTATTTTTTATGGCTTCATTTTCTCAAGTGTAGTGTCTTGTTTTTATTTTAATGCGGCAAGCAATGTATACGAAAATTCTGTTGGTTTTTGGTTAGGTGTGTTTTTGTATCTGTTTTCATTTACTTTGTTGTTCTACAATTGTTTAAACGCACACATACGACTTATTAATTATTTAGCTGTTACTCACCGACAGTTGCTCGAATGCTCAATTCTTATTGCAGATTTTGTTGTTGTTGTTGCTGATGTATAGGCCACCAATCAATCAAATGTTGTGCCTTACTCAGAATTGTTGTAGGTAGTTTTTTGTTTTGTTTTGGTGTTTTATTTCTTGGTATTAATTCGATCTGCTTTTATTTTGTTATTGATTTGTTGCACTATTGAAGATATCTGTCAAGGTTTTTTGCTCTCTCTCTTATCTGTCGCTGAGTTGTCATGATACAGATGAGAACATGTGTGAGTATTGTGATGTTTATTTAATTAAATGAGATTTGCTTAAATTATTTCTTTTTGTATTTATTTAATGCACTTATAAAAAGAACAGCATTAACCTGCTTAAATGTCCATTTGCCTTGCGCCGATCGCTGCTTTGCCTGTTGGGTCTGCTTCTATGAATACTCTTAATTGTGTATCTAAATCACACAATATAGCCCGCAAAAGTAACCCAAAGAGTACAAATATTTATGCACATAAATTTCTAAAATTCGCCATTCGCGGCCACCTTGTGAACCAGGCAAATTACACAAATTGCACTCATTTAATTTCATTTTAGCTTTCGGCTTTTTGGCTTGCCTTTTGTTTACCCCATGAAATGGCGGCAAATGCAACGTCAAATATTCTTATGAATGTGTGTGCATGTGTGTGTGTGTTGGTGGTTGGTTATGAATGCGTATGTGGGTGTAGCTAAAGATTCAAACACAGTCAATATCGGCAAGTAATGTTTATTGATTACATGAGCTGTGACTTTGCAGCTGCAATTTCCCATTTAGCTGGAAGCAGTACAAATTTTTATAGACTTTAAACGACTGTGTGTAAACCCCAACAACAACAACACCACTAACAATGTCAGCATTCTCAAGTATGGCAGCTACTTTCAAACCCTTTTGTTAGCGCTTCGTGCAGTCATCAATTTTAAATCTACATTCTTCGTAATGTCAAACAAGAGGTAAAGCTTCAAAACTTTTGCTCACACACAGAATGACTGACTGACAGACTAAATGATAAAATATTTGTTGGTCACAGTCCTTCAACTTAGGGTCAAAACAGCTTTGAGGCTACACAAGCTTAACTTGAAAGTCATCAGGCGGACAGACTTTGCTGTAAATGGAAGCACCTGATGAGAATAAAATTAATGAAAAAAAATACATAGATAATATAGTGTAACAATAATACTCGGAGTCAGCGTTGATCATGTTTCGAAATGTTTTGCAAATTATTTCTGTGCAATCTCTTAATGAAAATACTTAGTAATTTTTTGAGACTGTACTTTAAGACCTAAAATTTGTCTATTAAGTTTCGCAAAAAATATATAAAAAATTTGCGCAAATTTAAATAAAAGATCGATTTAATAAACAAGAGCAATTAAGCTAGATATTTAAGTATTTATGGGATGTACTAAAGTTCAGTTCCTATTCATCCCAAAAATATTCACAAGGTCGCATAATAAGCTCATAAATTGTTTAAGAAACAAGTTTATCCTTTGTTCGGTCAAACAAAAGACAAATATAAATAAGTTGGCCTACTCATTACGATTTTCATAATTTCAAATCTATTATAATTTCCATACATTTATTTTATAGGGTTTAAAGCAATTATTTGTGTTGATGTAAGCTATTCATCCGAAGATCTAAAGCTCTTTGGCATACTGAGCATAATTTTACTTTTTAACTTTTTAAGAATTTTAATATTTTATCAATTTTAAGGAATGAATGCAATTTGAAGTGTTGGATAGTCAGTAGTCAGCAATTTAAAAGAAAAAAATAAGTACTTGTATGTGCCAGGATATCTGTACACATATCAGTTCTTGACTTACGCCCCATGCGGCGTATGTGTTATATTTCCAGTAAAACGCAATGCAAGCTCAAATCTCAGATGCTTAAAACGTTTTCTACGCGACCAACACACACACTCACATACTCACACAAACACAAACACTCACAGATGACATCCCACGAAGCCGCAATTGCACATGGAAGCAAAGGCAACGTGGCGTATGAGCAATTTTTTATAATTATTGCGACGGCAGCTGCAAGTTAAACAGCGCAATGGAATTAAGTGCTTCAAATTTGTTTTTGTTGCTCTTCCTGGGGCGTTAGGCATGGGCGTGACTATTAGTGGACTTTTTTTTGCTCTTGTCATTTTAATAACTTTTTTTATGTTTTTTTTTTTTTTGTGGTTAAGGTTTTAGGTTGCATTTGATTTTGAATAAAAAAATAATGCTATTTAATTATTTAACAAGCCCATAAATAAAGACTCCCAAAAACAACTGAAACTTTTTGTTGATGTTTCTCTGTTGCTGTGGTTCTTGTTGTTGTTGTGGGACTGACATGTAATTAAATATGCAAAGCTATTTACTTTTGTTTTTGGGCTACCCCTGTTTGCTTTTTCTAGACAACACGTGAGCAAGTTAACATACTCACTCCACTGGCATCTTAGGACACAATCTTATAGAATACACAACCATATTTGATGTCTTATAATGGAATTCTTACTGTATGCTTCAACCAAAAAATAAACATAACAATTAAAAAGGAGCAATTAAACACGAACAATAAATTGTTGCATAGTTTTTGGGGAGTTCTTGCAAAATATTTCTGTCACTTTACTTTGATGCAATTGCCCATGAATAAATAGATATGCATTCTTGAAATCGGCATTCAATATGTTCTTTGATGTCGGGTTAAAACTTGCCTCAAAAATACATTTCATAAAGAAATGTTATCATTTATGAAATAGTATTGCAAATAACTTGAAAAGCATACCATTATAATAAAAATATAAGCAATAAAAACTGTCAACTTTAAAATAAATGTATAGCAAATAAAAATTGTTAGCAAATTTGTTGTCCAATGCGATTGCAAAAAATAACAAGCCGAGAGCTATAAATTGAATACAAATAAACAGTAGCTACAAAATGAGATTTATTTCAATGTTGACAAGCTATGTGCAAGTTTCCTTAAATAGATTCATCTATTTCAAAATTCTGATTGATTACTTCCAATATTTATTGCGAGCCCCAAAACTAAGTTGAATAGTTTGATCGAAAAACGTGGCGTGACTTTACATACAAGCATATATACTGCTTGAAAACACTGAGTCAAAGCAAAACAAATATAGGTTTTAGTATCGGTTTTGGTTTTTTTTAACCCTTTTACGTAAAATTTATTTATAGCGGGCTTGTACTATAATCTGTTTGATCTAAAATATATAATATTTATTTCTATATTATCCTATCCACGCTTCAAGGTCATAAAAATAAATAAATAAATAATATTATCAAGGCCATTAATTTTAATGAGTTGAAAAAAGACATTCCTCATCGATCAAAGCAATGCGAGCAATTTTTGATAAAAAGTTTTGAGCCCAAAAAAGAATTAATTTTCAAATTCTTAGTATTCAGAAGAGCCTATCTGATAAGGTTACTAAAATTTAATTATAATAACAATTTAGCACTCAAAAACGAATTGAAATTTATAAAATGCTTTGTTCTCTAATCCTTTTTGGCATTTTATTCCGTTCAAGCTTTCCAGCATTTGCGAATTATACTTGATAACAAATATTTATACGAAAAATACGACTAAAATTAAAATAATTTTTTGTTTTTATTTTTTTAATTGATTTTTTGAGCTAGTTGTTGTGTTTTAATGGATTTTTAATTTACAGATAATTTGGTTATTTTTTAAATAAGTATTCGAATAATACAAATTATTACTTGCTAAACTTTGTAACTGATTTTTAATTAGTTTCAGTGGGCTTTTTAATACTGACACTACCACAAATTATTTTTTTTTAATTTTTTGAGTTTTACACTTGAAAATACAAAAAAGAAAGCAATTATCAAATTAATAATGTTTTTGTTGCGTTACTTCTTTATTTTGATTTAAAATTTTTTTTTATGTTTTGTTTTGTTTTGTCGCCGACTGTCGTTGATGCAGACAAAGGCAATGCAGACAAATTGTACTTCAGCTTCAGCTGCTTCGGCTTCCGCGCTCACACAGACAATAACAAACACGTCGTGCCGTCGACAAAGCTGAACGAGAACTAGAAACTGAAATCACTTTGCGCCAGAGACACAGTCAACACAGCCAGCAGAGCCAACGACGCTGTCGACGATTGTAGAGCGTTTGGCTTTTCCCATTTTGCCATCGCACGGCAACGGGAACGGCAGCGTCACCTCGGGAGCAGCACCGTCGTCGTTATCGCTGCGAGTTTACCGACTATGTGTCGTGGCATTTATCGCATGCGAGAAAAGCAAAGCAATGCGAGCATGCAGTGGTCTGAAGTGAATACGCTGTAGGGAAATTTTCAAGCACAACTTAAACGCGAGAGAGCAAACAAATTGGGAAAAAGCACACAAACAAGAAAGCGTGAGAGAGAGTGAGGGATTGAGAGAGAGCGAGGAAGCGAGGGAGAGAGAAAGAGAAAAAGCGAGGGAGAGAGCAAGCGAGCGTACGCATATGATTAAATTTCCCTGTACTTGTCGCAGAGACGACGACAATAACGATGGACACGAAGTCTTCAAGCCACATCGACGAGTCTAAAACAGCTGCATGCTGTACGCGTATGTATATGTATATATAAATGTGTGTATGTACACATATATATATATGTATACATATATATGTGAGTGTGTGTGTGTGTGACTAGGTTAGTGAGCGTGTGAGACCGCTGTGCAGACCAGGCTAAATGTGGGCCTACCTGTTGCTTAGCAGCTCGACAATGCGCCTAGACGCGCGCTTCATTATCATTGTCAGCATGCCAATTGGATAAAGTGTATGGATATAAGGGAATGAAACGGAGAGTAACTTAGTGGGGGAGTAGATGCTGTGAGAGATGCTGCCCGTTGCCAAAAACGTCTACTGCAACAGCTGTTTGAGCCCAAATGTCGTGCCGGACAAACTACACAGAAAAAAATAATTCCGGGATTGCGGGCTGAAATTAATCCCAGCGGTGTCAGAAGAACGGTAATCTCGGATTCTTATAATCAAGTATGAAATACTTAAATCAAGCCCGATTTTTCTCATCAAAACTTTCAATTTTGGGGTTCTGTAATATTTGTTTTCAGTTAGATCAAATAATTTAGACTTCTTTGACTTTTTTAATGTCGATTTTTTAATATCGTTGCCATTTTATGTACGTACTATCTAAATTTAGGAATTATATCCCGAATACATACTTAAAAAATTCAAGCCAAAACAAAGTTTTTTAAACTTGGTTTTTAGAATGGATTTTTTTTCTGTGTACTTGCTAACATTCCACTGTGGTTCGGATGACGATATTTTTTGGAATAAATTAATAACTCGAGAACGAATGACGATTTGTTGTTCTAGTCTTTTGCAATGGGCTTATAATATCAATACGCAAATGGCCAAGAAAAATGGGCGTGGTGCCGCCTTTATTTTGCATTCTGCGATATGCATGCTATCCGCACTAAAATGCAGGTAAGGCGTCTTACTGTGCCCCTAACTTGTTGGTAAAATTTGACCCAAATCGGACAACTATACCTAGCATATATAAATAATAGAAATTATCGATTGAAAAGTCACTCTTTGTATAAAAAGGCAATATTTTTTCAAAATATCTGACCAAACTAAACGTATATATGTGATATTATGCTCCTCACTTTCTGGCCAGTAGATATCATTATATCATATAATTTATTATATCATATTGTTCACATTATTAAAATCGGTCGTGAACTGACTTTTTGTTGAAAATAAGAAATTTATATTTTTTGTCGATTGTAAAAATTTAACATTTATTCAATACGTAAACACAAGCTATTGTAATTTTCGTAAAATTAGTGCAGTAAAGTAATTAAATGTTACCTTAATTTGATAAACAGTGTTGAATAATGTTAAAGTTTTGGTAATGCTACATTTGGAAGTATTTCGAATGCATCGCCATCAAAAAATCGTAAATTTGAACCACTTTAAATAATGATTTTATTACAAAAAAATCATCATCCGGACCATGGTGCAAACCCAAAATTGAAACCCGGGAATTTTTACATTTACTACTCGCTAGCATGCGAGCGCCTAAAAGTAGGCAACCTTTGTTGTTGCCCTTTGAAGAGGGTAAATTTAATTCGTTCAGTATATGTTAAAAAGAAATAGTCACGACGCACAAAGACACAGAGTGATGGAAAGAGAGAGATGAAGTGTGTGCGGGAGCGAGTGAGAGAAACAAGCTTAAGATAATGTCTCAACAAACTAAAGACGGAGGCGGCGATGATAAAAGCATAAACAAATGTAAGCCTGATGTGCCTGTTTCTTTATGTGTATGCGTTGTCTGTGTTTATGTATCTATGTGCATATGGGTGTGCGTGAACAAGTGTGTATTTGAAAATGAAACATATTGCGCTGGGATTATCAATCGATTGTATTATAGCCTCTTTGCACTTAATAATGTACAATCGAATGGAAATTGTAGCAAAACAAATGTAACAAAATGAATGGTAAAGATTGATTTAAAAAAAAAAAAAAAAATAAAGATGTATACAAGTACACTTGTATTTAAGTGAAAATACGCTATTAGGCAATGCAGTTTACACACACAACATGACAAAGCTACAAAAACAGCAAAAGGCATTTGAAAATTGACTGTGTTTCGCACTCGTGGTATCATAAGTTAAATGGTCGTAGAAAAATATAGTTGTTTTTTGACGTGTAGAAATCTGATATTCTATAAAAATTATCCTAACGATTAAAATAATAGGTCAACACTGATAACTAAAAGGAAATTTTGGGTAAACATAAGTCACAAATGTTGTTGAAATATTTATTTAAATATTTTTGTATTGATTATTTTCATATATTTCATTTAATAGATATGTTTTTGTACATAAATTTCGGTTAAAGGAACCTTAACAAAATTATTTTAAGAAAAATACGCATCTCTTTAGGTAAAGAAAGTTACATTTTAAGACCCCACCCTTAAAAAGAAGACGGCTGAGTATTAACTTTTTTTTTTAAATAAATTTTAAGTTGAACATTAAAATTTGGCTTTCATTTTACTACAGTATTATAACCAAGGCTCCAAACCAGGAAATTAAACCAAAACAAAAAAAAACTATTTCCGAAAAAACTATTTCTGTAAACGGTTCTATTTCGGTATATTCCTTTCGGTTCCGGTATCAATACCGGTATGTACCGGTACAGCAATTAATCGATAATCGCTTTCGCGAAAATTATTTGTATATATAACGTTAATTTTTAAATCACTAACAAAAAGTTTGTAATAACTTATATTTCGAACCGAACCTTTTACTTAAGAAATTGGTTCGGTTAAGGTTTGGGTTCACGGAGTATATAGTATCAAAGGTTCGGATCACGATCCGGCTTGGACTGCTTTGAAACCCGAACTGAACTGGTTTAGTGAGGTTCGGTATAAGTTGATGGTTGCTGTCTACACACTAAGAAAAAGGTCTACCACTTTTTCTATGAGTTTAAAGCTAAAATTTAATTTTTTAGATTAATCATTTCGGATTTTTGCGTTCGTATTGAAACTTAATTCTCTGAGTGTACTTAAGAGTTGTAAGAGTACAAATCTACTACAACACAGAGAGCGATTTAGATTTTTTGTCTTTTATAATTTAGTATATAAACAGACTCGATCTCACACACCCACTCATAGTTTAAATCTAACATAATTCAGTTGGTGTTGGTAAATAAAGCTTAAAAAAACTTTTTATTATTGAAAAATGAACAAATGGACACCATTAATAAATGGTTTTTAAATTTTTTATTTTGTTATTTTGTTTATAATTGTTACTTGAGTGGTTATTTTTGGTGACATTAAGTATACGCCATGGATAAATAAGATTTAGATTAACGGATATATAAGCGAAAAACACATTGATTTAAAGTCGACACATGTAAGTTGTACAATGGACAACACGAGTCCATTACAATCCATTAGAATATTTGCATCTTTTGATTCTTTTGTGCTCATTTCGCGCTTTCAATATTTTCATCTTCTCTATGTCGCTTTCGTTTTCATTCTCTTTCGTTCTCTTTTTTTGTCTGTCTCCTTTATGCGTAGCTGGCACTTCAAACCAAGCGGCAAGTGGCTGAGAAAACCAGCAGAAAATCAATAAGGCCTCAAAGATACTGGCAGCTGTAGTCGTTAGATGACGGTGGGTGTGTGTGTGAGTGTGAGTGTGAAAGTGTGTATGTGGTTGACTCAGTTAGATTGGGAGAGAATGGGAGCGACGGCATTGGGCATAAATAGTATTTATGTTGGTATCTAAATATCTACAGTCATCTGTCAAATATCACGTTTCTTGTTTACACTTTTCTACTTCTACTTCGTCTGCGCTCACAATATGCCCGGGCTCGGCACTGTGGCCCGGACCCTGACTTCTGCTCTTGTATCGGCTCCGGCTCTGGCTCCAGCTCCAGCTCCATTTCCGTCATCACTCCCCCGCCCGGTATTGTGCCCATCTCTGATGCTTCTGTTTTTCGTGTTTGTATTTGACATGTTGAGTGTTGAGTGGCACAGTGGCATTTGTCGTGTTGTGTGCTGCTGCCAAATGCAAACAAGAGCCGCAAAAAATAACAACAACAACAATAACAACAACAGCATTGGCTAGCCGCAATGACTATAACAAACAACATACACGTTCCAACGACCGCACGAATGAGTAAAGCTTATCCGTGCATACCCAATAAGCGATACTTTCCTAAATATTCCTATATAACAATTTCCAAGCTATCCCAAAAAATTGATAAGCCAAATTTAAATTAATAAAGGGTGATCCATTTCGAAGTCTTTTTTCAATTTCTCCTTTCCACAGATCATGCGTGTCTGGTATCCAAATGCTATATATATTTTTATTTTATTCAGTATTGATTATCATGAAAGGACTCTTACAGCAACAACATCTCCAAATTATGCAGAAATTATATTATATATTATACTATGCGGTGAGGAGTGGAAGGACTATAGTCGAAACCACTCGACAGTTATATGCTCGCTACCAACATCCTCGCAGACCATAATAACTATTTGACCATAAATGAAATAAAAACTTAAGTTTGTAAAAAGGCTAATTAAAATGGGCATTGATAATTTTCAAAATTATAAACTGTAAGAAATGTAACACTAACCAATAACCACCAGACATGCAAAAATACAATCTTGTGCGAAATACTAAGAACAGCATATGTGAAAACTTAATTCAATCAAATAAATTGCAATAATATTATTTTAACAGTAAGTCTTTAAATTATTTGGTAAAACAAATAGAAAGCTATTTATATCCAAAAACAGTGCATATCCTGTTTTTTCCTTATCACTGCGGACGGCAGTTCGCGCTAGTGACGAAAGCAGCACGAAGGGTGTGAAAGGCGACTAGCAATGTATACAGCTAATTTGAAAAATTTGCTACGACTGTCCGATCCGATTAAGTTATATACGGATCCATTTTTTATGTATGTTAATTATACCGTTTAAAATTGATTGTGATTGAGGGCTTTCAGACGTGACCTTAAGTTTTTATCTAAAGTACTCAGGCAAAATTTTACAGTTAAAATAAGGTTTTTTGCTAACATTTATGCGATTTATGACAAATCGGCGCTAAGTCGTGAAATCACTTAGGGCTACCACACTTTTCGTATTATTTTTTTATTTTGCCTGGCAGCCCTACATATTTTGTATGGAGCAGCTCTGAACAGTTGATAGACGAAATTAAATCTGTAAATAAACCAAATCCAAATCTGTTTCAGGAACAACACTAACAAAGCAAGCGTAGAAGACAGAAATTGAAATTGTAGCTGACAGCGATAACTGACACTGATAACACTAGGCAACAGCCCAAAAGTTACAAGAACCAAAACCACTTTTTTGGATAGATTTGGGGCCAAAACCAACGAAAAACATTTTTTTTTTTTTTTATGGAGAGATTTTTTTTTTAGAATTTTTCAAAAATCTGGCTTGTTTTTATTCCTTTTTTTTAGAGGTGCGCCCACATTTGTAATCATTACTCTAGAATGCCTAAACCGATTTATCAAAGCTTTACTTTATCTAAAAGCTAATGAATATATCTACATTTCATTGATACACAGTCTTAGGTTTAAACCAGTAGTTTAAGAGATATCAATTTTTGAATTAAGAAAATGATGATTTTTTCTTAGCTTTTTTCTTAGCTTTTTTCACTAAAAAATTCGAGGAAAATTCGAAACAATTTTTTTACATTTTATTAACTATTTTATTTGCGTAGCTGTTGTTATTACGCGTTGTTTAAGATATGATTCATTAAAATCTATGGTGAGACGGCGATATGATATTATGTTGAATCGAGGCATGTTTTTGTCGACTTTTTTGACTTCGTTGTGGTGTGGCATGAACTTTAGTATGAAAATTTTTTGTGTTTTTTGAGATATCCCAACCAAACTCACAGAATTTGAATTTGTTATTGTTTTACACATTATGACCAAAGTTGGTTCAAATCGGTCTACTATATCATATAGCTGCCATAGGAACGATCGGTCGAAAATCAAGTCTTAGTATGAAAAACTAATTTGTATTTTGAGATATTTCAACTAAACTGACAGAATATGTATTTAAGAGGGTCATTAATTTGTTATTATATATTTAGCTATATTAATTACCCATCGTTTAGAATGTTTACCATTAAAATCTATGGAAAGACGACGGAGTTATTAGCATATAAGCAATGAAACAAGTTTTTCGTAAAGGTTGATTTTCGACTGATCGGTCCCATGGCAGCTATATGTTATGGTGGTCCGATTCCAGCCAAATTTGGACAGGTTGTATAAGACGGTACGAGATTCTTAATTTGTAAGTTTGGTACAGATATCTTAAAAAACAAAAAAGTTTTTCATACTAGAGCTTGCTTATCGACCGTTCGTATCGATTGTTCCTATGGCAGCTATATGATATAATGCTCCGATTTCAACCAAATTCGGTAAGGATGTGAAGAGCAATTAAAAATACTTAATTCATGAGTTTAATTGAGTTATCTCAAAAAAACAAAAAGGTTTTCATACTAAAACTTGATTTTCGACCGATCGTTCCTATGGAAGCTATATGATATAGTAGACCGATTTGAACCAACTTTGGTGAGGATGTATAAGGCTTACTTAAATGCATATTCCATAAGTTTGGTTACGATATCTCATAAAACAAAAAAGTTTTTCATACTTAAACTTGATTTTAGACCGATCGGTCCTATGGCAGCTATATGATATAGTGGACACATTTAAACCAAAATTGGTAAAGATATAAAGGACAACATAGAATACACAATGTGTGAGTTTGGTTAAAATATCTTAGAAAATAAAAAAGTTTTTCATACTAAAGGTGGATTTTTGACCGATCGTTCCTATAGCAGCTATATTGAATAGTGATCCGATTTGAACCAAATTTGGTAGGGATATATAACACATTTCCAGATATACAACCTGTGCGATTGGTTGATATATCTCAAGAAATAACACAACCTTTCATACTAAGCATGGATTTTCGACCGATCGTTCCTATGGCAGCTATATGATATAGTGGACACATTTAAACCAAAATTGGTAAAGATATAAAGGACAACATAGAATACACAATGTGTGAGTTTGGTTAAAATATCTTAGAAAATAAAAAAGTTTTTCATACTAAAGGTGAATTTTTGACCGATCGTTCCTATAGCAGCTATATTGAATAGTGATCCGATTTGATCCAAATTTGTTTGGGATATGTAACACATTTCCAGATATACAACCTGTGCGATTTGTTGATATATCTCAAGAAATAACACAACCTTTCATACTAAGCATGGATTTTCGACCGATCGTTCCTATGGCAGCTATATGATATAGTAGACCGATTTGAACCAACTTTGGTCACAATGTGTAAAACAATAACAAATTCAAATTCTGTAAGTTTGGTTGGGATATCTCAAAAAACACAAAAAATTTTCATACTAAAGTTCATGCCACACCACAACGAAGTCAAAAAAGTCGACAAAAACATGCCTCAATTCAACATAGTATCATATCGCCGTCTCACCATAGACTTTAATGAATCATATCTTAAACAACGCGTAATTACAACAGCTACACAAATAAAATAGTTAATAAAATGTAAAAAAATTGTTTCGAATTTTCCTCGAATTTTTTAGTGAAAAAAGCTAAGAAAAAAGCTAAGAAAAAACATCATTTTCTTAATTCAAAAATTGATATCTCTTAAACTACTGGTTTAAACCTAAGACTGTGTATAAATGAAATATAGATATATTCATTAGCTTTTAGATAAAGTAAAGGTTCGATAAATCGGTTTTGGCATTTTCGTTTAATGATGACAAATGTGGGCGCACCTCTGAAAAAAAGTATTTAAAAAAAAGCCAAATTTTGAAAAATTCTAAAAAAAAAATCTCACCATAAAAAAAAAAAAAAAATGTTTTTCGTCGGTTTTGGCCCCAAATCTATCCAAAAAAGTGGGTTTGGTTTCTGTAACTCGCAAAAAGTGCGATTTTGTTGCCTAGTGTAACCAGTGGTGCCAGACAGTTTTGTTTTGGTTTGCGTCGCAGAAATACCTATTATTGCATATTAATTTTTTTTTCTTTATTATTAAAGAAAAGTTATAATGTCAAAAGCAAAATGAATTTGCAAACGGCACTGCGCATAAAGTAATTTATATGTTCGTGGTAGCTCACCCTTTTTGCGCACAGTGCAAAATTCCAATTTTCGAATTTCTATAATTAATTTATATGCCTATTTGAAAATTGTATATTAAACTTTATTTTGTTTGTCAGAAAATTGGATATCGAACATTTTGGGACTGAAATATGCCTTCGTCACTAGACTTTTACCTCGAGTAGAGGCTTTTCGGTGTATCCTATATAATATAAATTTTTTTATGCTAAATCGAAACTCAACTGTTCGAAAAAAAAGAAGAAATATAGAAAATAATGAATCTCCGAATCTTACATCAGCTTAAACAATTAAAGGGTATACATCGAAATATCGACAACACGATTTTGAGAAGCGATTTGCTTAGATTTTTTTTAATTTCAAGTTCTAAGAAAAGTCGAAAAGCTTTATTGTGATTAGATAAACAATGAACTATATAAGCACATAATATGAATGAATTACAAACCTACCACATTTAGCAGAAGTCTAGTAAGCTGCAAAAACTAAACATAAATTTTAATACAATTATAGGATCTTTAAGCTTGACTTGAAACTAAGAAAATTTTTCTTTAATTGAATAACGACTTTACACTCCCTCCCAATCAGGCTATGGGGAAAAGATTAAGAAGCTTAAAATTTGGCATGCGTATGAGGAAGACTTCAATTTATAGTTTGTATACAATTTTTTTTTAATTAGACCTAGCCTTAACCCATATCCTCTCCGACTCAGGGAAAAATCCAATTTGTTTTTAAATCTCTAAATATAAAAATAATAACTTAAAATTTTTCATTTATGCTAGTAAAAACTAAAGTTGAGTTAAAAATATTTTGTTTATTTTATTGGAAACTTCTGATTTTTATCATTAATTCACATCCGCAACATATGTTTTTAAGAAAAGGAACAAAAGCGGTCAAAAGTTAAAAATAACTTCTCATTCTAGATGTAGATGATTTTGGATAGTTTACAAAACACGACATTTTCTTTATTAGTTTTTGGCAAAGAAAACACAAACATATCTAACTTATCTACATACCTACATTAGCATTCTATATTTACACTTTTATGTAATGCTTATAATTTAAGCAACATCCAAGTTACAGAGCGACAGTTTTCGCTGTTTTGATTTCCTAAGTTTGAAACATTCAGCAGATAACTTAATCATCATAAAAACTTTTTTATTCAGGTAAAAATTTTCTGCAGGTAAAAGCATCTAATTTTGAAAGGGGTATCATAAAATTGTACTGTATAAACTTTATGGAAACCATTTATTTTTTACATACTATATAGTAAACAGGTCTTCTAAATTCAATAGTTATTTTGAGATACTTTAAAATAATATTTTCAAAAAATATTGTCATTCGCATTTATACGTAAAACATAAATTTATCAATCTATTGAAAAATTACAAATTAACTCTTAACCAATAACACAGACACAAAAAAAATTGTCTGAGTTGGGGGATCGGACTACACATTCCGTATATATGTTGATGCGCTGAATACGAATCTAAGGTCCATTTTAATCACTTGATAATTTTCCTAGACCTAAAAAACATGCATATAAAAAAAAAGACAGCAGTCCCGTTTTTTTTTTTTAATTCGAAAGAAACTTACACGTGCAGGAACAAAATGGATTCCTGATTTGATTTTTAAAGATATCCTGAATTAAAAATAGATTGCCTTTTACTTGTTTTGCCGACGTTCTGGCGGGCCAAATGTTGCTTATTCTTAATAGAATGGTCAAAGTATTTGTATCTGTACTTACAATCATAATAGTCAAATCGATCCGCTTCGCTGGGATTATTGCTGCCCATGATTTTGGCAAAAACTGAAAAAGTCGACAAGAATGGAGAGTACAATTTAAAATGCAAACAAAAGCAAATTATTCAAGTCAATTAACATTGCTGAGTATAAACAAAAGATATGCAGTTATGTCAAGTACTGTCAACGGCGGAATCAAAATCTGGATTCTGGACAGTGAACTGTGGACTATGAATCGGGGATTGGAATTGAAAATGCTAAAGGGAAAATACGAAAATATGAATGCATTCAGCGGTTCAGTTCACTCACATTTGGTAAAACTTCTGCGAAATCGCACGAAACACGAAACGGAGCGCGAGAGTTGTGTTAGGTCCTCTGGATGTGCGCCGGTCTGAATGCAAATAATGGGCGCCAGCGGCGTGATGTGGCAGCGACTGCGACGCCGACGCTCTAGTAATGGTATTGCCACAAGACTGTGATCCACGGATGCTCCTGCTAAAGCTCCAGGTCCTGCTCCAGCTCCTGCTTCTCCCCTGTCTCTTCCTGATGGCGATAGCGTTGATTCGCTAAGAATAATGCTGCAGTTATCGCTATTGTTGTTGTTGTTGTTGCTATTACAATTGTTGTTATTGATATTATTTCTATTGTTGTTGGTGTTGTTGTTGTTGTTGTTGTTGTTGTTATTATTACTGCTGCTTAGTATGGTAATTACGTTGATGGTGCCCTGCAATGGACTTGTGTTCGACGTGGCTGCAAGAATAAAAGAAATCTCATCAAATTGCTGCAGATTTGTGATTTATCAAAAATAAAAAAAAAAAAAACCAAAAAAGTGGAGCAAAGGAAATCCATTTCGGATGCGCGCCGCATGTGTGACAAATTTTTGCTCTCTTGTGCAATGTATTTGCTTGCGAATGTCGTAAATCATTCAAATTTGCATTCAATGTATTCGTTATTTTTTCCTTCTCTCTTTTTTAAACCCACAAAAAAATATGCAAGGCAATGTGCCAAATGGCGCAGAATGCGCACAAAACATAACAAGCTGGAAAAACACTAGTCGAGGATTCTGGAGCTATACAATCACAACGTGGAAAAACAGAATGGAAATATGATTTTTTGACTAGGAAATTCCCGTCAAATGAATCCATTACATTTGTCAAAATGATCAAAGATTAAAAATAGATACAAAACCCATATAACAACTTTACAATTTCGTGTCGTCATCACTTACTTAGAACTCTAGTACGAATCGCGTAACAAGAGCACACCATATATATATATATATATCTATATATTAAGAATTATAGATATCTAACCACACAATCTATAATTTCTAAAATTTGTTTTTCATAGGTATTCAAGGAATCAACATTGGAAAGTCTCCTTTTTAAAGTGTACAGATTTATGTAGTTTTGAGTTACCACTTCATGGCGACGCTAAAAACACAAAATTTAGCATTTAGGAATCTTACTGATCAAGCTTTTTAAGAATTTTAGATATCTCCCCCCACAATCTATCATTTATGAAGTTTATTCTTTACAGGTATTCAAGGAATAAAAACTGGGAGTACTCCTTTCGACTGCAAAAAATATAGGTTTTTAATTGTACAGATTTATGTATTTTTAAGATAGCACTTTATGACAACGCACTTTATTATTTTTGGCAAAATATATCTTTTGAACCAGTAATTAAAAAGCCAGTAAAACTTAAAAAACAATCAATTTATTTTTGTCCGAAATATACACGTACACTTAATCTTTTTTCATCTTTTAATCAGCATTGTTTTATATTTAAAAAAGTTTAATTTTGCTAATTACAAACTAGTCGGAAAGGCTATAGTCGAGATCCAGACCATAGGATACCCGTTACTTATTTCAATATATATAAAAGTACTTTTAAGAAATTACTTGTATTACTTTAAACCTGACGTTCTACTCATCCGAACTTGATGCGATAATAGATAACGTTAAAGTGCGAACGAGCAGCGGCCAGTTGACGCTGGCAGAATTATAACAAAGCTAACAACAAAACGTCAAGAAATGACAACAACATAATGGACAATTCTGCAGTGTTATGTAAAAAATCTTATATTAGAATTTTCTGACAAGCCGAATAATTCGGAATCAAATTTGAGTGCCAACTCTGAACAGTTTTTATTATATAACAAAAAAAAATAAAATAAAATAAGGAAACAATTTTTTATTATATATTACTTTATTCTTAAAAATAAAAATAAATTAATATGATTGTATTTTAACAACTTTTGGGACAAAATGTATAAAAAAAATTTTGGAAAAATTCTTTTGGCTAACACAATAGCACTTAATCAACACCTATGTGTCTAATATCGTAATTTACTATATTTCATTTATTTGCCAACAGTTGTCGTCACATTTTATTTGCCTCATGCAACACTTTAAAAATATGTCGACCTTTTGGCAAACATTTTGTTTATGCTTTTCTGCTTGCTTTTTTGCTTATGCTGTGCTTCAGGTCCTCCCCCTAAGTTTTTTTTTTTTTTTTGATATATTTTTGTTGAAAAACTCTTATACCAACCGCAGCTGGCTAATTTCTGTCACGTTGCCAAACTGCAATTTGGAATGCTTATGTTGCCTTCATTCTGTGATTCTGTTTTTTGTCATGTTTATTTGTTGTATATTTTATTGTGCTCAAAGTGTCAACAAATCGCACACGACAATTGCAATTTAACAGTTGCAATTCTCTCACATGGAGGCCAAAAGCCAAGTTGTTTGTTAGTTTAAGAATCCTTTTTCTTAGTGCGATTTCAATTGCTATAAACATGACTGTTGGTAGCTTGTCACGGAATTCCCCAGATGCATATCCTATTAGGTTGGTTCTGATGTCTCAACAAACAAAAAACTTTTCCATACTAAAGCTTTATTTTCGATGGATCGTTCCTATGGCAGCTATATGATATATGGAGCCGATTTGAACCCAATCTAGTCAGAATGTTCAAAACCAACATTAATGCATATTCTATCAGTTTGGTTAAGATATCTCAAAAAACAAAAAACTTTTTCATACTAAGACTTAAATATCGATTGAGCGTCTCTATTGCAGCTATATGTTATAGTGGACCGATTTTGACCAAATTCGGTCAGGATGTATAATACCAGTCCGGATGTATATTCTATTAGTTTGGTTCTGATTTCTCAACAAACAAGAAACTTTCCATACTAAAACTTTGTTTTCGATATATCGTTCCTATGGCTGCTATATGATATAGTGGCCCGATCAAAAAATAAAAACAAACCTACATACCAAGTTTGATGTCTCTAGCTTTTATGGCTTCTGAGATCGATGCGATCAAACACACAGACAGACAGACGAACATGGCTCAATCGACTCGGCTGTTGATTCTGATCAGGAGTATATATACTGTTGGGGGTCTGCCACGCCCCCTTTTTTCTGTTACATACATTCGGCCAAACACATTATACATTATAAAAAGTGTTGTTATGATCCCATATAGTAAGCATAGCGTTATATGAATTTTGGGTCGCTGAATTCGAATCCGGAGTCAATTTTGTCCCAGCAAGTCAGGTTTTCAAAATAACCCAAAAAATCCAATATGGCCGACACTTTTTTTGATGAATTCATAGGACTCGCTTGAAGCTCGTTGCCCGGGTGTTTTTAGGGTCGCTGATCATGAGTATGAAGTCAATATGTAAAATTTAAGAATGGTGGATCCAATATGGCGGACATATTGATATTATGAAAATATCATCGGATTCGTGTAAAACTTGTAACCCGGGGGTTTTTGGGGTCGCTGATCACTAAATTTATCGAAATAGCTTGAAACTCACTCCCCGGGGACTTTTGGGGTCGCCAATCACAAACTTGAAGTCAATTTTTTAAAAATTCAAAATGGCGAATGCAATATGGCGGATACTTTTTAAAAAAAATTTTCGGATTCGTACGAAACTCGATACTCGGGGGCTTTTGGGGTCGCTGATCACGAACTTGAAGTCAAATTTTAAAAATATAAATTGCCGGATCCATTAAATACGTTCTTTAAAAAAGTTCGCCATATTGGTTCCGCCATTTAAATTTTTGAGCCAACCGATGATAGCAGTGGAATCAATTGGAAGCATGGCATGTGATGACTGACTTTAAGGTCGATACTTAAAGAGCGTAAATCTACCGCCATCTAAATGGATCCTAGGACGTATCACTGAGGTGCACCCTGGACAAAAAGACAAGGCCCGGGTCGTTACCGTAAAAACCGCCCGCGGAGTCCTCAAGCACCCAAACAATAAGATTGCCATTCATATCTTACTGTAACTTAATCACTTTTAATTTATTTAATTCTAACTACTTTTGTATTTTATAAGAACGTACAGTCAGTCACACTTTTGTTATCAAGGCAACTGGAATGCAGATCGAGATCTTCTAAATTAAATTAAATGCTCGGTGAAGACAAATAAATATTAAATTAAACAGCCACACCTCTGGCGTTAAATTTATAAGCAGTTTTTAAAAGGAGATCTGACTATCTGTGGTATATTATTGTACAGTTATTTCATGTGTTGTTTATCTGTATTATTAGCTCAAACCAAAATATTGTGTTCGTGTTCTGTAAAGTATTTATTTTAAAAATTATTGGCAATGTTCAGTTGAAAGGTTATTAAAAAACCATCTAAAAACAGATGGTATTAAAACTTTCTATCAGGATTTTTCTTATTCTGCATTTCAAAGCTCAACAGGCCCGCTGTGTATAATAAGCAATCAAACTTCAAGAGATTTGTTATTACAGTTTTCCTCTCGAAATAACTAAAAATGTAAAATGAAAATGTCCTTAGAGGGTTAAAATAACTTCAATTTCGTACTATATATTTGTATTGCATTTGGTTAGAAATTTTATTATCCAAAGAAAATAAATGAAATCTGAGAAGCTGTAAATGCATCACATTTCTGCAATGCATTTTTTCAGTGTGCGGTTTGATTTTTGTTAACTGCATTAAAACATGCATTTTTGATGAATTCATATAAATGCTCTTGGTTCATTTTTAATTCCATAAATGAATAATCAAATGCATTGTTTGTGAATTCTTGACATCAATTCAGCATCAATAAGTAAGTATTTTATTTAAACAAATGAGCCCCACCATAATTTTTCATTGCCTGTTCATTATGTGTTTCTGCAAGCGATAAGTACTGCGGCCTTTACGATCCATTAATTAAAGATACAATTGCAGGAAGACTTTCTTACACAATTACGAATGACTATATAAATACAAATGTACATACATACATACATACATACACGTATGTATACTAGAGATGAGCACGCATCGAATTTTTTCCGGCCCGACACGTTTGCAACCAAAGCAGATATTCTGGTGATATTTTATGCATAAAGCATTGCCAAATAATATCTACGTATAATGTACATTGTATATGGAACGTTGATTTTCAATCGGAACAGAAATGCGACAAGAGAATTGATTCAATGATCGTTATTGATTAATCATTTGAAGCTCGAAATCAAACCAGCGCGAAATGGATATTTATTCAAAATTATATAAATAAACAAATATTCAAAATTATTTAGTTACACTGTACAAATTATAAAATATTTTATCTTGGAAAATACGGGATTCTGTTGATAAGTCTTATCAGGAATTAAACACGTTTTTAACGGAAATAAATTTACTTTGAAACATTACTTTGGGAGAAACGGGGTATAAAAGAAAGGGACTAAGTTTAAATTACTGCAGCGGTTGAGGCCGTTCAAGCGATATGGTTAATTTTTTAACTTATTTTATTAAAATTATTAAATTTACGCGGCATTCTTAAAATAAAATAAAAAAACTCTTTAAAATAATTTACTCTCGGCTCTGCGTATAAAAGTTATTATTAGGTATTTCCAATTTCCAAATGACAAACTTTTTTAAGCCCCGTACTTACAAAAAGTACAGGAGTCTATTAAGTTTTTTTTTAAAGAAAAATTTACTAAGAATAATTTACATTTTAAGTTAAATATTGTATTTGTATTAATATTGTAGTTTGTTGTCTCTAACCGATCAAAAGTTGATTGAAACAATATCTTGAAGTTAGCTGATCAAAAAATGCACATTAAGTTGGTCACTATATTCTGCACTGCATGTCGTTATCACTGCGAACGACAGTCGAATGAAAAATTAAAATGCTTATGGAAAACTTTTACATACAGATAACTTTATAAAATGAAAAGCGGCAAAACAGTTAAGAGGTCTTAGAAAAATTGGCCTTCTTACATCTATTTTGTAAAATTAATGAACCGCAAAATTTACAATCCGGAAATTTACAATGAATTGTGCATATACCTCACAGTTGAAGAGCTGGATCAACCAAATTCGGCAGACGACTACCATGAGTGTGAAGTAATTAAGGAGTGTGTCAATCATAAAAACAATTCAGTACACTCACATATTTAAAGATACGACTCTCTTTTTGGTAAACAACGTTTTCTTTTATTTTTAGCTATTGTTCCGCTTAATCTCATTTATATCAAATAAATATAACGGAATAAGTTAGATAAAATGATTTTCAACAGTTCAGGCAAAGTTCCCTTGAAAGCCAATTTGTTTAAACTGTAAGGTTGACAGCAAAATGAATCCTTAAAATCGTTTTTTTTTTTGGATTTGCTTTGTAAAGTCAGTGGTACCGAAAATGTTTTTTGCCTGCAAACCAAATTTGGATCATGGTTGTCATACAGGCGGACATGTCTAAAGTCTAGACTCTAGACCGATTGGGCTGTTTAAGGGCTACAACCAGAAAAAAAGGTTTTATTTTTATTTTTATATGTAGCTTTATATTTTGCGGTCGTTTCGCTTCCACTAATAGCCCTTTTAGAAGAATCGTCTTTTTATCAGTGTACAAGTAACGGGCATGAAAACAAATCATTTTATAACCAAACAAAAATTTTTCAAAACTCATAAAATCGCATACAAAAAGCCAGAGCCGAAAATATTTACATTAATGATATGCATAAATACGTCTATAAGTCGAGCACCATTGACTGAACCCACCCCATAGTCTTTTTAGTATTTTCTTTCTCACTTTTGAGCATTATGTCCATAAAAGCTGGCGGTTATTTGCTTGCTTTGTCTATGCCGCAAAATAGAAGAGACGCAAAAAGTACTAGAAGGCGGAATGTATTTATGACGAGAAGAAATCTAAACAAATTTTGTATGCAAGAGAAACATATTCCAGACATTGTTGGATTTCATTTTCAGATTTCAATTTTCAGCTCGGTATCCGGTTTTCATCTTTCAGTTTTCGACAGTTCGGTTCAATACTGTTGTCAATTGCAATTTTGTGTGTAACTAAGATACAAAATGTATTTTTATTAATATTTTGTATATTGTGTCAGTTTGCAAGGAAATAGTTATTTTGACTCCAAAAATTATTGACGTTATTTATCTAGGTTAAAGCCAAACTTCATTATCAACGAGTTTTTTAAAGTTTTAAGTCCGCGAACCCGAGCTAAACTACTTTTTGAAATAAAAGGTTTCCTTCAAAATAATATTTATTCATACTTTTCTAATATCTCGGAACTATTTCAAACTCCGAATACAAATCCAAAAATAATAATAATTATTTAAATCATAACATTCAGTTAAATTATTTGTAAAATTTTGATCTGTCGTATTAAAAATTTAGCTATGCAATAAATATACCATGTACAAATCATAATTAGAATTATTTACTTAAGGCTCGTTTCGAGAAGACCAGAAAACGTTCTGGTAGGTCAAAATTCCGTATAAGAATTTCGGTGCCGAAAAGAGAAGAAAGAAGAAGAACTTGACGACTATTTCAAAGAAAACTTTCCGCTGCCGAAAATTTCTGGTCTACTCAAAACTGGCCTATAAAAAAATATCAATCGCTCGTAAAAAGAAACAGACATTTAAATGAATACAAATATTTGCAATCAATATTTGGAATTCATCATGCAGCAAGTGATGTGGCGCGTAGACCACACAATGATGATAACGAGGTTGTCTACGTGTTTAAAACTGAGAGTCAACAATGAAAACTACACGTAAACAATAAAGACCATTTCGTCAATGTAAGAATAGTAATCTGGCAAACTCAAAAAACATTAACATAAGACTAACAAAATAAAAATAAATAAATAAATTATATTTAATAAAAGTCAGGTAACTGTCGAATTTAATTATAAATTATTATAAAATTTAAGAATTGGATGACAGAAGTTATCGAAAGAGCAAAGTCCGTGATTGTGTGTAATTTAGTTCACATATAATTTACATTATGCCCATTTTGTTTTCACAGTGTCTGGTCACACTTCGAACAATTTCATACAAAAATGCGTTGACATACGAGACATTTGACCGACACCAATAAACCGATGAAATAGGACATGTTCATCCATCGGTGAGCATCGGTTTTTGATCCACGCTGTCAAATTTTTTGTATTTACGATACCTGACAGTTTTTTAGCAAAACGCAGCATAGTCAAAGTTATGGGAAATGATATTGCAGACATTGCTTACGCATTGTCTACGCTTTGCTTATACTGTTTACGCATTGCTTACATTCTTAGCGGATTCTTTCTTTTCTACATTGTTGACGCATTGTCATCACCACAGTGTCGACAATTGAAAATTATACTGCTTGCAGCACTGTGTTGTGAAATGGTGCAGAATTTTAAATTTGTTGTTATTCCGAGTACTAAATACATTAATGCAGCACATTAACAATAAAGCTATCGATCAATAATATATCGCCGGGGCAATGGCTTGAGAGTTGATTTTATCCAGAGTCTGGCAGTCAAATGAGCACGTAACTTTCGAAAATGAATAAACAGCAACAAACTAATGGGCAAAAATTCAAAATTATAAATTCCCGTAATGCCATACACATTTCCGCTCGACCATTGATCCGCCCTGAGTTGTGTGTTATGATTGCGATGGGGATCCCAAGTCCAAGCAAGTCATTAAAAAGCAACATCAAACGATAATTGCCACCTTTATAGGGGCCGTTCATTATTTGGGTGCTACTGAATAATTTGCCTTTATAAGATCGCCAAGTAACGAAACATATGTTGGCCCGACCCAGTTGGACAAAGTTGCCAAGTTGGCCCAGTGATGGAAAATTTGCCGCCTCGAATGTTGTTTATTTGCCAAATTATATTGCACTCGTATTTATTATTTTTTATGCCACGATTTCATATACATAATATACTCGAATTATATAAATTTAATTACACTCGAAATGCTCTGGTTGCTATTGAAAATGGGTTTGCAACTATGGCCATGTGCTGGGCATCTTTGGGCAACTTTTAATGATGCCCCCTTCCTTTGACCTAATCGCGCGTTTCTCGCACGTGTTGCACGCACAGCAATTTCAGAATCAGTTTCAGAATCTACACACCATTAGTTGGCTTCTTGTGGGTGGAAATTGTATTTGGGAAATATATTTTAATGCGAATCGAACAGCTATTTCTGAAGCCATTAAAACGCCATGGGTGGCACAATAAGTGCAGGTTGTGTAAATTGTTCAAATAGCATGATACTCCAACAAATGGAGGCTTATACAATGCTTTAGGTTTATTATCTCATTACCCAGCACTATCGAGAAGCACTAATGAGAAGAACCTGCAAGTATTGTGACAAACAGAAGGCAATTTCTATTTCTCGAGATAATTTCCACTCTAGTATTCAAGCAGGTTATTATTAACAAATGGTCGCTGTATTAACCTTTAATAAATTACACTTATTACACCCACTTTTGTATACATGTGACATCCCATACGACAAAAAATACTTTTTTCTATTTTCCCATGAATATAATGAGAGACTGGAAGACAATTGATGTACTGTAAGATTGGTTAAGAAATCTCAAAACGAGAACGGCAAAAAAGAGTTGCAATCATTCACAAAAAACATGTACTAAAATGTATCCTTATTATACCTTTTACTTAGAAAATAAGTAAAAGGGTATAGTGTGTTCGTTGGAATGTATGTAACAGGGAGATGGAGCCATCTCCGACCCTATAAAATATATATATTCTTAATCAGCATCAAGTTAAGCAGAGTCAACCGAGTTGATATAGCCATGTGTGTCTGTCCGTCCGATCGTCTGTCCGTCCGTATGAACAAAAGAATCTCAGAGACTATAAGAGACAGAGTTCCTGCACAAAACAACAACAAAAATGGGCATTTTTGTATGGAAACTTCAAAGATTAAAAAAAAAAACTAGTTGAGTACCCAATCTAATATTTTCGGCCAAATTAATTATAAATTGCCCTCTATTTGGATTTTTTTCTGTTGATTTGGAGTTGGCCCAGCAAAATAGACCTTTACCATGATTTTTATTTTTTTCGCTTCAAAAAAAAAAAACTCATTAATAGTTTATAGTTTTTTTATCGGTAGTGAAATTCGTAAAACTCATTATATAATGCTTAAAGCGTGATTTAAAAAAAAAACTTATAATGATTACGGTCCCTGATTCATATTTAATAAGTTTAAATATAAAAGTATTCTTTTGACTAACCGCTTGTTATTTAAATGTGAACAATTTAAATTATTTGCCCACTAATAAATATGTGTATAATTATAAAATTTAAATTGATTTAAAAACTAGGTGGCATATTTCTTACTCGGGATGGTTCTGCACGGCATATTGCACAAGAGACTTTGTACAGATTTTGAACAACATTTCTATAGAAAACAATGACTTACAATGGAATGTTTCTAATTGCCTCATATGACATTTTTCCCAAAATTGTGTTTTAAATATGACAAAATGTATGCCCGGTACCGGCGAGCGTTTTTTCGCCGCGTGACATAAATCACTTTTTTGACGAACGCGTTCGTAAAATGTAATATGTGCATTCGGTAGAGAAATCTTTAAAGATTGCAAATCCAAAAGATTTTTGAAATTTCATTAAAATGGTGCACGTGACAACCTCTCAAATTTTACACATTTTTCAGTACGCGCACAAATGTGAAAATTTTACAAAAATTACAAATTTTTAAACTGATTTGTAGATAAGTTAAGCGACTGATCTTTATGTTTATGGTTTCATATAAAAAGTGCGTTCATTTCTAATAAAATAATGGAAAAAAATGTTTCTTTACTTGTGTACTTTTCATCCTAGCAATGTTTAAAAAAAAACCTAAAATTAGGTGATTTCTTTGATGGTAGTCAATTCTCTAACTAAATAACCCCGGTCTTTCCTGCGCCCAGCTGCGTCTACGGAAGTTATAATGCAAAAACTGGTGCAACCTCGCAATAAAATGGTGATAGAAGAAGAGCGCAGTGCAATTACGTACGCCATCCATCATACAAAATTAAAAAAAAAATGAAAATAAAATGAAATTTTCAAAAATTGTCGCCATTTATTTGAAAATAAAACAAAGATCTTTTGAGTTACTCACGAGGATAAAACTGCTACAATATAGGATTCAACTGATACCATCTGTAGACCGTAAATATGTAATTTTTTTTAAATATTATTCGAGAAAAAAAGAGATTTACAAAATATTTATGTTGCATTAGTAAACAAATAAATATCCCACATTTTCCATTCTTCATGCCTTCTCTATGTGTTCTAATAAGCGATGTGTTTTTTTAATTTAAACAAAGTGCGCAACTGACGCTACAGTGTTACCATTCCACTTTGGTTCATTTTTGAGTCTTGCATTGGCAACACTGGCTTTCTCTAGACCTCAGCAAATGATCAATCATGATTGAGAGTTTTTCGCTAGCGAAGAAAAACCTTTTCTGAGTACTCGCCTTTATTAAAGAAAAGTTACAATGTCAAAAGCAAAAGAAATTGCAAACATTTCTGATATCACACCAAAAAAACCTCTACACGAGGGAAAAGTCTAGTGAAAAAAGTATATTTCAGCCCCAAAATTTTTTTATATCCAAATTTGTAACGAAAAAAATAAATTTTAGCATAAAAATTTTAAATAATAATATAAATTAAGAAAAAAAAAATACACGTAAATTGACATTTGGCACTGCGCAAAAAGTAACTATTACGTTCGTGGTAGCTCACCCGTCGTCACTAGACTTTTAACTCGTGTAGAAATTTTTTTTGTGGGATAAAATACACGTAGAATTTCTTCTTTAAAAGCGGAGACTCTTTATTGATTTTCGACGATTACGACTTTAAGATTTTCATAACCGCTTTGTCGCAAAAAAAAAACTGACCCACTCTAGTTTTTAAACTGTCACAAAGACATACAGACGTGTTCGACAGAATAGAACATCATATGTGAAAATTTAACTCGATCAAAATAATTGCTATAATATTTTAACATAAAGTCCTTATATTATTTTTAAAGTACTCATCTTAAGCTATTTATATCCAAAAAGAATGCATATCCTCTTATGTCCCCTTCCTTGATAATATAAGCTTTGTTATGTTAAGTTAAAACTCAACTGTGCGAAAAAATTGATCGCCGATTCCAATATAAGTTTTAACAATTTGTAAGCATACACTTTGGTCCGTACATTTAGTTTGATGAAGCCCCACCAGTTTTCTGAATCAATAGATCCTATAAAAGCGTAGTTTATATACTAATATTCTAGCACATTATTTCTTTTTCCTGTAATAATTGTCCATTAAGTTTGGTCCCTAGAATCCCGGGTTTTTTTTTCGCGTTCATCAATAGTTGATCCATTGGATTCAGATTCGAAGGGTTGATAATAAATTTTCACATTTACTGTTCTTATTATCTCGCACACGTCTGTACTCTGCGTTTATGAAAATAGTAGTGCTGCTCTACACGTAACATTAATTAAATAAAATGCCGATAAAAATCAATGGCATTTATTGTTTAAAATTAAAGTCAATGTTTCATATTTTTTCATAATATTGTTTTTAAAGAGACGGAAAGTTTATTCATTACATTTTTCGTGACAAATTTATAATATCCTCTAAAAGGGTATAAAAAACCGAGCCGATGAAAAATTTTTCTGCTTTTAAGATGAGCAGTCCGCTTATTTGAAAATATGTATGTGTTGACTGTTAATAGCGACCTCAGCAACATTTTTCTACTTTACACTCGGATCTGTTGTTAAGATGAAAGGTTTCTGTTGGCTTTCCATCATGCAAACATGAAAAACTGTTTAAAAGAGTCATCTGTAGTAATTTTAAACTTACAGATATCCACATCTAGAATTTCTACTGGCATTTCCATGACGTTAGGTGTAAAATGGCGCGTCCTAGTTGTCGGAGATCAAATGTAAGCAATGTTGGAACATAATACCAATAGCTGCCCGAATCTACACTGATCGGTGCAGTTTATTTGTCCATCCAAGGCTAAAATTAGTTTGGCAGCACGATACACAAAACAAATGAAAAAAATATAGAAACCAAAATAAAATAAGCTAGTGCAGCACATAAAAAAAAAAAACAAATCATAAGCCGCTCGTTGGGTCACGAATTATGGCACATATGTACATATGTACATTTTACACCGTTGCACACGTAAATACACACACACTCGCGGATAACCTGGCACAGTGACACACACGCAGTAATGGGCGTAAAAATAAGGTCAAGGGGAACACATGTTTGAAATTGAAAGTTCTATTTTATTTTCTTAATTGGAAATAAGACAAATTTGCACGTATTTTCCCCGTTTTGTTATTTTAATTCTCTGCCGATCGTTATAATGCATATTCCGTTTGTGTAAATAGATAGACAGCTGCCAGATTCTTGCAGTCGTCTGATTGCGTTGACGGTTGTACGGTAAATGTTTTTGCCGCTTCAGCAGTTTCTTCTCTTCTTTTACTTTCCATTTTCTTTAGGCATTTCGGATTATTCTGCCATATAGCTTCGCTCCGTGCCGTGCATCGCCGCACAGTGGGACCAAAGGAGTGGGAGGCTGTATTTATATTATTTTTTCGAGGAAAGCGATTGTTAAAGTAATAAATTCATTCGATAGAGAAATCTTCAAAAATTACAAATTCCAAAAATTTTTGAAATCAGGTTAAAATTGTAGGCGGGACAGCCGCTCAAAGTTGACCCTTTTTTCAGTGCACGACCAAATGTGCAATTTTTACAAAATCTGCCAACTTTAAAACTGATTTGTTGATAAGTTTTGTGACCGATCTTTATGTTTTTGGTTTCATCTAAAAAATAGGTTAATTTTTGATGAAATGCTGGAAAAGTAAGTTGCTTTACAAAAACTGAAACAACCTTACAATAAAATGGTGATAGAAGATGAAGACCGCAGTGCAATTACATACGTTTTCGCTATCAAGCATCATACCAGATAAAAAAAAAAATCATTTTTATTTTTTGTAATAAGCATAATAAAACTTATATATATATTAAACAATGCTGTTTTAAGGATGAAAAAAATTAAAGTTTGTATTTTGGACAAAAAAAAAAAGATTTATTTTTGTTAATTTTATATGTAAAATATGCACTGAAAATATTTTTCAACTTTGACCAAAAACCCTGTGGGTCTATCAAGCAGTGCAAACATTCATTTTAAAGCTTAAGAAGTTTTTTATCAAATGCTTTTTAGATTTTTGAAATATCTCTATTGGCTCAAAAGATATGATTTTTGTACAGCAAAATCAGAAATTGTCCCACTGTGCGCCGTTCCTTGGACATAATGAGTACACGTATTTTGTATATTTTTGGCTACACATTGCCTTCAATTGCTCCCAAACTGTGTGTGCGATCATCTCATGGAATTCCACTGCGCGTGCTCAATATACGAACGAATTGAAAGAGCGCAAATAACGCTTCGTTAGATCGTGATTATTATCAATGCCTGGAGGGTGGTAGGTGGTGAAGTTGAAAGTGAAAAATTGTATTTCTCTCTGAACAATAATCCAAATATGTGATCAGAAGAGCGTTCATCCAATCGAATATCAGCACTACAATCAATTTGTACCCGGATGATTAATATGCAACGCCACTTTTACAAAGCCAATATTAGCAACAGCTGAGAATGCTTTATTTATTTCACAGAAATAAGGGAATTATAATACAGTTTATTCTTATAGCCTTTTTTATACCCGTTACCTAAAAAATGAGTAAAAGGGTATATTGTGTTCGTTGGAATATATGTAACAGGGAGAGGCAGGCATCTCCGACCCCATTGAGTCGATTGAGCCATGTCCGTGTGTTTCGATGCGTCGATCTCAGAGACCATAAAAGCTAGAGACTTCCAACTTGGTACGTAGGTTCCTGGATACTATAGGCAGATAAATCGGTTCACTATATCATATAGCTGTAATAGGAACGATACGTCGAAAATTAAGTCTTAGTATTAAAAATTTTTTTGATGTTGAGATGTGAGATGTATTGAATCTAAATCCTATTGCAAGAACAGATTTAAAGGTGGCAGATCTGAGGAGTACTCTTTGGGTCCTACCAGAAAGATAGGAAGAGATCCATAAAAGGAGTGAAGGGGAAACCTATTTGGTCAAGCTTAAGGCGAATCAAATGCTTTACTGAAGTCCGTGTAAATAACGTCAGTTTGCATTTTATAAAGGAAGGTTTAATTTACTAAAGAGGTAATCCTAGTACATTTTTTTTTTTCGAAATTAGCAATCCCGCTGATGACTTTGCAATTCCCCTGTATTTAGAAACATCCGATTTATATCCGTTCTTATGCAGTGGGAAATAAGGAAATTCTTTCCAAAAGCAGGGAAAACAGTTGAGTGCAAGGATAGATTGAAAAGTGTTAACAATGTTTTTGATAAGGAAGTACATCACTCTTTTAACACACAGCTAGAAATGTTGTCAGACCCCTTGATTTAAAAAAAGTTAGCAAAAAGATCAGAGGCAGCAGAATCATCGCTAACTTTATCAGTATTAAAGAAAAAAGAGTTAGGTAAGAAGGAAGATATACGTTTAGAGTTATCGATGGAGTAAAATTGCTTTGGGTCCCGCATAAATTGATTCTTGCAAAAAAAGAAATTAGCTTTAGCTTTAGAATATTTTATAAAGTTTAGATTAGATCCCCTTAACTTAAACTTTTTAAAATATTTAGATTTAATATTTTTTAAATTAGATAATTTTGGTGTCAACCACGACGGTTTAAATTAAATAGAGATTTTTAAATCAATATGAGATTTTAAAGTGGCATAGAAAAAAGAATCAGGTATGTTTATATAATTTGTGTTATTTAGAATAGACCAATCAGTTGCATTAATCAGATGGTTAAGTAGAACGAAATTTCCCTTGCGAAAACAGCGCACACTGGGCCAAATTGAGAAATATTTGGTATAAAGTCGAAAAACGCAGTATCGAGTTGAAACATGGCATATTAATTAAATATAGTAAGTAAAATATGTAAACAACCTTTTGAGTTCATTTGACCACTCCAACTCTGACCACCCATATAAGACCACATTGCGGATAAGTAATCTTGATGTAATAAGGAAAGGAAGGCCGCAAAAAGCTTTCCAAACATTATTTAAAGGACCCTTTCTATTTATTTTCACATACATTACAGATCGAAGAAACCCGCAGAGTGTTAGTTCTTCCTCCACAGAAGACGAGCATTTTTCTTTTTTTAAATGACAAATAGCAATTGTTAACAAAATATTTTTTAGTTTTTCCATTCCACATTCCCTGACCTTCAATATCCAACATTAACAATAAATTTCGATCCAAAAGTTTGCAAATGCAAAACGCGCAAATTCAACAAAAATTTTCTGCCAATTTTATCAATGCAAACAGCTGACTAAACACCTGACTTTAAAGCCCGATAAAATTTGCACGGTTGAAGTAATAGCGATAATAATTATTATTCATTAAAAGATAAAGTATTAACTTTTTCGTTTTAAAACTTGATTTTCGACCGATCGTTCCTATGGCAGCAATATGATATAGTCGACCGATTTGAACCAACTTCGGTCATAATGTGTAAGACAATGGCAAATTCCAATTCTGGGAGTTTGGTTAGGATATCTTAAAACGTAAAAAAAAATTTTCATACTAACGGTCATGCCGCTCTACAAGGAAATCATAAGAATCAAGAAAAACATGCATAGATATAAAATTTTATTATATAGCCGTTTCTCCATAGATTTTAGCGAGTCATATCTTAAACAAAACTCAATGAATGCAGCTTTGCAAAAAAAATATGTAAGCTGAATTTCAAAATTTTCAAATTTTCCTTGAATTTTAAAGCAAAAAAAGTTAAAAAAATGCTTAAAAAAACAACATTTTCGTAATTTATAAATTAATAGTTCCTAAACTAATGACTTAAATCTTAGACTGTGTATGGATGAATTACAGATATATTCAGCTTTTAGAAAAAGTAAGGCTTTTAAAAATCGGCATTGGCATTCTCGAGTAATGCTGACAAAAGATGGCGCACCTCTAAAAAACGGCTCGGAAAAGAAGCCAACTTTTAAAAAATCCTAAAAATAATAATGTTTTTCGCCGTTTGTGGCCCCATATCTATCCAAAAAAGTCGGTTTGGTTGAATTCAGAAGAAAAAATTCCAAATTTGTTGCCTAGTGTAATCAGTGTTGGACAATGTGAAAATTTTGGGCTTGCAACATATGAGTTGGATGTATTTTCAATGCATCGCCATAAAAAAATCGTTATTTTGAACAACTTTAAATAATGACCTTACTCCAAAAAAATCGTCTTCCGAACCATAGTGGTATGTACTGTATCTTTTCCCTCTTGTTTTTATTTATAAGTTAAACGACGAATAACTATAATTGCTAAGCTAAGTTTAAGAGAATCACAACAAAAAAGGTATACTATGAAAAAATATTAAAGCTATTTTTGTTATTTGACTTTTGGGAAGCCCTTGACCATCTCTAGTCGGCCCATCATCAATTAGCTAATGCTAAAATTTATTCTACTACTGACATCTGTTGGAATTTTTAATAGCATTAAATACTTATTTGTGTCCATTAAAGTATATTTAATATAAGCGATCCATTTTACTATCCCATTCCAATCTAATTTCGAATTGCGTACACTAAGCCATCAACAATCCCACTTAGACCATTCATTCGGCAATTCTTCCTCACAGACCTCTCCTCGGTTCTCCTTCTGTGACGGACATTTTTTGCTCGTATTGTCAAATTCCAAAGCGCACATGTGAAACATCGTGTGATGGGAAAGGAGAATGGGAATAAGACTAGGACTGGGACTATGTATGACTGAAACTGTGACAGGGGTCGGTGGACTGAGGAGGGGGCAGTAGGTTAATGCACTGCTATACGCAAAAGAATTTTCGAAACTACAAACAAAAGAGGCAAGACCAGCAACAGTGAAAACCCACTGAATTTTTCAGGGCAAGAGAAGAGAAAAAGCTTTTCGTATATTTTATTATTGCATGCATATCGATTGGACGGCAAGGGTCCCACCCCATGTGATGACATCTATGCCATTATTTATTGTCACTCAGTCCAAAACGGAATCTGAATTGAATTGAATGTTGAACGTTGTACCGCCCCTTTGGCCCATTCTGAGCTGGACATCTGCCAGTTGGCAAATGTTTCAAGCTAGATATTCAAGTTTGCTTAGTAGCTCTGCTCGTAATTGTTTATTATTGTTGAAATTCGCAATTGAATGCAGCATCACGACAATACAAGATTACAAGAAGATTGGAGAAGAACATTAAAATGTTGAGTGCCATAGAATAACGTCATTATTCGAGAATGCTGCGTTAAGCTTTCAAATTAACTTAAAACATGACTTCGAGTCCTGAGTTCGACTTAGTTATCGATTTGTCCTTGTCCGTCCGTTTTTATGATCGCATCGATCTCAGATATAAATAAAACAAGAATACTGACGCTGAAATATGCTCGTACAATTTTTGTCGTCTATTATTGAGACATCTTATATTAACTCGCCAATTGTGTATATTGTATAATGTTTTTTATACTAGTTCGATCTCGAGCTCGACAAAGTTGTATTTTGAATATCGATAAACGTATTTATAATGCTCGAAAAAATAGTGAACCCTCTACTGCATGAGCATAGAACCAATAGGAAACAATTTTTTTTGTGCAAATACAGGGGTGGTCAAAAGTTTTTACACAAAACTAAAGTTAAATCTACTCGCTTTTTAAAGTTTCTTCATTTACAATAAGACATCAATGGAAAGGTCTTCAAAATGCCGTTTGAATGATACAAAACTTCCTTAACCCATTAAGTACCTATTGCAAATTTTGAATTTATGTAAAAATCCAGTTATTTCGAGATTATTTATTATGTGCTTACAATTGATTTTCTGACGTTTTAAAATTTATATGATTATTTTCCGATGAACCGTTTTTTTATAGAATCTTGTTAAGCATTGAAACTGTGAAATTGTAATTTCAATCGCAAAAAATATATATATTAAGGGTTGCCACAGAAATCTCTGGAGATTTTAAATCGAGCTGATTTGCAAATCTTTTAAACCAAACCGTAGGTGACACAGAATTTTAAGAGAATTCATTTTTCGGATTATTTAGTAATGCACTCAGAAAAAAGCAGTTCGATTCGTTTTCTAAAAAAGTTTTCTTAAATTATTCCTGTTGCGGTCTAGTAATTTTTTTAAAACGATACTCTAATTTCTCTAATTTTCTTACTTTAAGAGCAATTCATTCTTAAAGCATAAAAAGCCGTTAGTAAATAAAAAAAATAAGATCAAAATTCTTAAATTAAGAATTATGTATATCAAATAAAGACAGTTTCGTTCCAAAATATAAACATGCTTAATCCTGATCCAAAAATACTGGGGAAAGTACGATTGCTTATTAGTTTAAGTACAAATCGTTCCTAACTAAAGAACGATAATATTTTAAAATAATGTCGAAAACAAGAGCATTTCATCCAAAAAATTTACATGTTCCTATACTGTTAGTATGTTTGTACGTTCAGAAGAATAGAGATTGACAGTTATTGTACAATATTAAGTACAATAGGATGTGAATCAATATCTTTAATTCATATATATTATTGCGTTTGGTGACTTAGAATTCTCAAGTGATTCTGGCTGGTCTGCTATGAGGAGCTGTTTGACAGTTACTGAAAAATTAAGACTGTAGTTGAAGACTTTATATAACAGGACAATTTCTGTAGTCAGCTCTCACTAGCTTTGATGATGATTTATGATTTGATCATTTTATCATTTAATTTTTTTGCAAAATGCTCATTATACCTTTTTCGTATTTTTATTTTAAGATGTTTTTTCATTCAGTTATTGAAAATAAAGAACTTAAATTAAGTATGATATATACTTAAGTCTAAAACGTTTTGAAGTTATACGTCTGAAAAGCGCTTAAAGTAAGTACAAAATGGTCTCAAACTTAAAATATTTTGGGATTATATTGAGACCATAATATTCTTAAATCAATCCTGAAACGTACTTGACCTATCCGAAAGCCTTGATATAAAGAATTTTTAGAAATTCTTTAATTTAGAATTTCAATCTTGAATCAAGAATATTCGGGCTTGGCTGACTTTTGACACCGGAAATTCTTGATTCAAGTAAGAAAATTCTTTATTTTTTTCTTTCAGTGTGGGCAAGTAAAACTATTTTTGTGAATAATCGCTTGTAAATTAAATACAAAAATATTTAATTATTTTGCCTGCCAAATGAGATCATGTCAGCTGCTTAGTCTCTTATTCGATAACGTGGGAATGGCAAATTGGCACTATATGCGGTAGAGGGTTAAGGCCTATTTTTAGACCCCGTACTTAAAAAAAGTACAGGGGTCTTTTGGGTTTGTTTTACCGAATATGTGCGTAACAGGCAGAAGGAGGCGTGGCAGACCCCATAAAGTATATATATTCTTGATCAGCATCAATAGCCGAGTCGATATAGCAATGTCCGTCTGTCTGTCTGTCTGTCTGTCTGTCCGTCTGTCTGTCTGTCTGTATGAACAACTAGATCTCAGAGACTATAAGAGCTAGAGACACCAAACTTGGTATGTAGGTTCCTCTATACTGCAGGCAGATCAAGTTTGTTTCAAAATTTGGCCACGCCCCTTTTAACGCCCACAAATCGAAAAAAAATTTCATATCCCAATTATAAGAGCAATTAAAAAGTTAGTGACACCAAATTTGGTATGTAGATTCCTCTATATTGCAGGCAGGTTAAGTTTGTTTCTTTTTTGAATCGGACCACTATATCATATAGCGCCCATAGGAACAATCGGTCTAAAATCAAGTTTTAGTATGAAAAACTTTTTTGTTTTATGAGGTATCGTAACGAAACTTATAGAATATGTATTTGAGTTAGTCTTATACATTCTTGCCAAATTTGTTTTAAATCGGTCCACTATAACATATAGCTGTCATAGGACCGATCGGGCGAAAATCAAGTCTTAGTATGAAAAACTTATTTGTTTTATAAGATATCGTAACCAAACTTACAGAATATACATAAAACTTGGCTTTATGTATCCTGTCCAAAGTTCGTTCAAATCTGAGCACTATTACATATAGCTGTCATAGGACCGATCGGACGTAAATTAAGCCTTAGTATGAAACACTTTTTTGTTTTATGAGATATCGTAACCAAACTTATAGAATATAAATTAAACTTGGTTTTATATATTCTGTCCAAAGTTGGTTTAAATCGGACCACTATAACATATAGCTGTCATAGGATCGATCGGGCGAAAATCGAGTCTTAGTATGAAAAACTTTTTAGTTTTATTAGATATCGTAACCAAACTTATAGAATATGCATTTAAGTTAGTCTTATACATCCTTACCAAAGTTGGTTCAAATCGGTCCACTATATCATATAGCTGTCATAGGACCGATCAGGCGAAAATCAAGCCATAGTATGAAAAACTTTTTTGTTTTTTGGGATATCGTAACCAAACTTATAGAATATGCATAAAACTTGGTTATATATATTTTGACCAAAGTTGGTTCTAATCGGACCACTAAATCATATAGCTCTCATAGAACCGATCGGGCGAAAATTAAGTCTTAGTATGTTTCATGAGACATCGTAATCAACCTGATAGAATATGCATTTAAGTTATCTAAATTATTTTTAATTTTTTTCCATTATAAGTTTTTGCCTTAGTAAGTACGGGGTCTCCGACTGTCGAGTATGCTCGACTGTAGCACCGGCCCACTAGTTAGTTGTATTTCCAGTCAGACATTAGAAATATAATTGATTAAGTGTTAGGCTATTTAGGGGTCTGGCACTCTAGACTAAAGTTATTTTACTACTTTTTAAATTTAAATACAGTAGCTGTCAAGATAAATTAGTTTTGCCATCTATATGTTTTATTTTCAAGGCACCCACTCGCTAGCTTAAAACATGAAATTGAAAGACATATTTTGAATTCGATTTTTTTATGGTGATACGAGGCCATTTTGAAAACAAACAAAAGCAGAAAAAATATAAATAAAATGTTTTCTTTTTGCGTGGGGCTAGATAGCAATAATAACAATGGCAAAGAAAGCATCTCAGTATAAACTAAATTATTGTTAGACCCCGTACTTAAAACAAAGTACAGGGGTCTATTGGGTTTGTTTTACCGAATATGTGCGTAACGGGCAGAAGGAGGCGTGGCAGACCCCATAAAGTATAAATATTCTTGATCAGCATCAAAAGCCGAGTCGATATAGCAATGTCCGTCTGCCTGTATGAACACCTAGATCTTAAAGACTATAAGAGCTAGAGTCACCAAACTTGGTATGTAGGTTCCTCTATACTGCAGGCAGATCAAGTTTGTTTCAAAATTCGGCCACGCCCCCTATATCGCCCACAAATCGGAAAAAAAAATTTCATATCCAAATTATAAGAGCAATTTAAAAGCTAGTCACACCAAATTATGTATGTAGATTCCTCTATATTGCAGGTAGGTTAAGTTTGTTTCTTTGTAGAATCGGACCACTATATCATATAGCGCCCATAGGAACAATCGGTCGAAAATCAAGTTTTAGTATGTAAACGAAACTAAACTTATAGAATGTGCATTTAAGTTAGTCTTATACATCCTTACCAAAGTTGGTTCAAAACGGTCCACTATATCATATAGCTGTCATAGGACCGATCCGGCGATAATCAAGTCTTGGTAAGAAAAATAAGATATTTAATAAGATATCGTAACCAATATGTATCTATGTTGGTTTTATATATCATGATCAAAATTGGTTTAAATCGGACCCCTATATCAAATAGCTGTCATTGGACCGATCGGGTGAAAATCTAGAATACATTTTCAGCAGTCTTAGCATTTGCCATAGTAAGTACGGGGTGTCCGACAGTCGAGAATGCTCGACTGTAGCTCTGTCCGACTAGTTCTTATATTATCGCGTATAGGGTATTAAAATCAGGCATCTCTACTATACTTTCATCTTCAAATAATATCATTTATTTAATTCATAATTCAAGCCTGGTGGAAAATGGCTATTAGGGGACTTAAGCTTCGACATAACCAAAATCTCTTTCTTCATTAAGATTATTAATGTGAGTACTGCTGTTTAAGGCGCAGGCTAAATAAAAGTCCATAATTTTTCACAATCGGGCATTAAATTTGAATTAATGTATTGAGCTAAGAGAAACCAAAGGTTGGCACACCGATGCTGATATCAAAAATAGACAGAAAATGTAGTTTGGAAAGGCTAAAAACAAAAAAAAAATCATAATAAAATTTATATATTCGTATACTCACCGTAAAACAATACACAAAACAGTGGAACAAAAAATCCAATTGATATTTACGCCTTAATTTATTGCCTTAATGCATTGAAAATATGGGAAATAAAACACGCAACCCAATACAAATTGTATATATACACTCAAAGCATTGTACAATATATACAACAACAAAACAAAAAAAAAAACCAATAAATTAACAACAAAAAAAAACTATTTTATGCTCACTCTCTATTTTTTTTTTTTTTTTTGACACTTTTCGAAAATTTGCATGCGAAAGCACAACACAAGAGACAATTAACAAATGGAAATTGCAGAGGCAAAAGAAAAATAGAAAATTGATAAACTAAATAGTAGGTACTACGAGTACGTGGGAGAACTATGACTGCAACGCGCTCCGAAATTGCCGGCCAACTGAACACAGATATATGTATATCTAATCAAATGACCGACCGTAAAAGTATTTTCTGGTATTGCCACAAAAATGCCAGCAAAAAATGGCATTCAAATGGCAAATACGTATATATCTTGAATCGTATATTGTCCGCCACGCGCGCTCAATAAAATTATGGCCAGAAATTTAAAAACAATTTATGTACAATATGTAGATATATACAAAACATATATATATATATATATATGTATATATATATAAATGCTCAGATTATAATTAATTCACTAGATCAATAAATGAATAATTTTAATGGATTAAGACGCGCACATGGACGCTAACAAAGGCGACGCAGCACTGAGCTACCACCAATCCAAGCAGGCAAAGATTATCCAGATCCTCAGCATCAGACCGAGCATTAGCATTCGCATCAGCAGCAGCAACAGCAGCAGCAGTACCATGTACAGAGCCAGAACTGGTCCAATTAACAGCAGCAACACCAAACTGAAGATAAACAAAAGTTATGATTCGGAAATAAACTAAATTTTGATGTGTTCAGTGCGCGCGTCGCGTCGCTTGTTTTATTTTTGGATCTGCCACAAGCTGCCCGACTTTGGAATTTCAAATATTTTTGAACATACGAGTACTCGACGTAGTACATACATACAAATGTATGCAACAGGAAGAAACTCGCCACTATCTGGGTGGCCCCCCACAAATTGGTGAAGCAATTGCTGTTGCCTCGTCTATTTTGGTCAGCACCAGAGTTCATCAACTTGCAACTTGTAACTTCATAGCAATTGTGTTGGCAATTAGTTCGTTGCAATTTTCTTGCAATATCAGTTCGATAAATACATTTTAAATATTTAGTGGAGTACGTGACCAGCATAAAAAGCTTGCAAATGTGTTTAACTTGGTTTCCTTTTTTCCAACAGTCATGCAATTTTATTTACTTTTAAATTATAATGCTTGTACTTGAACAAATGCAAATCACGACGTAAAGAACCACATGTGTTTTTTTCTCTTAACATGATAGTTATAACTACTTAATGAGGATGAAAAATCGATTTAATTGTCAATTCGAATCGTTGGCTTAAGACCTTTAAGAAATGTGCGTTAAATAAATGTAAGAACATTTTCAAGACTATATTACTAGGTCAATAAAAGGTTCCATTTATGAAACATCTGTAATGTGGAAGTAAAAGGAGTACATAAATAGGAATAAAATCAAGGTATGCTTTATAAAAATCTAGTCTTAAGGGCTATAGTCTGACTATAAGAAACCCCTTACTTCTTAAACATATATGTATATGAAACTTTACGGTTTTAGCTTTCGGTAAGATTTTGCGGAAATTCCATTACCTGTTCGGGTTATCACTTCAAGCAAGATTTTACGAATTGAATTCCCTTGACATTGAGCAAGTGAGCTCAAATTCGGAAGAAATAAATCAATGATATTGGCATGCTTAGCATAAAATCAAAGTCAAAACAAAATGTTAATAAAATACTATTATATAATAATTTTGGAGCAATTTTGCAAAATCGGATAAATGTTAAATTTTCGATTTAAGTTCAAAATAAATTTTAAGTCATAATACCTAGATTCTTACTTAAAACATTTGTCGGATTTGCTCGACCTGTCTTAATATCCGAAGGTATGTGTAAAAATGGATGGAGAATTTAGTAGTGATGACCCTGTATTTGCAGAAATGAGAAATATATTTTTTAAAACAAAATGAGCGTTTTCAGTATCGCATAAAACAAAAAAAAAAAACAATTCTAAATTTGTTAATTGGCAAGTTTTGTAAAAAATTGTGTTTCATTTAATGCAAACAAAACCTATTAGATTTTTGTTCAAGCACTGCATCGGCGGGGCTGACAGCTTTAGAAAAAGATATTTCTCAACCCTGAAAATAGGCTACAATATTGTAAGAGCATTTGGCTGCCATGCGAAGTCTAATAAATATTTATTATTATTATTGATTATAAGCAATGCCAATGCTTGAACTACTTTTTTTATTTTTTTATTTTTTTTTTTTTATATTGAAGAGTGTGGTTTTCAAATTGTAACCATTGTACATTTTATCTGTTCAATCAATTTATTTTTTCTTAAAACAGTCCAGCACTGTTCTGCTGAAATGTATGCAGCACTATTTTGGAATATGTCGGAATATGATCATAACATTATTTGACTTGGTGCATTTTCATAAAAAAGCGCGAATTAAAGTTAAAAGAAGCTAAATATTATCGGGATGATTAGCATATGGCAACTGCTCCAACATCCATTGAAAACGTGAAACATCTTCACTCGACTCGACTGGATAATAAAAATGGTCAAAAAAGGCTATTCATTAACCATGAAAAAATCAAGGCGCTAGAAGATGGCTCTCGAAGTGAATGGCCATTACATTGTTCACCATAAATGTTGACAAGGGCTGATAATTAAATAGTTCGAGCGATTAGATGTGCCAGGCAAGCGAAAGGAACTAGATTCACAATTTGCTTATACTTCAATCATGTAATTCGTGTGCACAGTCCATTGGCACGTACCATTCAATTGACTATCAACGAGATCATCAAATTGACATTTTCGCCAGTCGTCGCACATACAAATGCTAACTGACTGAGTGTTTGGGCGTATTTAAATTCGAAATCCATGTCTTCACCTTCATTAGCATGCTGGGGGCGTCCCTGGCAATATTTGTGCTTTGCCAATAACGGCCCTCTGATTTGTGCCTTCCTCAACTGCCAAGTGCCATTGCCGATGACCTGCTAAATTGAAAGAAACCAGATTCGACGAATGCAATCTAACACCAAGCCAAAATAGCGAACTTCAATGCCAATGAAATGACACCGCCATTTAAAAAGTATTAAATTGGGTCCGTGTTAGGCACCAACAGCTCATTGTTCTCACTAAGATAGAACAACCAATATTCCTAAAACTTACTAACAGAGGGCGATACAAAACATAAAAAAAGTTAAATTTTCAGTTAAATGTAATTATAATTTGACGCTTAATATAATAATAAAGTTTCAAAAAAAAAAAAAAAAAGTCGATCAATTTTAAGTTATTAGCCGCGGAGAATCTTTCCGTGGAAATGCCCATATCTACACAGGAAAAAAAATCCGGGATTCCAGGCTAAAATTAATCCCAGCGCTGTCAGAAGCACGGTAATCTCGGATTCTTATAAACCAAGTATGAAATACTTAATTTAAGCTCGATTTTTATCATCAAAACTTTCGTTTTTGGGGTTCTGTAATATTTGTTTTCAGTTAGATCAAATAATTTAGACTTCTTTGACTTTTTTAATGACGATTTTTTAAAATCGTTGCCATTTTATGTACGTATTATCTTAATTTAAGAATTATATTCCGAATACATACTTAAAAATTCAAGCTAAAATCAAGTTTGTTAAACTTGATTTTTAGAATGCATTTTTTTTTCTGTGTACCATTGCTGCTGCAGATTGCTGGATGCTAACAGTTTTTGTTTTTTTTATTGTACTGGCTCAAAAGGTTAGACGCACCATAAAATTTAACTATACTAAAACAAATAAAATTTTTAAGACAGAGATCCTGTTTGTTCCTTAAACTAGGCTTTTGATGATCTAACATGTCTTACGAAAATTATATCAGGTCTGTTCCGGTTTTCACTCCCCTTTTTAAGGATATAAATTCCCCAGTGCAGGGTAAATTTAATTCGAAAAATGTTTCCCAAATAATATTAAAACAGGTTACAGATTTTCACTTCCGATAAATCTAGCCGAAAGTGAGAACTGAAACAGGCCTAATTATGTTATTATAACATTAACATAACATGACAACATAATATTCATGCAGTTTGCTGTAACCTGCAAAATTCAAGGCTTATACCTTTTTGCAAGTAATATGATATGTATTTTGGGCTAAAATACGCTCAATTTTAATGTAAATTTACAGGTACATGCAATTTAAAAACCTTACAGTCCAACTCATTAGAAAATATTCCAAATATAGACTAAATGTGATACATTGGCAATGCTGTACTGCTGCTTTAATTGATTGGGAACCGATATCACTTAGTGTTATGTATTATCGCGAAATGGATGTTATAATATCCTGTAAGTGTATTTAAGGCTGGAATATCAACAATAATACACTTGGATTGTTCGAGTATCAAATGCCAGTGTTACGAATTCAATTATGGTTACAGGCTCAGTTAATGCAGTCAAGAAGACATAAACTGTGGAATATTTAATTGCGTTCTTGTGTCTCTACATCACTGGATGTCTGTACCTGTATGTGTGTGTGTGTGTGTGTGTTTGTGTGTGTGTATGTGACAGCTGAAGTGCACATTTGAATACTTAAATGAGTTGTCGTCGCGGCCGCTGCGGCCGTTTAATTGTAATTTCGTGTGCAGACCCCAATTGCTAAATAAACACATACAGTGACCTAAGTGTGCGTGCGTAATGTGTACACAGTAAAGATCAGCTAAAAGCAAAATTATCCAGTTGTAGTGTGTTCCCAATTTAAAACAATATTAAATAGTAACAGGCAATTTTTTGTGAGCTTTAATTTTAAATACCATCACAAGACGTAAATTGTCATGAAGATTATTGTTGAGATTTGTTGACTATAAGTTCTATACGGCTAATGATTACCGTACATCCATTTGCAATGCAACCTTGGATTGCAATATACATTTGGGGCTGCCAATTCGAATTACTAACAGCCGCTGGGTAGCCCCATTGCCTTCGCCATTGCCGTCACCATTACCATCGCCATTGCCGCGTATCATTGTTAACATGGCTAAATTATATAAGCGCTTCTATCGGCCTCGGTGAGTGTGCGTATAGCCGTGTGTGTGCGTGTGTACGCTTAAATTGCAGTTTGATTTTAGCCGCTGGCCTTTGGAAAATGAATTTTGCAAGCATCGCACAACAAGAAAAGCACAATACGAATTTGGCAAAGGACAACAATCAGCAAAAACTGAACTGAACAAAGGGAAACGAAATTACACAGACATATGAGTATTATCCCAACCGAGAGCTGGAAATAGACCCCTTCTACTGTTATACACATGCATTAAGCTCGGACCCAACCTTATAACCTCATGGAGTACAAATACAAAAAGCGGTAAAGACACTATATACCCGTTGCATACTTTTAGGCGTTTGCTCAAAAACTTAAAGAAAGAATCATTTTGTTACAGAAGAATAAGTAAATTTAAAATTTTCTTAGATTTAATTTAAAAAATCGTCATATCAAATCTTGGGTTCTTGGTTTTCAATTTCACTAACCCGAATATTTTCAGCGTTACAATATGGCAACAAGCATTTACTTAAACTTAATTTTTAGACAACATATTAACTTTATATTAGCTTTATTGTGATATTATAAGAGTAATTTGTTGACTCTAAGCGATAAAAAGTTGATTAAAACAATCTCTCGAAGTTTGCTGATCGAAAAATGCGCTTTAAGTTACTCACGATATTTTGGACTGCAAATAAAAAGCACTTGGCAATTCGTCGCAAGTAAATTTAAATCGCTTAACTAATTTTAGTACTGAACTATATGCAACGCAAACATCATTGTATATGGTCAGTATATATAAAACCATTTTAAATGCATATTTTGTGAATTTAGTCGAGATCTCAGAAATAAAGAAGTTTTCTATACTAAAGTTGAATTTGACCCCGATTGTTTCTATGACAGCTATATGATATAGTGGAGCGATTTGAACTAAATTTAGTCATATATTAAGGAGGAGCCCTGTTAGAAAAGCTGTGTTTATTAGACTTGTACCCTGTTATTCCATATGGTCCTTTCGATTATCCTGACAAGGACGAACCAAAATAATGTCTTTTTCGGATTCAGCGACCTCAAATTTATCAGTCCTGAAAGATTTATGAAGAAACTTGAAATAAATTTGCTCACAACGATTCGGGTAAGGCATTATGCGCAAAATTTCTGTAATTTTTTAAAATATATATTTACAGCTGTCAAATTAAATGAAATATCAATTTTGGGTTTTTTAAAGATTCCATTAAAACGTTCACCTGAAGTCTAGCACCATTTTTTTTTTTATAGGTAATAGATGATTGCTGATTGATTTGTTCTGGTGAACACATCCATAATTTATGTCGGCTATGTGATCTATGCAAAGCGTATAAGGAAAGCAGTTAGAGTTCATATTTCATGTGTTTTCAAAGTAAATATAAAATTATTTGTATTATTAAGAAGTTAGAAGAGTTTACAAAACTTAAATTAACTTATGAGGTATAGCATTCTTATAGCTATCAAAATAAGTAGTTTTTCACCTTTTCAAAAAAAAAACAACATTTTTTAAAAGTTTTTTTTTAAATATCTGACAATTTTTGCATTAATTAGAAGTTCTTAAAGGATCTGCAATAAAGCGGGCCCACGCGTGTTCCGCCAGAAAACCCAACCAGCCGAGCAAGGTGCCAACAATTACGACATAGAAGGCAAGCTGGAGATCACCAATGGTAAGAACACGAACTGGACTGCTTTCGCTTTCAGTCTGATAGATGGCAGTATGCATTTTCACGGTCCTTTTGTACTTTTGATCCCGAATCCATTTGTCGATGAGGCCAGCGTTCAACAGGCGAAGAAGTATCCCATTGACTGCCTCCTCCCAAGGTGCATCCCTTGGCATAACGTACGAGATGGTATAGTACTTGGGGCATTCGGGCACCACCCAAATGCGTTTCATAAGCAAATAGTTGGCGGACTCCATTGTCAAGGAGGAATAACGCGATACGCCAGCCTTGCCGCCAACGGTGGCAATTTCATTGGTCACATCCGCATCCAGGTCTCGATTCCACCAAAGCTTTTTGTTCAAGCTAGCAAATAGTGGCGATGTCTCACTGAAGAACAAATCATCGGCCATGGAGGTGTACTTATACACAACCTTCAGTCCGCTATCATCCAGATCCTGCATCGTAATTATGTCCTTGTAATGCAGCGGATGTATATAGACGGTGGCCAAACTCGACTCAAAGATGGCTCCAAAGATCACACTCACTAAGCACAGCGATCCAATGAACATCCGTTCCGCATAGCTCTCCGGCAAATGCGAAAGATTAACCCGCACCCAAATTACCCACGTATCCACCACAATACCCAGCGCCTGTTGCCATAACCTCTGACCGGCAACATACACAATACGGAGCTGTAGATTAGTCAGTCGCAACAGAAGCCAGATGAAAGCACACACAAAGGCCATTAGAATGAAGCCCAGCCAAATGTCATAGCCCACCGCAAAGATGGGTAGTATGGATTGAGGAATGCGTTTCGCTTTGGGCACATATATGCACAGCTGATCATCATAAACGGCCACTGTAAAGTCCATGTATTCGTGCACCAGATAATCCTTCACAAAGAACCCGGTTAAGCAAATGTCCAGACCATCATTTAAAATAGATCCAATTGCTCCATTGTAGCTGCCGTTGGCGATTCGCTCCCTAAAACATAAAAATAGAATTAAACAGTTAAGATCGAGATCAGAGAAACCGCTAACAAAATTTTAACTTCCAAAATCCATTCAGATTGGTATCACATCACTTAAAATAACAAAATAAAATTGACACTCTGGATCTTTCATTGATTGAAAGTTATCAAGTATGAATTCCAACAGTGGTACTATTCACGAAATTATATGAAGTGTCGAGCTTCAATTTTTCACACCAATTTGCGGGTACACAAAGATGAGTTATCTTCATTGTTGGTATATTTGGTACAAAAAAATTAATTTAAAATATATTGAAAGCCCTTTTGCAAAATCTGAAACACAACGTAATTTAATTTTATAATTTTTACATTTAACAGCAATCATTGTTCATTTCTAGGGCCTCGACAAGGCGAATTTTGTGATTTTAGGTTGTGAAAAATGTTTAAATCTGTCTTGGATAATAGAGTCGGTCAATTTGTATGGAGTAACAAAAAATTCATTTTATTTCATAAGCTCTATTTTGGTTTTTGTCGCAAAAAAAAATTACCCACTCTACTGTAAATTCTTTTTTTAAGGATCTTGTATGCTGAGTGCGCAAGAAATGCTAGTTTTTAAAATAATTTTAACTTATATAAAGTTTTAAATGACTACAAAGACTAATTTAACTACGAAGAAATGTGTGCTCTAAAAATCTCTAAAAGTAACCCAAAAGGTGGTGTTTTTGAAAGTATGCAAGCAATGCTTTCAAATAATAAAAATATTTTGGATAGGTTAAGGTATTAAGGTATTTTTTAAAATTAGATAGAATGTATTTTGAATTAGTTTATTAATTATATTAAACATACCTAATATAACACATATAACTCGTAAATTTTTAACAGTTTGTTTAAAAATCTCTAGAGGTTTTAGGCAGAGTTTGTGTTAATATTATAAAAAAAATTTGTTTTTTACTTTGGTATTTTCTGGTATATTTCGATAAATTGAGTTATTTTTTTGATATTTATCGAAGAAATATTCAAATAAAAATAAATGCTGATTGAGCAAAAACAACGGAAAATGAATTTCACGAATGATAAGTTTTTAGGTTAAATTATTGTACATTAATAAAATATAACTTTTGTTTTGACCACACAAGTTGCAAAACTGCAGTGGGGCAATGTGGCGACCCTCGTCCTCCTGGATTTGTGGATTACGCGGTTTTCGAAAAAATATCCATATATTTAAGGATTGACGATTTTGCAGATTTGGATATTTAAAAAAATGCTCCAATTGTCATAATTTCTGCTGACGATCCTAGAGCATAAAGTACAACAGCAATTCGCTTGTCTAGGGAGACGCCTGACCGAAAAGTGGTGAAAAAGAGGCAGTCACGTCAATAAACTTTTAAAGATACTCTTTGCCATTTCCTCCGAGATTTGTGAAACGTGTTTGCTCCAAAATGTGTCGTATATTATGTATATATAAAACACATTTAGAATGATATATGGTAAACATTGGAACACATATTTATTTATTAGCTTACTTTCACCCGTGTCCAATTCCTACATGTAGAAAATGAATCCCCCTCCTCTTCTTTAAATTCCATTCATGATACAATTTTACTTTTTTGTTTCACTAAATATTTTTTATTTTTTCACACACGTAAACTTTGAAGTGTTCTGTCACTCAGAATTGAACGCGAGTCTACAATAGAAACACCTTTGGGAAAATTTTTGCGTGGACACTCACGCAACTCAAAAATACTAACATTCACCAGAGAACACACTTCCTGATCAAATATCACAAAAACTTTATGCTACTGATACTTCCTAATGAACGCTTAGATACATTTTTTTGCCAACACCTGATAATCAAATTATCGATAATAAAAGTTATGAACAGCGCAGATAGGAAATTAAATAAAAATTATTTAATAAATTAAAATAAATTATTTCTTATTGAAAAACTGCTGCTGCTGTTGCATATTGATAACCAAGAATACTTTCGATAAACACTTCATGTATTTCGATGAGAAAATCTGACGGGAGCACAAAGTAGCAGGCTTTTTTTATGATACATGTTCAGGTATCATGATACATAAAATTTGATATCATGATACGGTATCACTGCCGTTCACCAAAAGTATCATGGGTATTACAAATATTATCAGGGAGCCAACATGCCTGGTGAATGCGCCTATTGAAAACAGACTATTAAGGAACTCAGAAAGCTTCCAAAAAGATTTTCTTAACTATTGCAGGATGTCAATCTCTATCTTTACAATAAAATACATAAAATATCAGAGTGCACAAAAAAAAGACAAAACCCTCCGATGCTGGTGAAACAGAATAAAACATTCGGTCGCGGTGAGGTGTGAAAAGGCTTCAGTCCAATCGACAATTATATGCTCGCTACCCACATCTTCCCAGCTGTTCGACTTAATGTCCATAAATGAAATTAAACTTGAAAACTGAAATTAGAACAGATGATGAAATTAAATTGACACTGACAACTTAAACAGCCGTTTTCTCATATTACTTTTAAAGCCGACAGGAAATTTTACCCTAATGCAGGCTTGGAATAGATGTCAAATTCTTCTTCTCTTTATGGCACCGAAAATTTTATATTGATTTTTGATCTACCGGAACGTTTTCTGGTCTACTCGATACGGCCCCTTAACACTAAGAATGTTTGACAATGTGGCATCCCTGCAGGTCACAATTTTTAAAGATGGGCAACACTTATCGCAAAGTTTTGGCAGAGAATTAAAAGTCTTGAAATTTAAATTGAATTGTGCATATATCTCAGAGTTGAAGAGCTGGATCAACCAAATTCGGCAGACAGACTACCATGAGTGTAGGGTAATTAAGGAGTGTGTCAAATTTTTTCCACGAATTTCCACCTTCGTAAATCATAAAAACAATTTATTACACACACATTTTTTAAGATTTAACTCACTTTTTGGTAAAAAAAACGTTTTCTTTTATTTTTACCTAATTTTCTGCTTATTAAACAATTCAGGCTCTCCATCAAAAAGTCGTTAATTTTAACATCTTTAAATAATGGCTTTATTCCAAATAAAATTGTCATCCGGAACATAGTGCATTGACACCGAAATAATAGTAGTAGGCGAATGTTAAGTCTTTTGGATGATGTGTCCAAGGGCGTACGAAGGATGAAAATTAGGGGACTATTTATAAAACTTGGTGGTTAATTGTGAAAACTGGCAAGTATCTGTCTATGTCTTATAATTTTATTCAAATCGGCCCACTATATCATATAGCTGCCATATGAAAAAAAAAAACTTCTGTGTTCCCCTGGGCTCAACTGCATCACCACGATCAAATCGAGCAGCGGCGGAGTGCAATACTGGATAAAAATAGATTCACATATTTACATTCAATAATAGTATTATTTAACTGGCAAAAATTTAATTTCGTTTTCCAAGTGAAGACATGTTCTTAAATCATTTAAAATAAAATTCACAAAACATCACTCAAACTGCAGTGGTATTATTATGGCTTATAGCAAGATGCATTTTGCCTTCATCGAAATATTTTTGAATTTTTAATGAAGCCTTATTATAAAAATTCCAAACAAACCCCTCAATTCATGTTGGGCAGGTTTGCAAAAATGCCCAGCCGATTCTCCACCATAGATTTGAAGCTTAAATAATCTAATCGTGTAAACACAGGAAGAAAAAAAGTTTGTAGAAATATAATACTCTTAAAGAGTAATACTCTTTACTAATACTCTTAAAAGAGTAATACTCTTTACTAATACTCTTAAAGAGTATTATATTTCTAAGTAAGTCTAAGTAATGTTAAATAACACACGCTCACCTCTATTTGTTTCTTAATATTTTTTTTCAACTGATTGTATTATTGCAATGATTTTGATAATTTAAAGCTGTGTTAGATCTTTTAAAGAACATTATTTTAATTTTTTTCCTTTTGGAATACAATACATATAAATTTTCTTTATAATTTCTATATTTTGTAGGATCTAGGGGGGGCAGCTGCCACCAGAGCTCATCGACAAAAGAAAATGGATTAAATATTCTCTGCTGAACGGCTGTGATGTACAATCATGATGTCAAAATTTTGTGTTTGTGATAAGTGAAAATTAATCTCCAAAATAGTACGCTGGAATTCTCTGATTGTGATGCATTGTAATCAATAAAAACAAAGCGTAAGCAAGATAATACAAGATTTGAAATAAACGAAATGCATACTGCAACTACTTAATTGGTATCTAAAGGATATGCAGCCTATTTGTAGGAAAAATGGTTTCGAAAAATCCCTTAAAGTTTTTTTATAGCATTTCCTACAAGTTTCTGTTGCTGCGATTTTGTGCACGAAGCTCGTAATTCCGGGGAAAGGGACCATCAATCACAATACCCGAAACGACTCACGCCCTTTACCTCATATGTATCATATGTATCTATCTTGACTAAGATCCTTCTGTTTCGGACCTCGTCTTTAACATACCCAAAGTAGTTCTTGTCTGGCTCCTGTAGCTGCATGGTATAGTTGAGGCGATCACGAAGTGTTTGTGCCACCTGCCAATCAACGCCGTAAATGCGACGCATTAGTCCCGTATTGGGATCCAAGACTGGGCGGGCATAGACAGACTTGAATATCTGCACACGCAAAGGATATCCCCGCATATCGTGGAACAGTAATATGGGAAGTGGTTCGCCACCTACATAGGGCACCAGGCTGCCAAAAGAATTCTCAAAAGTGTCTCCGTACCCCATTTCATATGTGTAATGATCGTTGGGTGTAAACGGATCATAGATCCAGATTTCACTATCGGTGAGTATGTAGCGATTGTATACTCTATACCGAGTCCACAACTGCCGGCAGCTTTGCTCCAGTTCCCGTTTTTGTTGCAGGTTCAATTCATCCACGTGATCGCCAACGATGTAGAAAAAGACGCTTGCGCGCTGAGCTGATCGGACATTACCGCTATTCGAGATCAATTGGGCTAAGCTAACGACCAGGACCATGTTGTCTCGATTCTCCAGGCTGGGTTGACTGCTGGTCATCCCCAGCGGCTGTTGCTCATCGTAGATGTGCGTGCAATGTGGCGTATCCGTGTGTTGCATAAACCAGCGTACATTGATATTGGCCGCATCCTCCTGGAACTGACTGCGGCGCAGCATCACATTCAAATGGGGAATGTTGCGCATGGGCTCCGCCAGCAATACGTCTAACTGGAGCAGTGCCTCTGAATTGCCTCCAATAGATAATAGATAAATCATAACCACAAGCTTTAAATGTTGCCGTAGAGTGTTCGCCATGCCACCGTTCGCACACGCGATACATCTACAAATGAAAAAAATCGCCACTCGGTGTTCAACTGGTCGACTGACCAACTAAAGCGCAACTCAAGTTTTGACACCTGCAATTTTGTTTGTTTGCTTAAGTGTAATTAGAGACCAGTTATGTCAGCGACCATTCGCCTTAAGCAAACATATCTGGCGGCCTTTCGCTATTGTCCCACCTGGGACATGGAAATTGAAAAGGCAATTTTTGACGACTTTCATTCATTGAACGACACTGGCTTATCTAAATTGTGGTTAACTAAATATAGACGACATATATATGTACAAATAAGCCCTATAGAAACCGACCACAAAAATAAAAGAACCTTTTTAATTCCAAAAATCAACTTATCAATCGAAACCGAATACATAGTTTTTTGTAATATATATTTATATTTTTTTTGTATATATTTATTAATATTTTGAGCACGGCTACATGTTTAAAGCATTTTGAGTACAATTTCAGGATTGGCATGGTACGAATCCAGTTTTTTTTTTCAAACTGTAGTTCTAACTATGTGATAGGCCGGCGACTCTAACAGCTGAGCCACGGAACCACACATAAAAAATTCTTGATGGAAGTTGTGCTCATTGTTCAATGGTTGCACTTTGGTTGTTCTTCTGCACTAAACCAACTCCACTTTTTTGGATATATAGGCACCACAAACTATGAAAAACTTTTTTTTTTAATTTTTTAAAATTTGACTCATTTTCCTGGTTTTTTTTTTAGATGCGACCACTCTTTTCTTCATTACATGAGAACAACGCCGTTGCAACGAAAAGTTGCGCCCGGGGCAAAGATTTTGACCCAATAAATAATAAAAAAAATATATAAACTTAGGGGGGTTTACAACGCCCCCTTCTGCCTGTTACATACATTTTGCCAAACACACTATATCCTTTTATGTCCATTTTCATAGGCTCCGGGTATAAAAATATTACTTAACTATTAATTAATTATTTTAACATCTCAGTTATATTAATAACAGACAGCTAATCTAGCGATTTTGTAACTGTGTACTGTCTTAAATACTTGACGCCACTGTGCAATGTTTGTACCAAAGATTGGGGATGAATTTGTCTGTAGAAATATAAGTACATATTTGCCAACTCCATGTGTATATCGAAATTAAAACACCGTACTTAGAACCACATGCGTTATGCCGGCTTTAGCTGCAAACGCAGCAACTAACGAGTGGGCGGTTACAGTCGAGCACGCTCGACATTAGCATACCCTGAGCCCAGGTACTCTTCAATAAAAGTTATTTTCGACCAATTGTTCCTATGGCAGCTATATGATATATGAAGCCGATTTTAACCAAATCTTGTCAGAGTGTACAAAACCAACATTAATGCATATTCTATTAGTTTGGTTAAGATATCTCAAAAAACAAAAAACTTTTTCATACTAAAACTTCATTTTCGATGCACCGTTCCTATGGCAGCTATATGATATAGTGGTCCGATCCAAAAATAAAAACAAACTTGATCTGCGTATGGTATTCACGAACCTACATACCAAGTTTGAACTCTCTAGCTTTTATGGTTTCTGAGATCGACGCGTTCAAACAGACGGACAGACAGACAGACAAGGCTCAATGGACTCGGCTGTTGATACTGATGAAGTATATATATACTTTGCCTGTTACATACATTCGGCCAAACACATTATACCCTTTTGTGTCCATTTTTAATGGGCTCAGGGTATAAAAACTATCAATAAACTTGAGAGTTACACTTTCCGTTCACATTTCTTGCTTACTTAGCCAGACAGACATTGTGTGTGTATGTGTGTAGTTTTCAAAATGAAAAATAAATTGGAAAATTGAAAAAGCAATTCGTCGCATTAGAAACGTGCACTGAATGAAAGGTTCGCTGGCGGTCGTTGTCTATCAGCGGGCAACAGCGCTGCAGCAATTCCGTGCTTTATCGCGCATACGCCAGGTGTGACGTCGCAAAAGTTGATGCATTCACAGCTCATTCCAAGACAGTGCAATTGAGTCCAACGCAGTCCTTTTCTTCGTTACAGTTATGGGTGCATCAAGACAATTGCCATTAAACGAACTCTGTCTGAACTCTGGAATTTGCAGAAAGCTGGTAAATCGTTACAACTGTCATGGACTTCATTGTGGGGCGACCAAGCAAGTATATGACCACGCGATAAAATCAAATTGGAAAGCTTTAAGTTTGAAAACGTTTTGTTACTGATTGTTATGACGAGGCCGTTATATGCACTTCACTAAGTTCTGACGAGATCCAATTCCAAAACGAATCGACGCTGACGTGCGTGTCATTTGTAGCTCTCACCCCTTAAATGGGAATGCCAACTCCCTTGTGCATGCAAGAGATGGAGGAATATAAAAGGGGAAGGTTGGAAGAAATGGAGTTGCAGTGCAGCGAAGCGAAATAAAATCATTTGAACGTAGCACGTGAAAATTAAATTTAACATCAGCACAAAGTCGTTGCAAATTTGTTTTTTTCTGAATATGCCACCGTTCCATTCGCTATTGTGTGGCAGTTGCATTATTATATATATGCTCTTAAGTTTACATCATTTTGCCATACTAAAATCAAGTAAAATGAGACGGAAAGTTATCTTCTGAAGATTTGATATCCTTGTGGGGTCTACTCTCTTTTAACAGATATAAGGAGCCCTTAAAGATTAAAGCAAAATAAATTTTACATTTTTCTATGTGTTTTCTGTGCATTAATGCTAAGTCTTTTTAATCAGTTTTAATTTTATAATTTTTTTAATTCCTGCGAGTTTGGTTAAGATATCTCCAGAAAGTTTGATGGCAGTTAAAATTTAATAAACTTAAGTCGACTGTATACCCTTATTATTTTTAATATTATTATTATTATTATTATATAGAGCGATGTTTTCATTTTAATGTATTACTGTGAACGGCAGTCTACGCTAGTGACGAATCACTAACACTGATATAATGTTGACATAAAATTATTGCTTAACTTGTTCAGATATAAACGGTAAAAAAAATGTTGGAAAGCTGTATAGTTTTTAACAAATACTACACGTTAAGCAATAGATCTAATAGAACTAAGCGCGTAGGCAGCTTTTTCTGAAGAAGGCACAGTGGTCAGAGTTATATGGAGGTATGCGACAAAAAAAGTTCTACGTGTCCGCTAGGTCTACAATTTATCTGTGATCTTATAAAATTAATATAAAGCCGTTTTAAAAATATTGGGCCTGTTAATACGCCAAAATCCTACAAAATACGTATAACACAAGTCAATCAACAAAAAAACAAAAATATCCAAATTCAAGGCCAATTTAATATTGGTAGGGATTTCAAATTCAACACGCAAAGATAACCACCTTTGTAATGTATGCTGAAAATTTCATTGCGATCGGATAGTAAACAACAAATATATTAAGCAAATAAATTTCGCTTTGCACGTCGCACAGTGTTACAGAAAGGGGTGGGACTGTATTTAAATCATTTTTTCGATTAAAGCGATTGTTAAAGTTATTAATGCATTTAATATAGAAATCTTCAAATATTACAATTCCAAAAGATTTTTGAATTCAGGTAAAATTTGTGGGCGTCACAGCCTCTCAAAGTTGACCCTTATTTCAGTGCGCGCACAAATGTGCAAATTTTCATAATAATGCAAAATTAAAACTGTTTTGTTGTCAAGTTATACGACCGATCTTTATGTTCTTTATTTCATCTGAAAAGCATGTTAATTTCTAATAAAAGGCTGTAGAATTTTGTTTCTTCACTTGTTTACTTTTTATCCCAGCGACGTTTAAAAAAAGCACTAAAATTAGGCTATTTTTCAACTTTGATGGAAGGTAACAAAAATTTGACACTTTTGGACACCATCCCACTACTTCAGGACGCTTTGGAAATCAATTCTCTAACTATATTTTTCAGTTTTGTTTGCGCCGATTTTTGAAAGAGCAAAAACATTTTTTCAACTTTGACCGAAAGCCCTGAATCAACCAATGGGCCTATTACGCAGTGCAAGCATTCATTTTAAAGTCTAAGTAGTTTCTTATCAAATGCTTTTTAAATTTTTTTAAATAAATCTATTGGTTCAAAAGATATGATTTTTGGACAGCAAAATCATAGATTGTCCCACTGTGCGCCGTGGTAAGCACAGTCTGGTGGGATGCGCGTAACAGCAGATACACATGTTATGTTAACGTTATAATAACATAATATAATTTTAATTATATGTACATGGTACATCAATGTTATATTAACATAGTATAATTTATGTTAGACATGTTATATGAATGCTGTTAACATACATTGTTTCTGTTAATTCTTTTGTTCATTAAGTTATGCTAATCGATAAATGTTAAATGTGCATATATTTATGTATGTTTGACGGTTAGTATGTTAAATTTTCATTTATTTTAACATTTTTAAATTGTAAAGTGCCAATTAAACTAAGCCTCTGTACGAATTAAAGTTTTTAAAGTATTTAAGTATTATTTATGTAATTAATGGTCATTAAATCTAACTGCAATGGGTACCCATAAAACGCAACATCGTGAACGTTATATGATTTTAATACAATAATAATAATATTTATCAAATTTTATTTAGAAAAACAAAAAAAAAAACTTCAAAACTAAGAAATATGACTTAATTGAATTGTTTTGCATTTTTATTAACTTTTTGATGCTGGAAGAGAGACTTTGTCAATACAATACAAGCACTACTTTTTAGAAGTAAATTTATTTAAATTTGCAATTTGTAAGTGGCGTATAGTGGGTTTATTTATGTGGAAATTAAGCAAGTCACTTAAATTCGTCTCTGGAAGACAGTTTAACTAGATGTGAGTTTCTGAACATTTTTTAAGGTTTTGGTGTACCTTTTTCTGGAAATGTCCAAACGCAATGGTTTTTTTGTTAAAAAATAACAGTATTTACTCTGTTAATTGTACTGGCTCCAAGCGTATGGTCAACAGCTTTTGCGTTTTCTGAAAATTTTCAAATTTTAGTTAACGAATCGTAGTCAATTTGATTTTTGCTTTGCATAATTGTTTATTTCCTAAAAAATTAATTTAAAACCAACAAGAAAAAAAATACTTATATACTATAATAATACCATAACTATACTATCGTCTTTTCGGATTCCCTCTATCTTTGTACAACTTAAATTTAGTAGTATATACTACAGATACTTTGCAACGTGTCGGAGGCTGTTCTCAGTGGTCCATCGATGCGATCGATGCGGAATCACAGCGTTCCACGCCAAAGTTCTGACGCATACGTTCCAGAGCAGCTCGGTTGAATCCGCGGGCCAGGAGCTGCGACTCCGCTTGGGCGATCACCTCGCGCATATAGTCCAGCACTCCGACACTCTCCGACAGCTGATTGCAGGCGAACTTGTGTCGGAAGCGCAGTTTGGCCTTCTTAATTTTGTTGTTGTAGCGGGACTTGCGACAGGATTCGGCACGTTGACGCTGTGTATCTCGGCTGTTGGTCAACGTCTGTGCCGAGGCAGTGGCTAAGGCTGAAGTCGTCTCCGATCTGGTTGTCGGCGGTCGTCTCTCAACCACAACGGGATTTTCCAGTAGCATTTGGTCAACGTAGCGCTGCTCCTCGTCGGCATAGTGTGTCTTCAGATGCTGCAGCTCGAGTGCAACCATCTCGTCAATCTGCTCCGGCTTATTATTATGGACCAACGGCATCTTGGTTGGCAGCGCACTGCTCCCATGCACCGGATAGTGACCCATCTGGGTATAGAATTTTTGTAGATAAAGATTACTGTGTTCCATGTCAGTGAAATCGTATTTTCGCTTATCGCTTCTTGCTCTCGATCTGCTCGACTCAAAGTCAGAAGCGCGTTTGCTGCCATCCACTTGTCAACGTCTCGGTTTTATAGGCCGCTAACGGATATTTGAGGGCATTCTCAGGTCATCACATCACATATACATGCACATTAGACCCTTTTATGAATCAAAATACAAACCATTTATGATCTTGTTTGTGTCCTAACCAATTGTGACGCCTACCTAATCTAGCTACCTGTGTCAAATGGATTTACCCTTGGCCACGTAAACAAACGGATTAGCATGCGACCTACCTAAAAAGTTTCACTTGTAATCTATTGAGTTATCCATTCAGCCAATAAAATGTATTTGTTCATGAAACTCATGGGAAATCGTATTAAAGATTACAATTTTTTATAGAAATTTTAATAAAAATTTAATTAAAATTAATTAAAAAGTATATGGTAACGGGAACATAATCATTAAAAGCACCCCATCATAATGCGAAAAGATTATAAGGGATGTTCACATAGTGAATGCTCAGTCGAATAAATGGGTATTTTTAATTTTTTTTTTATATTTATAATGAATATTTTCGTTTATTTTTAAATTAAAACAAGTGGACGGTTACAGTCGAGCACGCTCGACAGTAGGATACCCTGAGCCCAGGTATTCTACACTGAGGTTGATTTTCGACCAATTGTTTCTATGTCAGCTATGTGATATATGGAACCGAATTAAACCAAATTTAGTCAGAATTTACAAAACATAGTTAAATGCATATTCTAACAATTTGGTTAAGATATTTCAAAAAACAAAAAACTTTTTCATACTAAGACTTAATTTTCGATTGAGCGTCTCTATGGCAGATATATGATATAGTGGACCGATTTTAACCAAATTTAGTCAGAATGTATAATACCACCCCAGATGCATATTCTATCAGTTTGGTTCTGATATCTCAGCAAACAAAAAACTTTTGCATACTTAAACTTTATTTTCGATGTATCGTTCCGATCCAAAAATAAAAACAAACTTGATCTGCGCCCGGTATCCAGGAACCTACATACCAAAAAACAAAAATCACGAATAATCATCGCTTTAATTTTTATTGCTTACGGGTACAACTTTTTGACAGTTTTGAGTTTTTAAATACATGCAATTTAAATGGATTTATATTTTGATAAATAAAAATAAAAATTTAAGTGATGATGATATGTGATTTTTCAACTCATATTCATATCATTGATGACTATTTTTAAAAATCATCAACTAATAATTACTATGATATTTTTCAAAATAAAACTTACGTGTATAATGAAAATAGTAATAGTAATGATTATGATATTTTTCAAAATAAAACTTACGTATATAATGAAAATACATTTATCTGCTAAGATTAGGATATGAATAAAATTTTAGTGAGTAGTGTAGCATTTCTTTCAAAATTATATATATTTTAAACACAATGTTTGTCACTCTAAACAGCATGAGATGACAGCATCGAGATAAACACAGTCGGAGACTTTGTTGTAAATGCAGTTACTTTTCAAATGTAATTTTAAATTCAAGTAAGCAAACATCTGTTATCAGCTAAATGCCAAGTTCAAAACTAGCTTATCCGGCTGTCAATATTGAATAAACTAATATGAGGAGTAAATATTTGCAAGTAACATGCATTTGCATTCTCACACTGATACGGGCAGCTTTCAACTGGAAATTGGCAGTGGCAATGACAACGGCACAAATTGAAGGACAGACGTGCGCTAAGCTGCTATAAGAATCGGCCGCCCGCAATTCGATTGGTATTGGCCAGATTACCTGGTTTATCCCGGCAGCGGTCAACCCCAATCATTGGCCGGTCAAGTGCCGCAACGGCAGGTAACCATTTTGGATGGATAGATTTGTGACCTTCTGTCCAAACTGACAAACAAATGGATTTTTAGACGTGTCGCTGCCTGATGCACTACAGGTAAAGAATGCAAGTCAATGCACACGGAAAGAACAACACTTGGGCAATAAAATTTAGTGTATGCAGCTTTAAAATAATAATCATTGCAAATATCCAAAAACATTACGTAATAATTGTAAGCCTTTGCTCTATCTGCAAATAACAAATGTATTTTCAAATGAGTACAAAAATATTAGTTTTTAAGTACAAATCATGTGAAACACATACTTCGTAATGACAAAACAACCAGACCAAAGTGAAAAAAATTGTAAACTGATTGCAAACAAATGAACTATAAGCGGCATTAAGCGCCGTACATATTTATAATGTAAAATCAATTTTAAAACAGTTTTTATAAATCTGCCAATAATGTCTTTCATTAGGAAATTTTTGTCTTAAAATGAAACATGGAAACTTTATGATATTTATGTGAGTGTAATTAGGTTATTCAAAGTACCTCCACACTTTAAAGTGGTTAAACGTTGGGCAGAGTGTTCCGAAATAAATAATTTAAAGTTGAAGGTATTAACTTAAAATTCAGATATTAATTCAAATTCTTCTTGTGAACTTAATTTAATGGAATTAACCTTTTTTTTTGTGTATTTTGAGAACGTTTTTTTTATGTTAAGTTATAGTTTTAGTTGTTATCCCACAAAATTTCACAATTGGTTTGTATGTGACTGGATTTGTCTTAGTTTTAAGGTAATAAATGTGTTAAAATTAACTGCAGAAATTTGCAGATCTGTAAATAATCGTAAGTATACTAAAGACGTCGTACGTTTTCCAAGGTCTACTCTGCCCCACTAATTCGATTATTTTGCGCTCATATTTGTCATCACTTCTGTAGAATAACAAAACCGATTTTCAAAAACTTTAGTTTCTCTAAAATATAATAAATATAGCTGTAATTTATTCACTAAGACTTTTTGTCTTAAATTAAAACCAATAGTTTAAGAGCTATCAATTTTAATATTAGGAAAATTATGTTTTTTAAGGATTTTGCAATTCTAGGAAAACTTGAAAAAAAACCTAACACTAATATTAAACTATAATTAACATAGCTTTATTTTTTGGCTTCGTTTAATGTACAATTCGTTCAAATCTTTGGGGAGACGGCAAAACTATAAGCGTATGAACAAACAAACAAATTTCAAGTAAAGGTTGATATACGTCTGATAGCTCTAATGGCACCTATATATTATAATATAATTATATTTATAGTCGTCTAATTCCAACAAAATTTGGAAAGGTTGTATAAGACGATACGATGGTACCTATATGATATAGTGGAGCGATTAGTACCAACATTGGTGAAGATGTGTAAGATAACATAGAATACACAATTTGTGAGTTTGGTTGAAATATCTTAGAAAATAGGAAAGTTTTACATACGGAAGGTGGCTTTTCGACCGCGCTTGTCTATGACAGCTATATTAGATAGTTATCCATTCTCAACAAAATTTCGTAGGGATATATAATTCATTACCAGACACACAACCTATGAGATTCGTTGATATATCTCAAGAAACAACTGCATTCCTCATACTAAGGGCTGATTTTTAACCGATCCCTCCTATGGCAGCTATAGAATTTAGTCGAACGATTTGTCGAATTTTTTTATAATATGTTTTATTTTTCTAGATTTTTGGTCAAAATTCATAAAGTTATCACCACTAGAAGTAGTTTTGGCCGTGGCTTCATATAAGTCGAACCACTGTGCGCAGCAAGATCGGACAAGTATAACGGGAGTATTAGCTAACCAAAGTTATTATTTCAATACAATCACCTAAAAGTATGCAGTAGTTTTTGTTAGGTAGTAATTTCTATAAAGTATTTTTTTATATATTGAAATTAGTAACGGATAACCTATGGTCGGGATCTCGAAAATAGCCTTTCCCACTTGTTTCTTAGACCTCGTACTTAAAAAAAGTACAGGGGTCTATTGGGTTTGTTTTAAAGAATACCAAAGTATATATATTCATGATCAGCATCAATAGCCGAGTCGATACAGCAATGTCCGTCTGTCCGTCCGTCTGTCTGTCCGTCCGTATGAACAAGCGGTCGAAAATCAAGTTTGAGTATGAAAAACTTTTTTATTTTATGAGATATCGTAACCAAACTTATAAAATACACATTAAACTTGGTTGTATATATTCTGTTAAAAGATGGTTCAAATCGGTCCACCATATCATATAGCTGTCAAAAGACCGATCAGGCGAAAATCAAGCCTTAGTATGAAAAACTTTTTAGTTTTATGAGATATCGTAGCCAATATTATAGAATATACATGCAACTTGGTTTTATATATCCTGTCCAATGTGGGCTCAAATCGGACCACTATATCATATAGCTGTCATAGATCAAGTCAAAATCAAGTCTTAGTATGATAAACTATTTTTTTATGAGATATCGTTACTAAACTTAAAGAATATACATAAAACTTGGCTTTATATATCCCGTCCAAAGTTCGTTCAAATCGGAGCACTATAACATATAGCTGTCATAGAACCGATCGGGCGAAAATTAAGTCTTAGTATGAAAATCTTTTTAGTTTTATGATATATCGTAATCTACCTGATAGATACCTGATAGTTAACTAAATTATTTTTATTTTAATTCCATTATTAGTTTTTTCCATAGTAAGTGCGGGGTCTCCGACTGTCGAGTATGCTCGACTGTAGCACCGGCCCACTAGTTTTTTATAAAGATAATGAAAATGTATTGATAACGCTTTAAGGCACAACTTTTGTGGTATTACACATCTGTTAATTTAAGAAATATAATAGTGAACGAATACTATGTATACGAACAAAATTCTCCTTATTGTTTTATTGTTTTACTTATGCGTGATTCGATTATCACTTCATTAACTTTTGGAGGCGCCATAAAGACCATTAAAACTTTCGCGTAACGAGATGACCAGCAGCAGCATTGACGCTTTTATTAGTCCAGAACATGTCGCTCAAGCATTAAATGTAGCAATTGTAATTTTAATTTGAACAGACTTAAATATACATACAATCATGTTTAGGAGTGTATTTGTTCAAGCAGATTCATATGTATGTAGAGCTGAGAAGCAGAAACGTCGCGTCGCCTGTTTGTCTTGATGAAGGATTTTGTTGTCTAACTACATATAAAATGCTTATTCATATTCTCTTGGATACCATGTCTCCCATCCCCAGAGTACGAGCGGATGCCCAGATGAGCACTGTCAACGACAGACGGCAGCGAATTCAAAGCGTAGTCTATGTACAATTATGTCCAAAAATAAGACCATGTATTATATTACAGGACATTGCGTCGCATCGCGAGTTATCGTTGTATTTTCAGACGGCTGCCAATAAGCAAATGGAATAACTGCCCATAAGTATAATTAAAAAGCCATTTATAATCATTTTGTCGAATCCCAGTCGAAGGCAAACAGAAGTTGACCCAGGCAGAAAAGACCACAGAAACCTCCCGCCAATACCCAACCAAAAAATCTCTGGCACTCGAAGCAGTCCAGTTTGGCGTTGACAATTCGCGACTTGACTGTATGTGTCCCCAAAAAAGAGAAGAGAAAAAAACAGGAGCCATAAATACGCACATAAAGCGACATTCTCCTTTTTCCGCTTCTTTATTTTCAGTGAGGGAGGACGCACAACGCCATTGCCATTGAGTTTGAATTATGTCAGCGCAGTAATAAATTGTTCAGGGCATTAAATTAAAATATATATATATATAAATATATGAATAGAAGTGTGTGTATGCATATGTGTGTGTGTGGCTGTGGGTGTACATGCAATTTTGTGACACAGCAGCAGGCGAGGACTAGACTCACACACACACACACACACGCACACACAGCTTGGTGTTGGGAGGCGACAATGGACGCCCAATAGGATTTGTGACGAGAATTTACTACAAAATGCCAAACATGTATCGTTCCTACATATATTGAGTATGGAAATTATATAGGATTTTGAGGTATTCACGCAAACCTTGACAACTCGTTTTGCTCCGTTTATTTTTACTTTTTGACAAAAAAACTATGTTCATGCATACGTACATATAGTATGTACTATATACATATTAAACCAAAGGGTGCTCTGTGTAGCGTTCATGAAAACGGTCGACAATGCAGTGAAGGTGAGCATTTAAATTACTGTAGCATTTGAGTTAGTACGACCGTATAAAATTAAAATATATACATATGGGCATTTCTCTCATGTCGAAAGCGACATTCGTACGCATTCAAAGGGAAAACAAGGGGGCTCCGTCCCCAGCTCGTTTCGCTCGCAATGAGGTGCGGCTACAGTCGAACACTCTTTAATAAAAGTGGATGTTCAACCAATTGTTCCTATGGCAGCTAAATGATATATGGAACTGATTTGAACCAAATCTGGTCAGAATGTACAACACCAACATAAATGCATCCTCAATCAGTTTGGTCAAAATATCTCAAGAACCAAAAAGCTTTCTCATACTAAAACTTCATTTTCGGCGTATCGTTCCTATAGCAGCTATATGATATAGTGGTGCAATCCAAAAATAAAAACAAACTTGATCTGCTCTTGGTATCCAGGAACCTACATACCAAGCAGCTTTTATGGTCTCTAATATCGACGCATTTAAACGGACAGACAGACGGACAAGCCTAGATCGACTCGGCTGTTGATCCTGAGCAAGAATATATATACTTTGGGTGTCTACCACGCCCCCTTCTGCCAGTTACATACATTCTGCCAAACACATTATATCATTTTTTGCCCATTTTCAAGGATAAACAAAACATATGTCAAAACATTTTTTAATGTTGACTAAAGGCGAAACATACAGCTATTGATTAGTATTATAATTGGTGTTAAGGTTGATTTTAATCAATTCCTTGTCAAGAAAATAACACAACAGAAGTCGTTCTCGCGGCGAAAAGTACAATCACTGATTTCAGCGAAACCTGAGGCACAATTTTAATGCCACTAGTTTTAAATTTGTGTTCATGTTTATGGAAGAGAATTTCACAAGATGTGAGTTTTTGATCAATTTTAATTTTTTAGCTGCTGTTGACATTTCTGGAGAATTGTACAATTCTTGTAAAGAATAAAAATCTTAAAATGTCAGAAAATTATAAATATGTAATATTTCATATGCAATAAATGGTCACGTGACGCTCTGGTTAGAGAAAACCGCTTCAGTTGTGAAAACAACAGGCGCCGCACAGTGGGACAGAAAGAGGTGGGGGTGGGACTTAAATCATTTTTTCGATGAACGCGATTTCAAAAAAAATAAATGCATTCGATAGAGAAATGTTCAGAGATTACAAATCCAAAAAATTTTTGAAATCAGGTAAAAATTGTGGGCGTGACAGCCTCTCAAAGTTAGAAAATTTTTCAGTGCGCGCACAAATGTGCAAATTTTACTAAAAATGCTAACTTTAAAACAGTTTTGTTGTCAAGTTATACGGCCGATCTTTATGTTTTTGGTTTTATATGAAATGTACATTAATTTCTAGTTAAATGCCGTAGAATTTCTTCACGTGTTGGCTTTTTATCCCAGCGATGTTTAAAAAAAACACTAAAATTAGGCTATTTTTTGACTTTAATGGAATAGAACTTCTAATGGACTCCTAAGGACTCTACCCCACTATAACAGGAGTCTTCAGTAATCAATTCTCTAACCAAACAACCCCGGTCTTTCTTGCGTCCAGCTGCGTTTAAGAGTTATAGGCCAAAAACTGATGCAACCTCGCAAAAAAATTGTGTTAGAAGAGGAAGAGCGCTGTACAATTACATACGCTTTCGCTATGCCAAGCATCATACAAGATTTAAAAAAAAAAAAAATTTTTTTTTTTTAACTATCATATCAAAACTATTTTAGATACTTATTAATGTTGTTAAAAATATGAAAAAAGATTGAAACGTATATTTTGGGCAAACAAAAATTGATTTTTTTTTAATTTAACATGTAAAATATGCACTGAAAATATTTTTCAACTTTGACCGAAGGCCCAGAATTAACCAGGGGGCCTATCAAGCCGTACAAACCCTCATTTTGAAGCTTAAAAAGTTTTTTATCAAATGCTTTCTAAATTTTTGAAATATCTTTATTGGTTCAAAAGATATGATTTTAATACAGCAAAATGAGAGATTGTCCCAATGCGCGCCGCGGCTGGGTTGGTATTATATATGCTGACCGAATTTGGTTAAAATCGGTTAGCTATGCTCAATCGAAAGTTAAGTCTTAGTATGGAAAAGTTTTTTGTTTTTTGAGATATCTTAATCAAAATGTTAGAATATGCATTTAACTTGATTTTGTCTATCCTGGCCGAAGTTTGTTCAAATCGGTCGACTATATCATATAGCTGTCATAGACCGATCAGTAGAAAATCAAATTTTAGTATGAAAAAGTTTCTTGTTGTTTAAAACATCCTGACCTGAATATGCGTTAATGTTGGTTTTGTAAATTCTGATGAGATTTGGTTCAAATCGGTGCCATATATCATATAGCTGCCATTGGAACAATTGAGTTATACAGGGGTGCCAAAGAAATAAAACCCAACCGAAAATTTTAAGATTTGGGAAATAATCAAATTTTTTAAGTTTTAAAAATCAATGTTGTTACTCAAATCAGTTTTTAAATTTTCGGCTCACGTTCGACTATATAAGAATACATCAATAACAATTATTTTGCTCAACAATTACAACTATTATTGAAAGAGTATTTGCTTTTCTCATACTTATATACATACATACTTGGATATAATAACATATTTAATTGCTAAATTCATTGCATGGATTCAATTTGGATTTAATGTTAAAGCACTGTAAATAAATAAAATTCTCAGTAACATTGTAAAGGACTTCAAATTTTAATTTATTATACCTCACAGTCACAAATCTACTCTCATCGAGAACAGACGTGCCTTAAACTCAGTCGCAAGACAGTAAGCTCAGTTTACCGCTAAAACCCAAACCAAAACAGAAAGATAAAAAACCAAAAACAAATTACACGTGTAACAGTTACAACAACCGATCGGTGTCTACTGGCAACGACAGCGATAAGCAGCAATCGCTGCATCAGCAGCCTCTCACGTCTATAAATAGAAAGCTACAACAACCATGACGGACCCACCCGACCGAAGAAGAAACCAACTACTTTTAAACGAACCAAAATTCGTAGTGATCACTCGAACCGACAACAACAATTTCGACAACGTATCGCCCTTTTTGATTAAAAAAACCATCGACTATGCCATCGGAGGTGAATTAGAATCTTGCAAAAAAACAAGAGCCGGTACACTACTTTGCAAAACGAAAAACTACACACAAGCCTACAGACTACTTAAACTAAATTCTATCGGAAACTTTAATGTGACAGCAACTGAACACAAAACACTTAACTCTTCAAAGGGAGTTATCTACAGCAACGAACTACGCAACATCACCGAAGCTGAAATACTCTCTGAACTCAAACCCCAAAACGTAACAGAAGTACGAAAAATCATGAAAAAGAGTGATCAAATCCTAATTGAAACTGGCCTTATCACCATCACATTCTCAACGCACAAGCTCCCAGAAAGTTTAAGAATTGGCTATGAATACGTACCTGTTCGCCCTTACATTCCACTACCACTTAAATGCAAAAAATGCCTGCGGTTTGGACACCCAACGCCCATATGCAAAAGCAAAGAAACCTGCAACAACTGCTCTGAAGAGCAACACACAAAAGAAAATGAAAAATGCAATAACCCTAAGAATTGCCTAAATTGCAAAAACAACGCCGAAGTCGACCCCAACCACAGCCCACTCGACAGAAAGTGCCCAACATTTCTGAAACAACAAGAGCTTATTGCAATAAAAACAACAGAAAAAGTTGATCACAAAACGGCCCTCAATATCTATCACAGCCGACATAGTACTCAAATAAAAGACACATTCGCAAAGATAGTAAGCAGCCCCACATACGCATCCGACACATCAACAAAATACACCTCCAACAACACATCTAAAATAACCCAACATCAACACTCTCATTCCGAATCCGCATATAGTGGACAAACAACAACAACAACACAAAAACATCCAAAGGCCAGCACATCTGGATCGTCACCTGGACCGAAAAATCCAACAAACAACACAACTATAACATCACTTCAAGCATCCGAATCAGAAGACAGCGAAATGGACATCGACACCCAATCAAGCGGAACTGTACAAAACCAACTCTCCTCCCAGCTTAGTAAAGACCTTAAATTAAGAATATTTACTAAAGAAAAAACTACCCTCTCAACAACGCTTAAGCCACAGAAAAACAAACATTAATTATCCTACTAAACTTACAACTCATACCACGCGGTAAATAATACATAGCGATAAACAATATTACTAACAAATTTATCAAATTCAATGGCTCTAAAAATTATTCAATGGAATATACGCGGCTATGTTAACAATTACAGTGAACTACAAATTATTATAAAAACCCAACTCCCACACATAATAGCTCTGCAGGAAACTCATCTTAAAAACTTAACCAATATCCCAATCCCAATCAATTACTCAATTTTCGCTAATAACTATTCACCTAGATTTGGAGGTACAGCTATCTTAATCCATAACTCGATTCAAAGCCAAGAAATATCACTACCTCATGATTTTGACGCAACAGGTGTCGAAATTAAGTCCATAAAAACATTTAATGTAATATCTGCATACATTCCCCCTCACCAAAAATTTAATGAAACAAACCTACACAATGTCATTCAGTTTAATTCTAACACCAATTCACTAGTTCTAGGAGACTTCAATAGCTGGAGTACACTATGGGGGTCTCCAAAAAACAGCCAAAAAGGAAGAACAATTACTAATTTTCTCAACAACAATAGCTACATTCTACTAAACGACAAATCACCCACACACTTTTCAACACATAACACATACACGCACATAGATATCTCCTTTTGCACCCCAGGGCTATTCACTCATACTCACTGGCATATCTTAGATGATTTACATGGTAGTGATCACTATCCAATTACTCTAACATTGTTCGACAATGACAGACACAATACAACACAATGCAAACCAAGCTTCAAACTAAACTCTGCTGACTGGCCGAAATTTGAACACCAAACACATGTCATAAATGCGCAGGTTCCTTCTTCAAATAATATAGACAAAGAAGCATCAAATCTTAATAAGATCATACTCCAAAGTGCACACCTCACTATCCCACAAACTTCTACAAATAAACACCCCAAAAATGTCCCATGGTGGAACCATACACTTCAAACCCTAAACAAAGAAAAGAAGCAGGCCGCCAACAAACTCAAGAAATATATTTCAACCACCAACATTACAAATTTCCGAAAAGCTGCAGCAAAGTTTAGAAGAGAACTGAAAATAGCCAAAAAAGAATCATTCTACACTTTTACTTCCGAAATTCAACCACTCACTCACACAAGCAAAATTTGGTCAAACATTAGACGCTTCTGTGGTCTCAATAAACCTAAACACATCCATATGATTACCAATCCTATTACTGACATCCCAATTACTGACAACCTCGAAATAGCCAATTCTTTTACAAAGTTCTGGTCTGATCAATCTAAAGACTCAAACTTCTCAGACTCTTTCAAAAAGAACAAATACGCGAACACCTTTCCCTACATAGCATGCCCATGTCGAGCAGCACAACAAATAGAATCAGACATAACTTCAATAGAACTAAAATCATCTTTATCTACATTAAAGGGTCACACTCCTGGATTAGACCGCATCTCTTACCCAATGATTGCTAACTCATCACCCACAGTCAAAAGTAGACTACTCAACCACTACAACAACATATTCAACAATTTTATTCCACAATCATACAAGCTTAGCTCAATCATACCAATTCTTAAGCCTAATTCGAATAAAACAATAATAACCTCCTACCGACCAATATCTCTCAACTCCTGCTTCGCTAAAGTTTTAGACAAGATAATGGCTAAAAGACTCTGGTGGTTTGTTAGAACAAACAAACTCATTCACACCAATCAAGTCGGCTTTAAGCAAGGGAAATCAGTTGTAGACAATCTAGCATATCTAGATCACCTAATAACAGATTCCCTGACACACAAACAGCACATCTCAATCATTTCCCTTGACTTCGCTAAGGCGTTCGACAAAATTGGCATTCATGCTATAGTCACACAATTGCAAGAATGGAACATTGGGCCAAAAATTTTAAACTATATTATCAACTTCATGAAAAATAGGAAAATCAAGTGTCGTATATACAACAATATATCTGAAACCCTCGCACTACATAACGGCATACCTCAAGGCTCACCCATCTCAGTAATTCTTTTCCTTATCGCTTACAATAAACTCTCCAACCTAATAACAGTTAAAAGAAACCTCTCATTTGTAGCATATGCAGACGACTTCCATATTATCGTCAGATTCAATAAAAATCAAACACAAGAAACAAAAAACCTCGACGACATTTTCGACAACATCAGCGAATGGTGCGCACATTCTGGCTCATCATTATCCCTAACAAAATGCAAGCACCTACACATTTGTAGGAAACACTCATGCAATAGCACTATCTCGACCAACTTTCCCATCCCTAGGGTAGAACACATGTCGCTACTAGGACTCACAATAGACTCAAAATATAGATGGAAAAAACACATTGATACCCTTGCCTCATCATTAACAAAAAAACTTAACATTGTGAAATGCCTATCAAATCCCAAATTCAACTGCAGTACACACACACTAATACTTGTAACAAAAGCACTCATAGTAGCAAAAATTGATTATGGCTTAATGTTCTACGGCAATTGTCCAAGAACACATTTAAAGCCGATACAATCTCTCCTCAACAGTGCCATAAGAACGGCACTAGGTGCCTTCCGATCAACTCCAATCAATAATTTACTAATAGAAGCAAACATCAACACAGTTTTAGAACGCAGAGATTTCCTACAAGCTAATTTAATTAGAAACCTTACATTTTCAACTAATTCACCCCTTACAAAAATCGCAAAATCAATCACCAAAAAAAGCTCTCTAAATATTAAAGTCCCTTCTGCCATTATAAACTCATCTAAACTATGCAAACAACAAAATATTAATCTCCGACCTCTACCAGAAATAAACTTAAAACTACCTCCATGGAATATTCCGAATGACATCATTAATACCGACCTCACACAAGTAGATCCACACAACACCAACCAATCCATTACCCTTCAATGCTTTCTCAATCTTAAAAACAAATTTAAAAACCACACTTTTTTGTACACTGACGGCTCAAAGACACAAAATACAACCTCATACGCAATCACAACTGAAAATGATCCATTAAAAATTGGACTATTACCACACTACACATCCGTTTACTCTGCTGAAATCATAGCAATCCGAGAAGCGATCCTTTTAGCCAAAACCAAAACAGGCAAATTTGTAATATGTTCGGACTCATTATCATCGATACAAGCCATTAATAACATTGATAACCACAAATACTATGCATCAGCCATCAGATCACAACTTATCCAAGTCTACCCCAAAATTAGACTACTCTGGGTGCCCGGACATAAAGGCATCAGAGGTAACGAACTGGCTGATCAACAAGCCAAAGAAGCCCCAAGATTCGCACTAACATACACACAAAACGCCAATCTTACCGACATTAACCGAACATTGAAAACAAACCTGTCAAGCATGCAAACAGCCAGAATCAGACAAACATCAGATTGGTACCAATCATTGAACCATAACACTTGTACCCCAGGACAATTCATAAAATTCATTGATCACAATAACATCTCCAGACAAAACCAAATAAAAATAATAAGATTAAGATTAGGACACACAAAAATATCTCACGAGCATCTCTTTGACCCCGCCAAAGTAACTTACTGCTCACACTGTCAAAATTCCACAAAAATGACAGTTCAACACATCCTTGTAGACTGCTCATCCCCACTCCTTGTAAATCTACGCGCAAAATTTTTTTCGAGCCCCAACCCACAACATTTATTAAACAACCCCTCTAACACAAACCTCACTAACCTAACAAACTTTTTAAAAGAAGCAAAACTCTATAACTTAGTATAAAAAAAAAAAATAATTATAATAATAATAATAAAATAATAACATATACAAAGACATTGTTAATATAAACATTAGTTAAGAGAATTCACACAACTTTGTAAATAACTCATCTCTTCATATCCTAGCAAATAAGTAGATATTATAAAAATATGTAAATATTACCATTATTAGTATTACTATTAAGTAGCATAAGATACGACTACATCCAACATAGCCAAAGGCCTTCTGAAGCCAGAGCTATACCCAAACTAGGTTGCACATTCATCTGTAATCTTGTTCTATAATAAATAAATAAATAAATAATTTATTATACCTTGTGCCCATGTTTGGCAGAATGTATGTAAAAGGCAGAAGGAGGCGTGACAGATCCCATAAAACATATATATATATATTTGATCAGTATCAACAGCCGAGTCAATTTAGCCATGTCCGCCTGTCTGCCCCTCTGATTTTACGCGTCGATAACAGAGACTATAAGAGCTAGAGACTTTAAATGTGGTATGTAGGTTCCTGACCTAGTTTCAGTCGGTTTACCTTATCATATAGCTGTCATTATGACAATTTTACATTAATTTATACACATATTACGTAAAAATATATCTAATATAGTTATCAAAAAAAAAAAAAAAACAAAAATAACCCCCGAAAAACTATTAATATCCTCTACATTGGTATAAATATAAGAGCCGGATATTAATAACCATGTAGAGCCGGATATTTATACCCATGTAGAGGGTATTCAAATTTTGCTACTAAATGTATGTACACATATGTACATATATCGCATAGAGTGCATAAAGTATATAGATTACTGATAAAGACGATAAGCTGAGTTAATATAGCGATGTCCGCCAGTTCGTCTATCCTTCTGATTCTATGCAATCTAGTCTCTCATCACTATATCATGTAGATGGCCCAGGAACGATCGCATCGTATGCATTTGGAGATAACTCTACCAAATTTGCAGTTGTCAATTTTCTATATTATACATTCTGACCAAATATTGATCGAATCGGTCCGCTATATCATCTAGCTGTTATAGGAACTATTGGTCAAAAATTAAGATTTTGTATAAACATTATTTTTGTTTCTTGAGTGGCATTGGAACATGACATTAATGTGAACACAAGTGGCGTTCGGAATTCCACGTTTGCTGTGGAAGAGACTGGCACAGATATGATCAGGTATGTTCTAAGAAATTAAATCGAGAAAAAAAACAATGTATGTATATTGGTTGCGCTATTTAATTATGTCGCAAAGGTGTGACACAATAGATGACATTATTACTAACAATGTAGTATTTACATACAAACTACTTAAGTTTCCTCTGAATGTGGGATAGTCAAGCAATGTAGATCAGTAATGAAATAAAAAAAATTGATTAAGTCTATCAGCAATGGGAGAATTACGTTGATGAGCAGCCCCATCATCCGGATATTTCAGCCGGAACAGCCGCGACATCCGCAGTGCACACACTCCACAATGCGTCCTTCCTCCAGCTTTGACTTTGGCACTCGGCAAATGCAGTTGGTGCCGAAGTTCGTGTCGCGCGTCTGGATGCAACGCAAGCAACAAAGATTCTCATAGCCGGACTTTTTCCATTTGGCTATCAGGTTGCCATCGGCGATCTTCTCCTTCAGACAGTAATCGTATAGTTCCCGGCTGATGGCCTTTCGGCGATAGAACAAATCATATATATAGCGTGTCTTTTGGTGATGTATCTTAAAAATGGGCCACAGCGATTCTGTAATCCGCTTTCCCTCATGTGGTTCGGTCTCCGCTGTAAAAATACGCAATACGTTTAATTTAATTACAACAACAATAAGTGGCGTCAGTATTTTCACACACACCTTCTCGCATTTTCTGTTCCAGTTCCTCGAGCGTCGGTTCAATTAATTCCCAACCATCTGGTGGTGGCTTGCGACTGCGACGCACTTTTGGCATTGTTTCTATGTAAATAAAATGTGCGCGTTTAACGTAATATTATTAAAATGCTACGAAACTAAAATAAAAGCAGTCGGCAAACAGCTGGTATCAGACTAGCATTGTTTAGTGTTGTAAAAGACGTGATAAGTAAATCTGTCACACATCGTTCAGAACTAGCTCAAATGAACGGGTCATTAAAATGAACGAATGAGTTTATTCAGCCGCTCATGAAATAAAACATTCATTTTGTTTGTTTTACTATAGATGTCCTATATGCATATGATAATCAGTGCTGCCATATCATCCTTTTTCCGGACAGATTTGTTTCTTTTTAAAATGAATTTGCCTGCATTTTTCTGAAACAACCCCTAACCGGAATACCCTAATGAAACACAACACTACCAGCCAGGGTTGCTGCGTGAATGAATAATAATATGTGGGCAAGCTATCGATAACAGTTTTGGTTTATTTTCAATTTAGTGTATATGTAATCGTAGAAGTAATGAGTTGATTGTTTTTGTTATTTTCCTTTGACAGACGCGTGTTATTGCTATTGTACTGTTAATTTTGTTATTATGAACTTATTTTGTGTGCTTCTTTGCAACTATTAATTTTTTACACAATAGTAAAACGACTATCAAAGGACGCGAGCATTGCGCAGACAAACAGTAAGCAATGTCAAGAAAGTGGACGCAGTTGAAAAGAGATCGTCTGCCTATGAATGCGTTTGTGTTTGTGATTGTGTGAATGTAATATAAACGTGAATGTGAATATGTGAATGCGAATGTGCAACAAAAGAGAGTCGCAGTCAGCCAGCCCACAGTGCGAACTAACCCACACACACACACACACACCTTGGACGCAGCTTCACACGCGCTATATAGACAGCAGCAATTGTATTATTATCATTGCCACTAACTGACTGACTGACTGTTGTGGCGGATGCTTTTTTCGTCAATCGTTTGTTGGTTGATTAATAACTAAATAATTACACAAGCAGCAACAGCTTAAAAACTCTAGGTGTGTGCAATTTTGTGTATTTTTAAGCTGCAACTAATTTGTTATTGTAACATACATACACACACGCATCTGTAAATGCGTAGGATGTATAAAATGTGTATGTGTGAGTAATTGTGGTTAGTTATGACGTCGTTTCAACACTGTGATTATTGTTTTTGTTGTAATGCGTCGCTTTCATTCATAAGTCTCTTCGCTTTCTTTGCGCCTTCAATGAACGCCAGGAAAACAACAAACATTTGGCCTTCGCCTAATGCGCGCTCTCGCTCGCTCCAACAGCAGTGGTCGCCCACATAATTAGCTGCTACCGTCTCCGTCTACGTCTCATATCCCACGTCTCACTCCCCCTTGTCAAAATCTTTGCTATTGCATTTCCATTCATTTGTCGATTATAGCGTACGCTTTGATTGTCATTCGTATTTGTCGTTATATTCAGTGCATGGTACGTGAAATAAAAAAAGTTTGTGTATACACACACACACTTAATATATATACATATTTAAATATATATTTATCTGTGTGTATTAAGAGAGATCACCACCCTCCATTTGTTGGCACATTTAAACGCCCCCTTGACGCCCCCGTGATGTTTGTGTCTCCGAGTGTACAAGTGTGTGTGTGTGTGTGTGAGTGTGTAATGAGCGCAACAAATCAGTATTGTTTTGTTTTCGGTTTGCACATTCCTCATTTTTGCCATTTTCCGCACTATGCACACACATATACATACATCCATACATACATGTACATATGTACACACTCGTTCCGAATTGTAAAATTGCATCGAGCCCGGAGCAGCAGCAGCTCCATTTGAACCTAGTCACCAGTAAACGGAAATTTGTCAATTGGTCATAAAACATACCTAAATTTGTATATACTTACATACGTAGGTATGTGTGAATGTTAAACAGTTCTAAGTCATGAAATCAACCGTACTTATTTCCTCATTTCGATAAGATAGTCAAAATAAAATTAACTTAACATGAAACAAAAACAAAGTTTTTCCATGTAAACTCATAGACACTCCTGACACTCGATCGTAGACGTCTTATAAGAGTAGAGTATAAGGGTAGAGTCTAAACTTTAGACTCTAAAGATTCACGCTGGGATTTTCAGCAATTATAATATTCGGTAAATGCCTATTATATGGGCCTCATCTAAAAAAAAAAAAAAACCACAAATAGTGGGTGATATTAATCACCATTAATGAATTTAGTAGAAAAAATTAGATTGGGGACTCACTTGGTTTATTTTAAAAAAATCTTTGAAATTTCCATACAAAATTAAATTTTTAGCATGGTTGTTCTGTATAATTGGTCACTAGTATTGTCCGTTTACCAACACTGACTTGGTCGCACAGTCACAAGTAGCTTCATTAACATCTACATAATCTATATCATAGTGGTTTTGGGAATGTAAATGTAAACAAAAAGGTTACTTTGACGGATATGGACGCTAATCATCTAAGCAACCGTCGGACAATTTCTTATTTCTCTATATGATTCGGTTAAAAAGCGATGGTTTCAGTTTATTGTATTGTATATGTGTATATAACTACGAGTATTTATCAGATAATCAGTGTAAGAGATGCTAGGTTTCCCACATAACAAACGTGCGTTAATTGCCCTTACAAATAATATCTTTTATCCGGAATTCATGACAAAGGAGAAAATCTTGCCACGAAAAACATACTACTCTGTATGTAACTATGTAATTTAAACAAAATTTTTATATTACAAATGAGATTTTTTATAATAAGCTAATTAGCTTATTGATTATAATCAATGTACTGACAAGAATGTTCATTAAAAAACAAAAACCGATTCCCGGAGCTCGATATTGATTTTAGACCCATGGTTTCTTGGGCAATTCTTCATAGAATTCATCGCAGATTACGAATTTCATAACTTCTGCTCATTTTTTTTACTCCATACAAATTGACCAACTCTAATGTATATACATATAATGTTATGCGAAATAGCAAATGTCGATGTAACAAATTTCAATCAAATTAATTGCACAGAAATGTCAACCGCAGTCAATAAATTCAAAGTATATAAAAGTATGTTGATGTAACATATTTTTATAGTATTTCTAATAAATTTGACTAATGTACGAGAATTATAGATTTACTTATAGCACATTTTAAAATATTTATATGACAAGTCGAACCAGTGCAAAAGTTCTGCTTTGAACATTTCTATTGCGCGTTTCGTTTTGAATTACATATGTTCTTAATGAGAGACATTAAGCATTGATATTCACTCTTTTAAATCTAGGTTTATGTTCAAGGAAAATATAAAAAATTTTAAATAAACGAGATAGCTAATTACGGTAAATTTCTTATCTGCTTAACCGTAGATTTGAATTTCGCGTGCGACATTGAAATAGAACATTTTTTATCAGTGCGTAAAAGGCATTATTTCAATGCGCATAAAATATTGGGTCCAAACTCATATTTATGTAGCAAACTAATTAAAAAAAAATTTTTTTTGAAAATAAGCAGCGCTTTGTTTTTGAAACTTTTTTAAAGTTTGTCGCGTGCGACATGGTTAGTACAAAAAAATTAAATAAAAAACAATTTTTCTTTATCTTTATTTGTGTATGTAAATAAAAAATAAGATTGCTTTTAATGTAGATGATGAAAATAACGTCAAGAAATATAAATCCAGCTGCAAACGGGGGAGAAAAAATATTAAGGAAGAAAAACATTGAATGGAATTTTTTTTGAAAGTTCTCCCGAAAAGGAAGCTGTTGACGGATGTTGACAATAAACGTTGTTTTGCCCGATGCACTTTCTTTTTATCAATAATTGGAATTACAATTTATTTCATTTTCTGCACAAATTAAAAGTTTGTCATTAGATTATAATTTAGGCAAAAATGGAAGGATGTGCAAAGCATTCCAGGTATATGCCAGATGCATTGGTTTGGTTGCGATAGCCAACAGGTTGCGATAGAATCATCTAGCGTATTCGATTAAAAAACTGTATTTGACATTAATAATCCCACAAAAAAAACCTCTACACGAGGTAAGAGTCTAGTGACGAAAGCAATTTCTAGCCCCAAAAGTTCTGATATTCAATTTTGTGACGAACAAAATTGAGTTTAATATAAAAATTTTAAATAAAAATACAAATTAATAATAAAAAAAAACGAAAATTGGCATTCGGCACTGAGTAAAAAGTAATTTTTTTGTACAAAGAAGGTCACCCTTTTTTACGAACCACAACATACTTAAATTTAATAAAAATCGTTAGAGACGTTTTGGCAGAAATCGCCAAACTGTAAGCTAAAAAACTTTATTTCACCTGTAAAATGTTGCATGAGTACTTTTAAAAAAAAAAGTTTACAAGCCCTCAAGCACCTTCCAATTATATATAGAACATATCTGTAGCTTCTATGGTTTGAGGTTGGTTCTATTTGTTGAGGTTTCAAGTTTAGCGGGATTTATCGTTTTCCCGCTGAATTAGCGGATTTTTCAAAAAGTCGTAGGACAAACATTTCTAAATTTTCGAGATGGAATAGATCCTCATCATTACTTTTAAGCTTCTTTAGCACTTTGATGCAAACAGACAAACACAAACAAACTGACTTTTCATTTCATTTTGAAAAGTCCACTTAAAATTTCAAATTTATTTATCTTTTGAACCAGTTATCAAATTTGGGTGATCGAGGTGTCAATCGAAGCGTATTTTAAATTAGAATTTATAAAAAATAAAAAATTTTACCAAAAAGCCCCAACAGCCCCATTAACTGCAATCATTGAAATTTTTCCATCCCACTTACACCCCCGTATCTCATGACCCTGGTGAGCTAGAAAAAGTTTTAGTATGCCATTTTGTAAGTTAGGAATAAACCTTTCGATCGGTTTATAACTTGATCTGATCGGACATTCATAGCAAATTTTCCAAATAAGCTGTATATATTGCTAGTCGCCTTTCGCACCCTTCGTGCTGCTTTCGTCACTAGCGCGAACTGCCGTCCGCAGTGATCATCATTTAAGTTAGTCTCTGTTCCTTATTTTTCTCATATACGATAAATATACTTATTTATGTTTTACTTTATTGAAGATAATTTATTGAGTATTACTAAATAATGAAAATTAAAAAATAAATTGAATATATTTAATATAATTTAAATACATCTTATGTACGTCTAATTACTCTAAAAGTACAAAAACAACATGAAAAGTATGATGGAACAAAATGTGGCATGCGACAGTGATTCATATCAACATATCAACACATCACAATACAATAAATGTTATGGCATAGGTTTTTTTTACTTTGAATGTGTACGAATACCCATATAAAGTGTAAACTAGTGAAATATTTAATAAAATGAAATATGATTCAATTAAGCTTTAATTAAATTAAATTATAGCTTAATGGCATTGCAATAAATACTTTTTAATGAAATACTGAACAAAATCTCAAATAAATATTAAATACAAATGTAAATATTGATATTTATTTACAGCCAGCTACGGCTTCAAGATGGAGCCCACAGCTGCCGGTAATCTGTTGGAAATTATGGACCTGGCCCGCACCCTGCGCCAGGAGCAACTCTTTATCCAGCATGAGCAGGCGGCCTTCGCACAGCTCACCGGAGCCCTGGAGACCAATGCGGCAACAATAACACAGGTATATATTGTTTAATTATACATGTGTATATGTGTTAACGATGTCACGTATTTGCATTCATGTTTTTGTTACTCATTGCTCTTTATTAACTTGTGTTCCCTTCCATCCCATCATATCATTTAGCTGGCGTACATCTGCGCACAACAAAGACAGAACCTGCATAATCTACTGCTGGCCAGAACAGATCACGATCCCTTTGGCTGTTGCCGCCGAGCGAGCGCGTACGACAGTGCGCCCTTCCTAGATGCCAAACAGGTGTTGCCCTACGAGGTTGGTATCTCCCACAAGGTCCAATGACAATACAATAGCATTTCGAATTGCAATTACTACTAATATATTTGTATATTCACGTACAGATATACATATATCCATTTATACAAACATAATCAGTTGGTTACATAGAAATCCAGACAACAAAGAACAATTTCCGATCTATATAGAGAGCACGAACATTGACATTGTTTTTGCGACTAAAAGGCAAACTATGTATTTAGTTTAAATAAAATGCGACACGACTTAATCAGAAAGTCGCAATACTTTTCGAAACTTTATTGCGTATTTTGTTGCTTTTTTTCAATCCCTTTAGAATTTGACTAATCATTAAGAGCCAAAACCAGTTAGATAGGATTACACTATGTGTTCCATTCGAAATATTCAAATTAATACATATTTCTAAGTATGATTTCGTACAAGCCAGTATTTTTTTTTTTATTTTTGATTTTGCATTTTTCTGGAGAAAGCAAAAATAACTATGTATAACAAATGAGGTCAATTTAAATGAAAAAATAATTTTACCAAACGAATGTCAAAATCGTAATCGACAACGAATTCTAAGAAGATTTGCCCAAGAAATTATTGGTCTAAAATCAAAAGTGAGCTTCCCGTTTTAGTTCGTATTTTATATAAAACCTAAATATATGTTCCAAGGTGTTTACACCACCATAAAACATAATTTTTGTCTATGTAAGGACTAAAAGCACAAAATTTTTCAACTTAAAGAAGGAGCTCAGAGACCATAAGAACTAGAGTCAGGTATGTTGCTTTCTTTATATCATAAGCAGAACAAGTTAACTAGAGCTTCTTTTGCATACATGAGAAGTATCTAGTGAATCCGATATGTCACGTCCTAATAATAACCTTAAAAGTGGAATTGTTGTGAGACTGTTTGAGTCTTGAAGGTTTGAAGATTTGTTTCTAATGCTTATCCCATCTCTCTCTCTCTCTCTCTCTGTCGACCACTAGCACGCCCTGGCCTATGAGGATCTGTTTAACTATCTGTATAATACACCATATTTGCTGGCCTTGTCGCTGGCAACAGCGGATCGACTATCACTATTGGCCCCAACACAGTTGGAACAGATTGTAAACACAATTACGACTGGTCTATATGGCAATGCGATCAACACAAAAGATGTGGAGCTGCTTTTAAAGTTGCTGCGTGAACTGATTGAGATGCAGCTGCTGAACAGCGAGCAGCCGCGTCGATTGCTCCGTACCAATGGCAGCGCCTTTGCTCGACTTTATCAACGGCTGGTGGAGTCTCTCTTCTCCGCTCGCATCTTTCTAACGGCGGCGTTGCATGCACCACTGATGGCAGTGCTGAGCGAGCACGAGGCGTTGCTGGATGTGGATCCGCATAAGCTGCTGCAGAGCTTCACGGCAGCGGAGCGACAGCGTCGCTTTGGCGAGGATGAGACCAGTGCCACCTATCAGCGCAACGTGGTGCGTTTCCATGCCGAATCCCTGGGCAAACTGCATGCACACGCTCAGTCATTTGTCCGCAGTCTGCAACAGAGCTGGTCGCTCTTTCCTAGCTCGCTGCGTTGGCTCCTTCAAACGCTGGGTCAACAGCTGCGACAGACGCAACGGCACAGCGATCACGAGATCCGCCAACTGCTGTCGGATTTGGTATTCACGCACTTCATTTGCCCGGCTATTGTCAGTGCCGACATGCTGGGCATCATCGATGTGAATGTCAGCGAACAGATGCGTCACAATCTCAATCAGATTGTTCAGCTGCTACAGCGGCTGGCATTGAGCGATGAGGCCAGCGAGTTGGCCCAGCTCATGGAGATGCTGCTGGTTGGCCAGACGGGTGAAGATGTTGTCGCCATTCTGCCGCAACAGAGCGACTTTGAGCGTGCTCAATTAGCCATTAATCAGCGTGAACTAAATCACTTTGCCGACTTCTTTCGTCGACTCGCCTCACTTCCGGATTATGATGTGACGGCCGAGCAGCGACAGCGACTGCAGCGCATTCTGTCTCGCATACCGAAGCAGGAAACGGCTGCATCGACAGTAGTGGTCGAATCGACGGTTAGCGCCGAAAAGGGTTCCTCTAATCCAACGAACGGTAAGCGTACCAACAAAGGACTTATGCGTCTTGGCAAGGCGACCAAAAAGAAGCTGGCCAAGGGCATAAACTTTAGCAGTGGCAGTGGCAGTGGCAACAACACCAGTAGCATCGTGCCGGAACAACTGGCCAATGGAAGCACTGGCAATGCAGCCAATGGTTCGTCGTCCGGCATGGCCAATGGGGACCTGGAACAGTGCTCCTCCTCGCACAGTGGCAGCAACACCAGTCTCAGTTCCTGTGGCGGCAATATCAGCGGAGCAGCAGCCGCAGCCGTAACAGATGAAGTGACAGATGCAACGGATGGAACGGAGCCGGTGTTAATGTTTAGCATATATAATGCGGCCGCCAAGTGTAAACTGAAGCCGCTAACCGAGGAGGATTTGCTAAAGATGAACTGCATTGGGCAGGAAATAACTCCAGTGGCCGTCGTGACGGCAGCTGCATCTTCCAATGCGGACGACGCAAGCAGTTTGGAGGCGATGCGTCGGCCACAGGATGACGCATCGATTGGCAACTCGGACAATCTGGAGGCGATAAGTGAGGCGGCACATTCGGCGAATCATTCGGTGGCCAGTTCACTGGATCTGGAGGAACAACAGGAGCAGGATGTGCACGATGCGGAAAACGATGACAATTTATCGGACATGGTCTCCGCCAATGTATCCGGCCGCGGCACGCCCAATATTAGTGGCCGAGACACACCGTCGTCCCAGGTAACCGACGGAGATGGCGCGGCCGGTGACCTACCACATCATGTGGCGCGTCCAACACCACAAATGCAGAATATGTTACTCTCCAAGGTGCGCTCCGACATTGAGGATAAGTTCTGCAAGTTCGAACTGAAGAAGTTTGAGGGTGACGAGAATGTGAGCATTATTTCGGATACCTGGTCGACGGATGTCCTGGCCAGTGATTCAGAGAATACCCTCGACGCCAGCCATGAGCAACAGCGTGAGCGAGAAAGAGACAGGGATAGGGAGCGCAACTTCTCCACCCCACTGATACCCTCCGCTGTGGTGCTGCCCGGCGACAACAACAACTTTGTGGTCGAGGCACTGGCACGAGCTGCTGCTCCCACACTGGACGCCTCTGATCAGCGGTCGGAGTCCAATTGGAGCACCGATGTGCTGGCCAGCGATTCCGAGAAGCTGGCTGAGATCGATACCGATGACAATGTGAGCATTACCGCCAAATCGGACATTGTGGCGCCTCTGCCACTCGCCGTCGTTCTTGACGATGGTGAACAGACGCCTGGCAGCAGCGGCGATGGCGATGGAGATGCGGATGGTGATGGAGATGCTGATGGCAATGGAAACGCCAGCGCCAGTGAGCGGAGTCAAGAGGATTCCGCCTTTTTCGATGCGGTCAACTCTTATGATGATGCACATCATTATCAGGCATCCTCGTCGCTGGCGCGTAGTTCGGTACGGACCAGCTACCATGGTTTGGGTGGCGACAGTGGCGATAGCAGCTTCCAGCAGCAGTACAAATGCAGCGCAGCGGAGGGCAGGAAGAGCACACCCCTAATGGGAACCGCCTGCATGCGACGACAGACATCCGCCGAGAGCAGCATTTCTAATCAGAGTCTCAATTTGGAGGAGCCTCAGTCGTCGACCAAGCAACAGTCGCTGCAGCAGCAGCATCATCACCATCATCATCATCATCCACATCCGCATCACAAGAAGAAGAAGCAGCATGCCAGCATGACTGTCAGCAATCAGCGTGATTTGATTGACTTTAGTGACTACAGCGAGGACAAGGATGAGCCGCCGGGTCTGGTGCAGCAGCTGCTGGACAAATTTGGCGATGAGCAGCATTCGCGAGGAGTCGAGCATCGTCGCATCTCCATGGAGCAGCGTACGGCGAGTGTGGACGGACGACGCAATGGGATTCTTGCCGGTGCCGGCGCCAGTAGTGGTGGGAGTGAGCGGCGTCACCAGAGTCTCAACTACGAGAACCACGAGATCATGCTGCAGGCGATAGTGCCAGCTCAGCCCAAAACGGATGATGATAAGCAGCAGGAGCAGGAGGAGATGCAGCTGCTTTGTGCACAGACACAGCAGTTGCATCTTCATCCAACCCCATCCAAGCCAAGCAAGGCAACCGGCGCCATACCAAAAAGCATCAGCTTTGATGCCAGCGCAGACAAGGAGAAACATCGCGGCCAACGGGAGCAGCGGGAACAAAGCGCCGGCATTTTAAACAAACTGAAGCAGGGCATCTTTAAGAATCGGCGCAGCAACAACAGCAACAGCAAATCCTCCACAACGGCTAATCAACGATTAAGCATTAGTAACAACAACAACAGCAACGTGATCGAACAAAATCGCAGCGTCAGTTTTGATCCCAGCGCCGCCTGCGTCAACTTTAACACCCACTACTGTGATAGCAGCGAGGACATATTGGCCAAATACAGACGCAAGGTAAGCAGCTCCAGTGACGCCACCAACTCCGACTCCACGGGCAATGGTCATGGACATGGACATGGACATAGCCACAATCTACCAGCTTCTTCAGGTCATGGCCAAACCACTAATGGCGGGTAAGCAATCAAATCAATCATATGCAATACAATTGTTTTTAAATTTAATTGTGTTCATTTAATTAATTATTTACATATATTTAGTGTCAGCTAAGCGCAGCCGACCAGAGTATTTGAATATTTATAAAACTAGCTAATTTTATCTATATTAACAATAAAATATAAACTGTGATTTCAAATTGAATGGAAGAAAAAAATTTAAATAGTTAAAAGTTCAAAACTAAGAATATGTTTGTTTGTAGAAAAGATATAAAAAAAAACAAGAAAAATTGCAAATTTTTTAAGAGTTGCATACATCTGAGTAAGAGTTCCGTTTAATTATAATTGGCAAGTAACAATTGAAGTGAAACTTCCGCGGAATGAAAACCACCATAAAAACAGCAAATTTTGAAAAACAGCGAATCATTTTTGAGCTGTTTTTTAATATTAAGTTTTTCATTCCGAAATTGTTTTGCTTCCAGTGTAACTTGCCCTTAAGCAAAATAAAAAGCGTTGTTTCGCGACAAAATATTAAAGTTGATTAAGTATTGTATTTATAAATCATAATATTGCTATTTATTAGATGTCACAGAAATCCCTTTCAACTAAGTTTAGCTTAAAAGCCAAATTGCTTTCAATTTTCACATTCAAATTGAGGTAGTCAACGAATTTTGTGAAAAAACAACAGAATTTTTTGCTTTTTGCGAATCGATTGATGAAAAATTAAATTCATACTTTATCTGTGTGTCGGTGTATTTAACTATTGTTTTGAAAGTGACACAATTTTTTTTATCAATTTCCGTTTTATGGAAATGCCCATGTATCAAACGTGGAAGTGGATTTTCAAAAATAATATATATATTTTTACCTGCCCAACCAGAGCACATTAATTTTTGGACCTCTCCTTATCTCTTTCTTACTCGTGTACGTGTAAATTTGTTTCTCACTCTAACACTATTTTTCTGTATCCCCGTCAATCCACAGACAATTGCCTGGCGTGGTGTTCAGTAGCGTTAAGCAAAAGCTGCGCACAGTCCTATCGAAAACAGATCTGCATAGCGGCGACTTTAGACAGACGACGTTAAGACCGTTGGACGCGACGCCATTGCAGACGTACCTGCAGATTCAGTTGGCGCAGTGCATCAGTTTGCAACGGCTGCCGCAGATATCGCACGTGGCGGAGGCACTGCGTTGCCTGGCGCAACTGGAGAGGCCACAGCATGCCCAGCTGCTGTTGGAGCTGCAAAACGATCTGGAGCGAAGGAAGAGTTACTTGCAGTATTTGCTGGTGCATCGCCAGCAGTTGCTGTTACGCTCGGAGCAGCTCGATCAGCTGGAGAAGCGACTACGAGGCGAGGCATTGAGCTGCCAGCGTTGCATGTTGCAGTCGCTGGTTCGGTTATATTTGGGACGGCAGCAGAGCAAGCTGCAGGACTTTCAGTCCGAGTTTGCTCGCCTCAGCGTCAGCGATGAGCGGCTCGAGCTGATTGAGGAGTTCGTTGAGGGTTTGCTGGAGGAGATGTGCGACGGCGGCTTGCAGGACGACTTTCAGCGTGAAGCGGCCCGCGATGCCATTGAGCGATTGCTGTTCGAGCAAATGTACGACCAGGTGATGTTTCCCAACGAAGATGCTGATGTGTCCAGGGATGAAGTGCTGGCAGCACATATTGGCAAGCTGCAGCGCATTATACATCCAGCACATCCTGCACTTTGCATCGCCCAGGAGTACCTGGGCGAGGCGCCCTGGACGTTTGCCCAACAGCAGCTCTGTCACATGACAGCCTATAAAACGCCTCGTGAGAAGTTGCACTGCATCATTAAGTAAGTTAACTTATACTTAAAGCGCAATTGAGCTTCATTTATTGTCATTTCCATTTCCATTTTCAGCTGCATCTCTAGCATCATGAGCCTCTTGCGGATGTCCAGCGGTCGTGTGCCTGCCGCCGATGATGTCCTGCCCGTGCTCATCTATGTGGTCATTATGGTAAATACTCAATGACATATATACGTGTACTATAATTATTTACCCATTGATAATCTCATCAACAGGCAAATCCTCCTTATCTGCTCTCTACAGTGGAGTACATCAGCTGCTTTTTGGGCAAAAAGCTGGACGGTGAGGATGAGTTTTACTGGACGCTCTTCGGTTCGGTTGTCAAGTTTATCAAGACCATGGACTACCTTGACTAATGCTACCAAGGGCTTTAGTTAAAGTTGTTATATACTAAACTTTCGTTAGTCTTAAGTATTGCATCGAGTTTTGTTTTATCAATGTTCAATTTGTTTGTTTCTTTTTTTTTTGTATTTTTGTATTTGTAACTTGATGTCCAGTCAGTTGTTTTCCAGCCAAGTTTCGCTGTGCGTTCGATATTAAGGCATGTTTGATATTTCTATCTTTATTTGTAAGCATAGTTCTACTTCTATATATACAATACAAATATACATATATTTATTATATGCTCAGTTCATGTACGAAATTTACACATGTATTAAATTGTTATAAATATATTAATCAATGGCGGCTATAAAACAAAAATATATTTTTAAATGACAGCTTCTTAACTGTCTTAACTATTTTTCGATGCTTGCATTACATTTGTATACTCGTACATCTTAGTGAGTACGTACAATATATATATATACATATATTTAAGCATGCATGAAACATGAAAATCAACTTAATATTCCTTATTGTGTAACACAAAATAAAGCAAATTTAGAAGAATTCAAATGTGTTTCATTATCGTAAACTTTGTCTTTAATAATATATAAATCATGTCTATATACTTTATTCACTATAATTATACATAACTTTGCTACTTAAAATCGAGGCTGCAAGCCTTTAAAATATTGAAAATGGTTTGGTTCGATGGCCCTAGTGTAAATCTTGATTTAATTTATTTAAAACGATATATTTTATTTTCTATTTTTCCATGAGTTATGAAGACTTACTACGATTAAAATTATTATTGTTTTTTAATCAATTTTTTTAATTAAATTAAGCTTATATTAAATTATAGATTTTTAATATTTATTTACTGGTTGAAATACGTTTACAACTATTTAAATCAAGCTTGAATAAATATGTTCCAATAAAACGCATATCTTCGACAATCTTAGGAAATCGAAAGGAAAACAATCTAAATGCTTGTAAATTTAAATCTTAAAGAAATGAAATCAAACAGTTTAGTAAAATCTAAAATAATGCCTTGCAATAATTCCGACACGATAAGAGAATTTATTTCATTGTTGGAACGTTTATTCTTTCTCATAGATATACTCTGAAATAACGAAGCAAATCTTTTAAAAAAAATCAAAATAATGTATTTATCGAGTTTTAATAACTACATATGAAGAAATTCAACAACTTGTGAAATTAAAAAAAAAAATATTTAAATGCAACAATATTACAACAAAATGGAAATCAGACTTGGGTCGGGTATAGATTTCAGAGCCGATAATCTATAACATTAAGTTTGGATTAACACGCTGAGATTTCTTCTTGAATCAAAATGTTTAAGGAAATAATGTCTCCATGAAAGAATCGCATAGTGTTGAATCGGACAAAGAAAAATGTGACAAGAAAAACAAATAAATTGATACGTGTACATAAAGATAAATTATGGTGTATCCAGGTGGTGTATTCGGTGAAGAGTTACAGAGAGACAGAGTCTACTGCCGCAACACGTACTTCTCCAAGTTGGCGTCGCGCCCGCCCATGAGATAGCTGTTGATCCACATTTGTGACATGATACGGACGCCTCGCTGTTGCAGGTAGGCAAAGTCAGGAGCGGCCAGAGGCGCCTTCTTCACGTCCATGAAGCAATGCGTGGCGCTATCCGCAGTCGGGTCGGAGCTGAACGGCGACTTTGGTTCCAAAATGCATGCGCCGCCAGCTCGCAGCACATTTTTGATGGCGTCCAGGCTGCGCTCCTGCAGACTAAGTATAACACGCTGACCTTGGAAGGCTCCTTCACAGTCGCCGTCGCCGTTAGCGCCACCAGCTGACAATTCGGTACGCCAGCGATGTGCAGCCACAGCAATTGGCTGCTCCTCCGGCGACAAGGCGGGCAGATTGAGCGCTTTAGGATTGCCCCACTCGTACAGAGACTCATCAAGAAAGGCGCCACGGGCGTGACACTGCTCGATATAGTGAATGTTCAGGATCCACTTGCCAGCTGCCATGCAGCCGAGCAACTTCTCGCCGCGATTGGGACGCTCGCATAGGAGATGTGTGCATGCGGGATCATAGTTAACCAGATTATGACAGATGTTGCCGCCCAGTGCCTTGATACGCTCCATGAGCAAAGTGCGCATCTGCTCATCATCGCCGCAGGAGATGCTAAAGCAAGGTGTCCCCGGATGACGCATTAGCGGCGATGTGTCGTCAGCGCTTCGCTTGGCTCCATTGAACTCGGCTGGATCTCGCCAGTCCACGATATCCTCGCTGGCGGTAAGGGCGAATCCCTCCGATTCGAACGGCTGCACATATTGCACCTCGCTCCTGGTCTGACCCTCATGGTCACGCTTCAGGCTGCTGCGTCGCGACTCTCGACTCTTGAGGTAATCGGTGATCTGCTTTAGTTCCGACATGTTCTCCGTCGCCGACTCCTCAAAGCTGATTTTGTCAAAATTGATGGTGCTACCATTAGGCAGTTCCTCGCGACCAGATGCAGTTCGAGTTCCAGTTCCAGTTCCACTTCCTGTTGCAGTTAAACTTCCTGTTCCTGGACTTTGTGTGTTGGGTATAAACGGTGAACCGGGTGCAGATGGTCTGGCTTGGAAGAGTGTTCTGCCCACCTGCTGTTCCTCTGGCATTTTTGGCTGCTCCTGCTGCTGACTCTGTTCCTCATAGTCTATGCCAAGAGTTTCACAAGTAATGCGCATCACCCGCTGCCTGATTACAGAGATTGGAGTGTCCGGCTTGATCTGGTGCTTGGGCAGACGCCAACGTCGCTCAAAGTCATCGGCCATGCGCTGCTGGAACTCGGGCGTCAGACAGAAGTTGGGTATGCCCGGAGCGGGTCGCGACGTCTGACGGCGATTGACGGGCGTGCTCGCCTGTCGCCGGATACGCTCCAATTCGGGTGTCTGGTTCTCGCGCATCTCACGGATTATCTGGCGCACACAGTCGCGTGCTTGGCTCGTGTCCAGTCGCTGCACCACCTGCTCTAGAAAGTCAAAGTTGCATGCTCCTCCTCCCGCTCCTCTATGATTAAGAGGCGTGTGTGGCGATTCCGGCGTAGCTGAGGAGCCGCCCGAGCTGCGGCGTCGTGTGCTGGGCAGACCGGTGACCAATGCAGAGACGCGGGGATTGCGCAATGGCGTTAATTCCGGCGGCGTCGGCGGCGGAGGCAGTGCGTCCATTTGTGGATGCTGTTCCTTATCCTCCTCTTGCAATGTGACTTGGTCCGTCTCCTGATTAGAATGGGAATGGGACTGATGCATGGGCGTCTTGTTTTGTGTTGTTTGAGGCGTAAGTGTCTTGTTTTTGTTGCTCTCCTTGAGCCTGGGTGATCCGGGGAATTGGCTGGCACTTTTGCCCACCAAGAAGCCGTCAAATGGCAGCTTCTCACCACGCTGAGCGCACTGCAGCAACCATTGGGCGTTGACCACTGGATAGCCCCATTTGATGGCGCCCTCGTACTTGGAACCCTCGGCATGTGAGCACACCAACAATGGTCGCTCCTTCTTGACGAATGCCTTGTTCAGTGTGGCGCCCTGCAGCTCCGCCAGCGCATTGATGAAATCCCGCTCCAGTCCCGCATATATGGACACCACAATGGTCATGCCGCGCAGCTGCTCCTTTTGTGCAGGGAATGGAACTGGACGATGATAGTACTCCAGGGGAAGCAGCTTGTTTTGCTTCATGCAACTCTCGAGATACAGCTCCGTAACCACATGACGCGCCTGCACCGGCAGCACAGACTCATCCAGAGCCTGCTCAAAGCTGACAATGGCATAGTCAACGGGATCTGTGTAGGTTGGAGGTACCAGACAGCCCTGGGCAGCCTTGCACTCGCTGACCATCTGGTCATAGAGCTCGCTGCTGAAGCACGCCTCGTGGACGTACACCGAGGCGCCCATGAAGTAATCCAGCTTGTCAAAGTCTATCGACAGCGTGCTGGCGCTCAGATCGGGATAGGCAATAGAAGCAGCAAGTGGAGCAACTGGAACAACTGAAGGAGGTGCAGCTGGTTCAACTGTGAGTGACAGCTGTGTAGAGCTGGCGGCGGGCAAAGCCATGACAGGCTCCTGCTCCTGTGAGTAGTGTGTCAACAGATCCGGCTCCGGTTCGGGATCCAATTCCGGCTCTGGTTGAGCTGCTGCTGTACCCTCGAAGAGCTTCTTCTTAATGGGCACCGTTGGCTGCTTGAAACTGTGATTCATGGAGCGCAGAGTGCGCTTGCTGCCGGGTGAAGCAATCACGGGTTGCTCCCCGCCATCCGGCAAGGTAATCCGGTGCGGCAGCTCGTTGGCAATGCGACCAGCGCGAATACTTTCCAAGAGCCACTCCAGCTGCACCACCTGCACCGCAGCAAGGAGTCCATCGAGTTGCCACTGCCGATAGGCGGCATTGTCCAGTTGCCCGACAATGATGTGGGTGAGACCCTCGTGCGGATCATCGTAGCGTGTGGCGCCGCCCGTGTTGAGCACACGATTCAGCTTCTCCCGCTCCGCAGCCCGGAAGCCGCTCAAGTAGACACAGCAGCCGTCAAGAAAGCTTCCCGCCTGCTTCGCCTTGCGCGGACAAATCTCCGCGAGCGTCTGCTGATACAGCTGTTGCTTCTGGTTGCTGCTGCTGCTGTTGGTTGTAGCCTGCTTTAGGAGCTGCTTGTTCACATTGCCGCTGCCGCTGCTGCAGTTGCTCAGCGTCTCATTCACAGTGGTATTGTCGCTGCACATGCGCCGACCAGCTCCGGTAGAGACAAAGCTGATGCTGGAGAGGTCGGATAGCTGGGTCTGATCCGCAGCAGTTTGGTTTGACTTGGACTTGGTGGGTGTGGAGACCTGTTTGCGGGGACGCACCTCGTACTGTTTGGTGGGCAGCGCATAGCCACGCTCCTGGCTATCGAATATCCACTCCGGCAGCAGGATGTCCTTTTTAAAGCGCACCGCCGCTTTGTATTTCTCCGAGTCCGTCTTGGACTGTTCGGTGATGACAATGTCCACCTGCTGGGAGCGAAAGGCGCGATGATAGATCCCACCGTTCTCATTGACTAGACGGATGACGGCATCCTTGCGAGACGTCTCCAATCCGCTGCACGTGATGTTTGCCCCAAAGAATGTGGGCAGACGATACTTGTCGAACTGTGAATCCTTGGCATGGATGTTGCTACTATTTTGACTATGACAGCAATCCCAGACGCGCTGCACCCAGTCAACATGCATGACGGGCACATTGTTCAGCGTCGCGTGCTCGTATTTGTTGGACTTGATGGTGTTCGATATCAGATGAGTGATGTTGCGTCCAAAGTTCTGGAAATAGTGTCCGCCCATCCAGTGGATTAACCGTTTCAGCTCATCCTTCTCCTTGCTGGAGACTCCGGTCGCAGAGATCTGCAAGTCACGCATTGCCGTTGAATATACCGGACTGCTGCCCAACGGTATCGGCTCGCACTTAACCAGACACTCCACAATGCACGGCGGACCCAGCACCAGTGCCTTGGTCATCTGCAGCTGATTAAAGAGATCGCCCTCGAAGTGGGCCATCACAAAGACATCCTTCTTGGTCAGGCCACCGCCGGCAATCAGTGGAAAGCCCTCGCTTGGCCGAATCTCACGGATCTGCGTGTCCGCCAGCTGCTCTCGCATCAGTTTCAATGCTTTCCCGTATTGCTCCGCGATGGCGCCATCTGTCTCGCTCTTTGTGTTGTTCACGAAATACGCGCATATCGATTCATCCAGACTCATTCTCGCTTTATTCCACAGTTGGCGAATCCTGACGCTTATTTGGGGCCTTAATTTTTGTTTTTGTCAGCGCTTTTTGGCGCGCCTTGTGATGTGTGTCAGTGCCAAAAAACTAGGGCTGCAAACTCACTTACGATAGGACACAACGCTATCGATAGTTCAAAAAGTCGATACTTTCAACAAGTGCAGTTAATTTTATTTAATTCAAATTTTTTAATTAAATGGATAAAAATGTAAATTGGGCATCCAAAAAATGTATTTAATTAAACAAAATTACAAAAAAATTGGGATCAAACATGTAATTATTTTGTACAAAATTTGTATATTTTATATATATTTATTACTTTACTTGAAACACATTTGAATACCTTGGATATAAAATGACTATTGTTTTTAGGTTTCTATTGGTTTTTCTTATTAAATTTAATTAAAATAATTTGTAATATTAAAATTTCTAATGGAACATTCGATTCAATTGAGGAGCTACATTGTTTCGTTCAGAATAAGCTTGAATGAACGGATCATTAAATGATCGAATTAATTCATTTAGCATGCTTGAACTATTTTGATCAAATGTTCAGTTTTATTTAAATTTTTAATATGATAATATTTTACGCAATTGCAATTACTATTATATTTAAACTTTAAAATACATTTAGGACAATAAAATGATACATTGTGAGAGTGGAAAATAGTTTGGGTATTCCATAAACAGATTCAGATTTGGTTTTGATTATATAAAAACAAATCTGAATAAGTTTTGCACACTGATTTGATTTTGTTTTCGAGAATTTAAAAAAAGGCTCGGAAACACAAATTGACTTAAGAAAGTGTAAAAACAATTTTTTTAGACTTTTAAACAATCGCTTTTTGCAGAATAGGGCAATTAGAATAATACTTTTTGTTCATGATGCTTAAGATGCAATTCACACATTATCAGCTCCTTTTTATCTTCGTCCTTAAATTATTTTAGTGCTTTAGCTTTGATTTCAATTCCCTTTCTTAGCTGTCATATGCATCTGGGAATTGAAATCAAATCAGAGCAGAAACCAACTTTGTAACGAAAACAAATCTGAGTCTGTTTCAGGAATACCCCAATATTGATATAATATCGATATAATATCGAATAAAAGATTCATCTCGGTCAAAAATCCACACTCAACGCGCGGCAATTAAAACTAAAATAAACATAATCATGTTTATTAAAATAAATATTCTCAGCGACGATTGTCAACTGATCATAATTAACAATTTACGCTAACAAGGCGAATAAACACTATTCGAAGCAATCAAAGAAAATCCGACAAATCGTTTAAACTTGAATTTTCAAATTTTGACCTGTACCGCATCGAAGTCTGCATTAATTACACTAGGCAACAAGTTTTGAATTATTTTTCTGGATTGATTTTTTGGATAGATATGGGGTCCCAAACGACGAAAAACAGTTTTTTTTTTTCATAACAGAATTTTTTCTTGCCGCTCTTTAGTTTTACTTGAGAATGCTTAAGCCGATATTAAAAGCATTAAGCATTAAAAGCTAATAAATATATCTGTATTTCATTTAATCAAGTTATATTAAGCAAGTTATATTTAGAGCTTTTAATTTTTGAAGTAAATAAATAATTTTATAAGTTTTTGAAGTGAAACTTCTATAGGCGCGTTGGGAGTGAATCGAAAATACGCTTGACCGCGTGTGTAACGAAAAACCAACACCATAAAAGAGAGCTTGATAAAGCTTTAATATGTTCTGTTCTCTTAGATGCTCTCAGCACTGATTTATTATTAGGTTGGAATATCAAAGCTCTGACTTTGCTACTCCTAATTACATACATACACACATGTACACATGCAAAGCTCAAAGCTGCTCTTTCTACTCTGAGTCAAAAGCTCTAAGCTTGGCTTGTTTCCCGTTACGTTATCGCATGTTCCTCTCGTGTTTGTTTTGCGCGTCATTTTAACATGTATGTATGTATGTATGTATGTATGTATGTATGTATGTATGTACGTATGTATGTACATATGTATAAGAATGGATTAGTTGAGTGCTTAATTTGTGCAAGTGAAACTTTGCACGCTCTGTGTTTAAGCATATATATGTATGCATGTACATATGTCGTATGTATGTATGTATGTATGTATGTATGTATGTATGTATGTATGTATGTATATATACATATTCTATATGTTTATTTGTATAGTATGTAAATATAGTGTGATTTGTTTTCAATGTCTTGTAAGATCTATTTGCTCTTCACACGACGACAGTTTTCAATTACACAGCGAGAATTCTAGTGACAAGCAAACTTGTATAAAGAAGTGTGCAAAAGAAAAATTGAAAAAATTGTCATCTTGAAGTTTAAAAAAAAAAAGGCCACTACCGTATGCACTCCTAGGAAGTTTCACTTCAATCGCGTAACTTTTTACGCACATCTTTTTTTTTAGCTTTTATTACTTTACCTTTTATTAGCAAAGCTGAATAATTTGAGCATCGTTTAAAATATGATTGATTAAAATCTATGGAGAAACGGCGATATAATAATATTTTATATCAAGGGAGGTTTTTTTGATTTTTATGTCACCCTTTTGGAGTGGTATTGACTATAGTATAAGAAATGATTGTGTTTTTTTGAGATATCTTACAGAACATGAACTAGTTATTGTCTTACACATTATGACCGAAGATGGTTTAAATCGGACCACTATATCATATAGCTGCCAAAGAGACGGCTCAGTCTAAAATCAACTTTTAGTATTAAAAATGTTTTTTTTTTTTTAGATATCTTAAACAACCTGATGTATTTAAGGTGGTAATATACATCCTGACCCACTTTGTTTCAGAGCGATTTTTTATATCATACAGCTGACATAGGAAAAATCGGTCGAAAATCAAATTTAGTACAGAGTGCCTGTGCACAGGGTATCCTACTGTCGAGCGTGCTGTTTTAGACTACAGTAAAAGGTCAAAGATTATATTTTGGTGTTGTACTTTTAATTCCAGTACCACAAAGCAACGATACAAAAATAAACTTCTAAAAATTTTTGCCTGTTAAGAACATTTTATATTTAAAACAAACTTCATAGACTCCTGTACTTTTTTAAATACGGGGTCTAAAAATATGGCACCCTTAAATACTATATATATGTATGTACAAAATATGGTAATGCCACGCAAGTGGCAACGCTTGTTGCAATTCAAATTTTAACGGCTGTTGGGCGCTCGGACTCAGTTTAAAATCATTCAAAAAATCTCTATTGCTTGTAATAATAAAACCAATCTTGCATGAGTTTCACTGTACAATATCTATTTATTTCAGTTTCATTTAATACATATAAATATAACTTATGTTTGCGTTGTTTGCTACACATTTTAGTTAAATTTTATTTCAAATTCCGTTAATGTTTATATATTAATTGTGTTGCTGCTGAGACTATTGAAGTTATTTTTCTCAGTTGTTGATAGATAATAGACGTATAATTAATTGATGAGAGGGGACAGTTAAGTATAGTGAGAAGAGTTTAAACTGGGTTTTATTATACAAAATAATACAAATCATATAGATTACATATTTATACTTTCGTTCACTGATAATCAAAAACAATTAAAGTTAATCAAATAAATTAAATACCGCTATGTAGGCCTTATATTGCTAAATAAATCAAATTAAATGCATCTGTTAGTCAAATAAAAGTAACGCGAGCTTAACTTGGCCAAAACAAAGGCGAAATGAAAAAAGGAAAAGTAGATGTGTATAAATAGGTATTGTATGTATAGTATGTATATAGGGGACACAGAAACTTGACTAAAATTCTATACAAATTCGTGTGCATTTCGTTAAATTCATTAAAGTTGCGACGCGTTTTGATTTAAATTTGGTTCTTAACTTAAGATCTAGAGTCTACAAATACAGTTAGCGCAAAAAAAAAAACTATATTAAAGTTAATTAAAATGACAGCAAAGGAGAGACAAAGATGGCCACTGTGTGTATGTAGGAGCAGGCTGGCACATCTACGCACAGGTGCGCGCTCGGCGTTGAAAACGTTTCATGCGTCGATACCAATCGTCTTTCCATTCGATAACTATCGAGCGCGGACCAATGCCCAAATAACCGGGCGGCGCTTCCGAGTCCCGGCCCAATATCAAATAGGATCTGTAAGAGACAAATAGTAAACATCATTTAGAATTGGTAGAGCATCTTTTATTTTATTTATTTTTGCCCAAGGCTACGCCGTTAGTGCAATAGCTCATAAGTTAGTTTAAGTTTTCTTAACTCTTATAACTTGTTATACCCTGAGCCCATTGAAAATGGGCAAGAAAGGGTATAATGTGTTTGGCAGATTGAATGTAACAGGCAGAAGGGGGCGTGGCAGACCCCGCAAAGTATATATATATTCCTGATATGTTTGAACGCGTCAATCGCAGGAACCATAAGAGCTAGAGACTTCAAACTTGATATGTAGGTTCCTGGATAACATAGGCAGATCAAGTTAGTTTTTATTTTTGGATCGGATTAATCTCAGAAACCATAAGAGCTAGAGACTTCAAACTTGGTATATAGGTTTCTGGATAACATAGGCATATGAAGTTTGTTTTTATTTTTGGATCGAACCACTATATCATACAGCTGCCATAGGAACGATACATCGAAAATGAAGTTTTAGTATAAAAAAGTTTTTGTTTGTTGAGATATCACAACCAAAGTGACAGAATCTGGGCTGGTATTATACATCCTGACCAAAATTGAATAAAATCGGTTCACTATATCATATATCTGTCATAGGAACAATTGGTCGAAAATAAACTTTTTATTAAAGAGTACCTAGGCTCAGGGTATCCTACTGTCGACCGTGCTCCACTTTAGCCGCACTTCACCGCGAGCAAAGCGAGCGATGCGAGCAGGGGGCGAAGCCTCCTTTTATTTTGAATCGATATTTGCTACTCGATCTACTATTTTCCGATATATCGACAGCTCAATACTTATTTTTGGCCATTTTCTATAATCACTATTTATAATGCTTATTAACATTTGTACTATTACTATTAGGGCCGATTTTTCAATATCTCCTTTAAACCTGTATAGTATGTAAGACAATCTGTCATATATTTTTATTTTATCCAATTATTAATCTTTGATTTTAGTATTGTAAGCTTTCGATCAAGTTGATTCTTACCTGTTTACTTTGATCTTGGGACAGCGGCACTCTAAATTCTTAATCGGTATGATCCAGGTCATAGGACCCCGTTTCAGCATTGTATTCGGCATTCCATAGGCGCTTGTTTTGCTGCGTTTGAATACCGCTTGAATTTGGAGATCGTAGCGCGCCGTTTCGCTGTCGTTTGGATAATCCGGAACGCTGCCGCTGTTGCTCCCAGTTGCTGCCCGAAACCCGTACTCCTGTTCGGTCCCCGGCTGTTGATCCATTTCGTAGTCCACGTCCGGATCCATTTCGCGCCGTCGCTCGCTGTTGGCCACCTCGCTGCTTGTATCCCGACCAATTACTTTGGCCATTATTGCTACGAATATGAATTGGAGAAATTTAAGAAATTGATTCAAGAATATATGTACATATGTGACTATATTGAAACTTACCGTAGTCTCTTTTGCAGAATTTGTTGAGGTTTAACCTTTTGGTGCTTATTTTGCATTTTTCGCATTCTACGGATAAACGAGAAGGGGTAAAAGAATAAAAGGAGAATTAGCAAGATTTTGAGCATTGTGCTTCTCTGTAATGAGATGAATTTTTTTTATTGATCGCAGGGAGACCTTCAACTGGTTGCTACGCCTACTTTGACGCCGTCGCCCTTGGTTTTTACTGCGTGCATGCGTTGGACAAACTTTTGTTGTTTGTAGTTGTAGTGTTTGTGTGTTTACAATTTAATTGCACAATTTATGTCTTTATGGGCAATGCCAATTAGCGTGTCGAACAGAAACAGAAACTGAAACTGAAAAAGCAGCAGACGCTGCTGCAGCAACAATAACATGAACATTAAGGCGCGATCGGCATTACATTAAAGATATCACTTGTGCCCCCAGACCGAGACCCAGACCCAACACCAGACCCAACCCCCACCCAGGCTATAGTGTGGCCGCCAATGGCGCGGCGTAAGGTTGCCATTGCCGTCTTTTGTGAACTACAATTAGCCAAGGCATTTTGTTATTGTTGTTGTTATTTGTTATTGCTGTTGTTTGTGAATGCAGCAATGCAAATTGTATCGCCTGAAGTTCTTGTTTCGTTGTTGTTGTTGTTGCTAGTTGCTACCAATGTCACATACGTGACACAATTGGACGCATAAACTTTTTTTTTTTATATGAGCAAATGCTCGATTGAGTCGATCAATTCGATCGATAACACTAGGCAACAAAATCGAACTTTTTGGCAGTTACAAGAACCAAACCCACTTTTTTTTATAGATATGGGGCCAAAAACGACGAAAACATTTTTCTTTTAATTTTGAGATTTTTTTTTTAGAATTTTTAAAAATTTGGATAGATAGTTTTTTTTTCAGAGGTGCGCCCACATATGTCATCATCATACAAGAATGTCAAAACCGATTTATCAAAGCTTTACTTTTTCTGAAAGCTAATGAATATATATACAATTCATTAATACAAATTTTAAGATTTAATCCAGTAGTTTAAGAGATATCAATTCTTTAATTAAGAAAATGATGATTTTTCCTTAGCAATTTTTCTAAGCTTTTTTCACTTTAAAATTCGAGGAAAAGTCAAAAAAAAATTTATTATATTTAAATATCTATATATATATAATATCTCTATATTATTTGAATAGCTGCATTAATTACGCGTTGTTTAAGATATGATTCATCAAAATCGATGGAGAGACGGCGATATAATATTATTTTGTGTCCAGTCATGTTTTTGTCGACTTTTTTGACTTCGTTGTGGAGCGGCATGACCTTTAGTATAAAAATATTTTGTGTTTTTTGGGATATGCCAACAAAATCCCAGCCTGATTTTTGAAAAATTCTAAAAAAAAAAATCTTACCATAAAAAAAAGAACGTTTTTCGTCGGTTTTGGTCACATATCTATAAAAAAAAAGGTGGGTTTGGTTCTTGTAACTTTTGGGCTGTTGCTTAGTGTAATAATACAGTGAAAAAGCGGAGCGAGGCGCGGACGGGGGAGTCATTTCTAAAATTGTACGGCGGGTGCGCCAACATTTCGCGGGGCTCGCTTCTATTTGGTATTTAATGTGAATCACTTTAATTTCGGTGAATAGGTGCATTCAAGGAAGCAGGAGGGTGGAAGTGCGACTCTATTTGCCGTTAAGTGGCCTAGCGATATTTAGCCCAGCTATTTGCGGTCCTCACTCTAAAGTGCATTGGCCACGCCCCCCCAAGCCTCATCAACAAAAATGCACAGAAGTGTGCAAAGTAGTGAGAACAGCATAATTTGTCCAATAGCCTTGTGAAAATAATGCTTTGCTAATCTAATTAATTTTAAAATAAATTAAAAAAGCTTTTAAAATTTGACAGTATATTTTTATCCTGATATGTCCACATTTACGTTTATAATTCAAAGACCTCGTTGGATTAATCCAGAAATTTAGTGTTCAAAAAATAAGAAAAATTAAATAAATTGACGTATAATTAATTTCAGCAATTTTAAAACTTTAGAGTCACCCTCAAAATTTTCAATTATCTAAATTATTTATTTTATTTCAGGTTTGTCTGTTTCTTTTCATAACTTTTAAGCATTTTCTGCTGCTAGCATGTTTTACGTCATTCTTAACCTCTCTCTAATGATGTTTTCTTGAATTAAAGTTATTATGAGAACGTGTTCTTATTGAGTGTACAATTGACTATACTTGTATGTATATTCTACTATATCTAAAAACCGTAGAATTGCGTTCCAAATGTTCTCGTGTGTCGATTGCAATAAATTCAAAGTGACTCGTTAATCATTTAATTGTGCATAACATTAACATGTCATTAAATTTGGTATTCAAAATCAGATACGCGGCAAGGTCGATAGAAGGTGGTTGGGCGCTTGGGACCGTGCCCCAGGCTCACAGTGTGTGTGTGTGTGTGTGTGTGTGGCACTTACTTTAAATTAACTCAAACTCGACAGAATTTCAAATTAATTTAATAAGATTATCAAATTATAAATTCATAATTAATATTCATGTCGAGCAGTCTCGCTCTTTCCTCGTTTCATACTCTTCTTCTCTTATTTTATCATTTGCCCCACAACTTAACTAACACTATGAAATGCCAGCAAGGACTAACTTTTTAGTACTGTGCACATGTGTGTGTGTGTGTGTGTGTGTGTGTGTGTCTATGTCTGTGTATGTGTGTGAGGGAGAGAGGGAGAAAGAGTGGGTTGACCATCATTTGAGTGCGCTTCTTGGTTACAAGCGTGCAAGCTTTAACTTCAACTTCAACTTCAACTTGGGTTTCTTCGCATCAACTTTGCGCTTTTCTTTGCCATTGACAAATAAATTTAACTGGTGCCTTTTTTAAGCAGCAACTAAAAAAGCTGAGGCAGCTCCAGGGAAATGAAGATGGAGAGGGGGTTCATTGAGATGAAGGCACTTTGACTGAATTCGCATTTGCATTTGATGATGGATGCTCTTCTGGATGGGTGCCCAATTTGCGTATTTAGTTCTGAGGAGTTGTCACAGTTCCTTTTTCAGCTTTCAGATTTCAACTTTCATTTTAACTTTCACTTAAGTCTTATTTAAGTTTATGTCTGAGAGAATTATCGCTATCGAGCTAAAGCTCAAGAAAGACAGAGAGAGAAAGAGAGTAAAAAGAGCTGTGCTAAACTGTATATGGCTAAGTTTTTAGCATAGCAGGTACTCTTTTTATTCTATAGTACAAAATAAATTAGCTCGATGGCCGAAGTTGCTTGAGCTTTAAAAACTTTTTGTAATTAAGCAAAAAGATCTTTGCCACAAAAGTTTTAAAAATAATATTAATATTTTATTTTATTTTGTTGTCTTTTTAAATTTTACTCTGAATTTTACATTTTTATTCATGCACACAAACAATATTACACTGAAACTAGAGTTAGTATCAAAGCTATTGATTAGAGCTAGCTGAAGCATTTAATAAGTAAGTGCAATTTATAAAACGGGTCCAAATAATTATTCATTTCATTTGTTCGCTACAAAAACAAGTGGGAAAGGCTATAGTCGAGATCCTGACCATAGGATACCCGTTACTTATTTCAATATATGTATATAAATGTACTTTATATATCTACTTTACTTTTATTACTTTGATGGTTGTGATGGTTTTAAGAGATTTTCGGAGACGAAGGGGAGCTAGGCATAAATTAAAAACAAAACTTGAGCTGCGTGGGGTATATAGAATTCTGTGTGTACGTGAAGTATAAACATGAAAGCCCTTTTTATATAGGTACTTGTGGTTGATATTAGTTTTTTGTCTTGAAGTGATTTGCGTGATAATAGACCATAGTCTGTTTCTATGCGAACTAGTCTTTCAGTTATCTTGATGAAATTTGGTACAGGTTCGTCCGTCCTATCACTAGCTGCCATAGAAAATCAGTCAAAAATCATTATAAATTTCGAAAGTTATTAAAGGAGGCTTTGAAAAATTTCATTCTCCAAATTTGCACAGTTGTTTATGAATTGTTAACTTTTAATCAGTGTGAGAAATACTTTGAGCTAAAAACAGCTGTCGGAAAAAAAATTCAATTCACAAAAATCACAATAAAATTAAAGCTTTCATAAAGCTTTCTTAAAAAAACCTCAACCAAGCTTGCAGGACTCTACAAGAATATCAAATTTTCGGCATTTTGAAGATAACATAAATAATTATAAAAAAAAATATTTATTTAGTATTTATGTTTAATTGAAGTAAATCTTAAATTCTCGAATGAATTTATTTTCTTAAATTTGGATATATGCTACATAGTATAATATGATTATGAAGCGCAAACCGAGTGAGTGAGTGAGAGTGAGTGTTCTTTTAGGTCAATTTGTCATTGCATTTTCGCACTTTGGTTGTCATTCAGTGGGAAATCTTGACATAACCGCACCCATCGTCTGTTCCCTGCCCTGTGCAAATAGTTGACAACAATTAGCAGACGTTACAGGCAGCACGGCCATTGCACAGTGCCGCTTAAAAGTGTGCGGCCATTGTTGTCGCCGCTGTTCATTCATGAACAAATTAAATAAAGAAACTTTTTAATACATTTGCGTAGCGAGTTGTTGTTGTTCGCTGTTCGCTTTCTATTTGCTGCTCGCCATTCGCTTTGCCACTTTGTGCAAAGTTTACTTTGCTTTTTACTTGAGCACGCGCCACCTTAGGGCGCCACATTGAGGGAATGAGGGGCGGGGCGGAACGGAACGGAGCGGGAAGATGTTTGTAGTTCTTGGCTGCCTCGATGCTTCGCTGCTTGGCAGGCGGCTTAAGCATGATTTATGCCATTGTGGCGCATTCTGTTTGCTTGTTGCTGCAGCCGGCAGTCTCCAACCGTCCATCCGACGACATGCACTCTTCTGCTCCTTGCAACCCCCCCCCCCACTTTTCACCCACTCGCCCTACCTACACTCAGAGAAATATGCCATTCTAAAATTAGGTACGATCGTACTTGAATGTATACCGTTTTGTTCTTACAATTTCAAGATTGCTGTGCACTACAAATTTTAAATTAAGTATGAATCCAGCTTTTATTTAGAATTCTGACCGTCGCAGTTATTTGAAATAATAGTTCGATTTTAACCAAATAAAATCTGTGAAAATCTTAAGAATGTTTTGTACTAAAAACAAGCAATTTTTTGATTAGTTAAAAATGTTGGTGTACTCAAACTAGTATGTTTTCAATTTCAACAGACTTACAAAGTTTAAAACATACTTAAAATATACCAGAAAAATCTCATTTTGTAGTTATATTTAGCTCACGTAGTCATAAGTAGTATGTAAGACTGTATTATATTGGAAATAGTGTTATTTATTAATTATGTTTATCGCACTGTAAATATAATTAATCATTTATCGATTGCTAGAAAGCGCCCTCTGGCGTGAATAAGAGTTAGCTTAAGAATGTATGATTGGATTGGTAAATGCAGCAAGCGTCACTTTTAAAAGCGACGCTGCCCGGTTAAGACTGAATAAAATATAAAAGATCGGAAATCTGAGTGTTTATTAATTAAAATAACCCCTGACTATAATTTTAAGATTTCCGGACCTGCAAAAACCGAACTTGAAATACAATTTTTGTTCACAACTTAAGAAACTCCGAACTAAGACAGCTTTTGAGATGGTTTGTACTTGAATAACCCCTGTTTAAGTACGAAAATTTTGATTTTTTTCTGAGTGTACCTATAATGCCCAGCAGCAGTGGCAATTGTGACTAAAAGTTGCGTGCAAACATTTGCACTATCTCTGTTAAGTGCCGCCCACGCGGTCCATGTACTACTGTATGCAGTTGCCACTGCCACGCCCACGACCGCCCGAGAGTTAACAGCTTGCAGCTCGTTGCCTCGCTGCTTCTCCATCTTTCTCCCTCTCCCACCCCCCGCCCCCCCACTCCGTTTTGGCAACTCGGTAGCCGTTTTCTTCTTTTGAGGCCGCTTAACCGACAACCGACTGCACTTTAGCGGATTTGTGTTTTCTCACCCATTTGAAAGGATTACAAAACGAGGGAAGCGACGCGGCAAAAGTTTGCCGTCTGGAATAGTTAGTAGAAGAGGCCGCATTACTAAAAACACCAGCAACAACAAAAGCAACAACAACAACAAAAAGTTAGAGCGGTTAACACAAACAATATGGACACGAGACAGAAAGTGCGAGCGAGACAGAGACAGAGAGAGAGTGATGAGAGAACACTTACTTACCCCTGCCGCCCTCGGTGCGATAATATTGCGATTGGGCGGCCGCCGATGAGGCGCCTCTGTTGACGCCAACACCTCCAGTGGGCTCATTTGGCTCCGGCGCCGTATTCTGCGTATCCAGCATGTTGATCATGCGCGGTGGTTGTTCTGCGAATAGATTTAAATATCAATAACATATTAAAAGATTATCCAAAAATCTTTAATCAGCGAAAAAACAGTGACCGCTGCTCCTGAAAACAAGCAAGCAATGCTTTCAAACGTCAAATAATTTGTTAAGAAATTCCACAAGTTCAAAATGTAAATGAATTAAAACAAAAAAATAATTTTTACTTGAATAGAAATGCATCAAGAAAATGATGTTTGCATTTTTTAACTATGTATAATATACTTAAAACCTCTACACGAGGTAAAAGTCTAGTGCCGAAAGCAATTTCTAGCCCCAAAATTTCTGATATCCAATTTTGTGACGAACAAAATTGAGTTTAATATAAAAATTTTAAATAAAAATATATTCTTGATCAGTATAAACAGTCGAGTCGATATAGCTATGACAATTTCTGACAGTTAGAACGGGAGTAAGAGCTAATCAAAGTTATTAATAAAGTCATTATTTCAATACAATCACCTAAAAGTATGCAATAGTTACTATTTATTAGACCGTAATTTCTTTAAAGTACTTTTATATGTATTGAAATAAGTGACGGGTATCCTATTGTCGGTATCACCACTATAGCATTTTTGCGAAATTGCACAGTTGCGAAATTTCAAGTTTAGTCTAATTTTAAGTTTGGGTAGCATTTGTTATCAGTTTCTGATAATTTGGGAGTCGATGACAAAGGTGAACAACTTGTACAAAAAAAATGTTAGTATTGTCTGATAAGGAAACTGAAAAATACGATAGAAGGTAAGCTTTTAAATAATGTAGATTGGTTATTTAAGCAAAGCAGTTGTAGAACAAGTGCTAAGAATCCAACATGTCAATGAATTTTGGCTCTAAAGATGGCATCCTTATTCGGACCATGACGGTGGAGGATTACAAGCAGATCGATGTGGAGAGCGTCTATAGTGGAGAACCACTAATTACTTCTTTTGAGAAGGAAATGAAGGAAATTTATAAAGTGAGGAGGCACAAATTCGACGAATATCACATCAGTCTAATAGAGAAGGGCGACTGCTTGGTGGCTATCAATGAGAACGACAACGGACGCATTGTCGGACTGGTTCTTGCCTTAGGTCAGGTGCCAAGTGATCTAGAGGAGGAGCACAAGTGGATTACTCAAATGCCAGAATCTTGCCTTAAACGCCATATGATGTTAGTTTACGAAGGCAGAGCTAAAGCCAATTTCTTTGAGCGTTACGGAGTCTCCAAGCTCATCTACTCACACATCACCAATGTGAATGCCTCCATGCGAGGAAGGGGTATCGGAACACGTTTGGCTGCTGCTCTCATGGAGTTGGGACGAGCCAGGGGATTTCCCTTGATGACAGCTGCCTGCTCCAGTTTCTATTCGGCTCGACAAAAGGAGGCACTGGGCATGGAATGTGTTTACTCCCAGGCTTACGCAGACTACAAGGATAATGACGGACAAGTCGTATTTAATCCCCCAGCACCTCACACCCAACTACGTATTTTGGCCATCAAACTGTAGACAATATATATCTTCACATATTACAGATTATTTTGCGCGTGTTTAAGACTTTAATGTAATTAATCTTTAATTATTTGTGATTTAATATAATAAAATTTGAATCAATTATTAATATTCATTTAAAAAAAAATTTTATTTCTCTTTTTCGAATATAAAATTATATTATTATTAAAACTGTGTTCAACTTATTTTAATGTTGGTTTTAAATAAACTCTGTTAGCCTTCAAAACTAAATATGCTGATAATACTGAATCGATGGTAGAATGCCCGTAACTTATTTTAATATATATAAAAGTACCTAGTAAAAACTACTGCATACTTTTAGGTGATTTTATTAAAATAACCACTTTATTAATAACTTTGCTGCGGTTAAGTGATATTATAGATAATATTAATCGATAACTTTAATTACTATAAAAACTGTATTATGTTAAAAACTGTGGGTGTGGTGGTATTTTGCGATTTTCGGGGGCGGAAGGGGCGCGTCAAAAATATAAAACAAACTTGACCTACTGTCTGTCTTGGAGTCTGTGGGTAAAAGTTTGGTATCTTCATCTCTTATAGTCTCTAAGATCTAGGCGCTCACATGGACGGACAGACGGACAAACACACAGATGGACGTCGCAATATCGACTCGGCTGTTGATGCTTATCAAGAATATATATACTTTTTGGGGCCGGAGAAGCCTCCTTCCCCCTGTTACATACATTCCAACGAACACAATATATTAAATAACATATTAAAGGTTATTTAAGATGTAATTTTTAAAAATCGCCAAAATGTGCGCTAAAAACCGTTACTTCACCTGATAAATGTTATCTGAGTACCTTTTAAAAAAAGTTTAGAAGTTTAAAAAATCAAAAGCCCTTCAAAATACCTTTCCAGCGATATATAGGACATATCTGTTGGGGTCTAAATTTAAGAGACATTTGGCGTTTTCCCGCTAAACTAGTGAGTCTTTTAAAAAGTCGCAAAAAAGAAACATTTCAAGGCCATAAAAAATTTCAAATTTATTTATCTCTTGTCGAATTTTGGCAAAAAAATTTAAAAAAAAAATTATTTTGTCTAATGAACCAAGTAAGTTAGCAAAAGTTTAAGTATGCCATTCTGTTAGGTAGACCTAAGCCTTTCGATCGGTATGTATCTCGATCTGATCGGACAGTCGTAGCAAATTTTTCATAATAGCTGCCGCCGTCTGCAGTGATCCTGACAATTTAATTAATTTTCTAAAATTGAATAATCTTTGGAGTCTAAAAAATACTTTATTTTCACATTTTCAGGAACTAGCCTTAATACTTGAGTTTCTATCAAAATCAGTTGATTCAGAATTGTCATATAAAGTGAAATGAAATTTGGAATTAGTTTTACATGTGGTTTACTTACTGATGCAAGGCGCAATGTGGGAGCGACTCTGTTGGTAGCCGCGGGCACAGCGATTGCAGGTCAGTCCGGTGACGCCGTCCTTGCACGGACATTGACCGCTCGTGTTGTTGCAGATTTTGCCAGATGAACCGATCGGATGGCACTCGCAGGCTGAAAAATGGGAAAAGAACAGACGCACAAACAGTTGAAAGATGCTCATTGAGATGCCGTTTCAGATACAGATACATTTCATCAGCAGATACAATTGTATTTGTTGTTGCAGTCGCAGTTGCAGTTGCAGCTGCGTCGCGTTGAGAGCTTAATTGAGCTGGCCGCACTTCAAAGCCTTTTTTTCTCAATCGCAAATGCATTCGGAAATCAGCACACGAACACACACAGTCATGCATGTATGTAATGGTCAATATGGCGTTACGTTCATGGAATCTACTTGAATTTTACTTAAAGTTCCATTCAAGTTTTTCTTTTCACCGACTTTTTGGCCAACCAGCGGGTGACGACGGCCAAAGTTCTGTTTTTTCTTTTTTATCCTCTTTTTTTTTGCTCTCTGTCGGCTCTTGCCGTATACGTTTATGAGCCGTGGAAATATGCATTAACAGATAACAGAGACAACACCCATGTCTTCCTCATCCCCCACATTATCCACCGTCGAGATTCCAAATTGAGTGCACGCTGCCAGTTAAATGCTGGCCACTGCTGCCACACGGTTAATTGCAAATGAAAGTGCGAATATGCTTGGCCCAGGGACGGAATTTTACTATACATTCTATTTGCTTTAATATACGTCTTCCCCCTGCCCCTTAAACTTCTCGGCTTGCCCATGCACACAAAATTTGAATACACTAGATAACAGCCAGACTTTATATTAAAGACATTTTTTTGAAACCACTTTAAAAATAATAATGTGCCAAACAAAATTTAAAAATATTTTAAATTAAAGTTATTTTTTAAAAGCTTTTTTCCAGACGTGAGCTGAAACTTTTGACCATTTCCACCAAAATTTTGGTAAAGGCTCGGACCGTAGAGCAAGACTTGGGCTCGGTTTGCAAATCGGCTTATAGACCTTCTGAACCCAAAGTTTCGGTTCGAAACTTGGTTCAATTAAGTACATGGAAAATATTTTTATTGTATACCATTTTTCTTGATTTACATAAAAAATGAAATATTTAATTAAAAGAAAATTGACTTACTTAACAAACTACATTAGTTTCAAGATAACTTACTATTTTATGATTTGTATTCGAAGTTTTAAATATGTGCGCTATATTAAAAATGCATAAAGCCGAACATTTTATTTAAGAAAGTGGTTCGGTTCAGGTTCGGCTTCACCGAGTTTATAATATCAAAGTTTCGGTTCATGATCCGTTTCGGGCTGCTTAAAAACACAAGAAAACCGATGTCTGACCCCAAAATATGAATGCTTGCATTTAAATGTCAAAATTAAAAATTAAATAATTTTATTTTTTAAGTGGTACTAAAGGGCATTAAAAACATTTTAAAAGTAAATTACACTTTCTTGTTTTATGTTATGTGACAGCAATGTGAATGGATTTTTGAAGTTAAAAAATTACTTAGCCAGAGTGCAAACCAGAGCCACTCCTTGCACACCCCTCCCCGCCTACGCCCTTGGTCACGTCTTATGCTGACTTTAACCCAATTTTTTTTTGGCAGCATGCACTTTTGTTTTTTCTGTGTGACACTGTGCTTTGTGACATAGTAAGTTGCCGCAGCATGTTGCATTTTTTTTTTGTTTCGCTTTTAGCCCACCCTCAAATGACCTGGTCGAAAGCACTGAGTCAGCTGAGAACTCATCGGAGCTGGTTTACATATATAAACTAACCACGCTAGTTGGTTGCTTGTGGGCTTGGGCTCCTTTAGTTAATAAGCCGCTTTTGGCCACTCTTCAAATGAGGGCCCAAAGCCTTTGCAAGTCTGCAGCAAGAGAGAAACTGAGACGACACTTTGACGTGCTATGGTCTTCTTTGGTATAGGTTCAGTCCAGGGAATAGGGAATGAAATAGGGAATAGGGAATGGATATTGAGCTGGGAATGGGAATGGGATAGCGAAGGGGGATTGGGGAGCGGTAGCCATGGAGCAGAGTTTGCAACGTGCGTGCAACATTTGGTAATTTAATCCGATTTACAATAAATTAAATGCGATTTATATGCACACAGCGACACATCCGGAAGATAACAACAACACCACCAACAACAGCAGCTGTAACAACAACAACAACAACAATGACAATGCCAACAGCGACAGCAGACAATAATAACTTGCTACAACAACAATAGCACTTTAACCATTTTGCGCTCGTGTCCATTGTTGGGCTTCAGGGCATATGTACTCGTACTCGAACAGATATGGGGGCGGGAACTGGGTGCTGGTGTGAGGGCGTGGCAGCAACAATATGACAACAATATGGTTGTGTATACAACTCTGGGTGTGTGTGTGTGTGTTGTGCGGTATCTGAACGTGGCAGCACACACAACACTCTCAACTGTTAAAATAGCCAAGGCTGAAAAAAATAGCAGCAACAACGAGTTCATTACGCATCCTGCTCCATATCGTGGCATGGCTATGAACTGCGCTACAAATGTGCATAAAACCATGTGTGTGTGTGTGTGTGTGTGCCTCTGTTTTCCTGGCAGTTTCCATATGGCCCGTGCTGAGCTTTTTTGCGCATTGACCAAGGCAACAGATTATGAATTTTCATTATAACGAGACACGGAGATTCATACACATATACACACACACACACACGCACACACACACACTCACTCACTCAAAATCGCACTCACAGATAAACACACTAATTCCCACTCACAGCTATCTAGTATATTCAAAATTGACATTCTCAAAGAATGCATTCGAATAGTATAATTTTTATACCCTGTGCGGGTATATTAAGTTTGTGTATAGTATGTAACAGGCAGAAGGTGGCGTGGCATACGGCATAAATTATATATATATATATATTCATTATTTTGTCCGTATCAACGAAAAGATCTTGGAGTGTAGACTCTCTACAATATGAGGCAGATTGATTTTATTTAGCAACGCTAAGCTACCACCAAAACTTTGTGGTGAGTTTTTAATACTGGCTTATGTTTTATACATCCTGACTGAATTTGGTTCAAATCGATCCACTATATCATATAGCTGCCATAGAAACGATTGGTCGAAAATCAAACGTTTTTCATACTAAACTTGATTTTCGCTAGATTATTCCTATAACAGCTATATATAGTAGAGCGATATAGTAGAGCGATTTATAGGATTAACTAAAAAGCAAAATCTAATAAAACAAAAAGTTTTTCATACTAAAATTTAATGTTCACCCAATCGTTCCTATGACAGCTATTTGATATAGTGGTCCAATCTAAAAAAGAACAAACTTGATCAGGCTGCAATGTAAAGGAATCTACATACCAAGTTTGGTGTCATAAGCCTTCATATTTGGACATGAAATTTTCTATGTCGATTTATATGCGGTATAGGAGGCATGACCAAATTCTGAAACAAACTTGATCTGTTACACATGCCAGACCGGCCACATATTCCCATGCTGCTGCATGTACACGAATTGCTGATTCATTCAAAAGACATATGTATCAGTTACCAGAGTGTACCTTTCACCAGATCTACAGTCACCATCATCTCGCATTGAGGCACTGAATTCCGCACGAAAGGACGACCCAAATAGTCATATTGAATCACATTTGACTGGGCAGTTGGTCAATTTACCAAACCTTCTCGCCGTTTCGAACTTCCACAAACTCAAACTTGAATGTGAGTGTTCCACACACAAAGAGATGCAGTTGCAGTTCCGCATGTAACTGTCACTCACTCTCTATCCGGGAGATTCCCTTGCTCCAATTTGAGGCGCGAGATGGGAACCCAAATTCCAGTTCCGCTTTCTCAGATTGCGCTTTATAAATGGGCTCTTAATTAGGACAGCTCGTGAATCATGGCCAATGTTAATCGAAGTAGGATAAATATATCTGAGCTATTCATCATTCTCACGTCGAATTCAAAGAAACGAGTTAAATATACCATTAAACAAGTAAGCGGTTACAGTCGAGCACGCTCGACAGTAGGATACCCTAAGCCCAGGTACTTTTCAATAAAATTTTATTTTCGACCAATTGTTCCTATGGCAGCTATAGATATATAAAGCCGATTTAAACCAAATCTGGTCAGAATGTACAAAACTAACATTAATGCATATTCTATCAGTTTGGTTAAGATATCTCAAAAAAACAAAAAACTTTTTCATACTAAAACTTCATTTTCGATGCATCGTTCCTATGGCAGCTATGTGATATAGTTATCCGATTTTAACCAAATTTGGTCAGGATGTATAATACCAGCTCCGAAACATTATCTATTAGTTTGGTTCTGATCTCTCAACAAACGCAAGACTTTTTCATACTAAATCTTCATTTTCGATGTATCGTTCCTATGGCAGCTATATGATATAGTGGTCCGATTCAAAAATAAAAACAATTTTGATCTGCGCCCGGTATCCAGGAACCTACATACCAAGTTTGAAGTCTCTAGCTCTTGTGGTTTCTGAGATCGACGCGTTCAAACAGACGGACAGACAGACAGACGGACAGACACACGGACATGGCTCAATCGACTCGACTGTCATACTATCGACTATCATATCCTGATCAAGAATATATATACTTTGTGGGGTCTGCTACGCCTCCTTCTGCCTGTTACATACATCCTGCCAAACGCATTATACCCTTTTTTGCCCATTTTTAATGGGCTCAGGGTATAAAAAGTGGTAAAAAAGGGTATAATGTGTTGGCAGACTGTATGTAACTTTAACATAATGTTCTAGTACGAAATGCGTTTATATTTTGTAAAATATTTCAATCAATCTCACAAATTATATATTTAAATTGTTCTTATACGTGCTGAAGAAATGTGCGACACTTCGGTCGACTGTATTATAGGAAGAATTGGTTGATAATAAAGGATTAGAACGCAAACTTTTGATGTTTCTAAAGATATCTTAAGCAAACTCACAGACTATAATTTCTGTTGTCTTTTTCGTCCTGCCCGAATGTGACTTAAGTCGGTTCACTATTGTCAACCATATAGCTTTTAGTAGAACAATTTGTAAGCTTTGGCATCCAAATGTCGGAGCAGAGGGTATCCTACTGTCGGGAAAGGTCGACTGTAGCCGCATTGAAGCGGGGTACTCTTGTTTTTTAATACATTTGCAACATTTTATAAATATAACATACGCTGCATGCAACATACATCTTTTTTGTCACAATAAAAGAGTTTTGGAGCATGTAAATGACAGGTTCTAAATAAGTCTACTACAACCAAGGACAAATCAGGGTATTTAAGTACTAATGATATATGTGAAGAAAAATCTTTTACTTTCCAATAAGCATACTACAATAATTAGCTTTAAAAATATACTATTTATTTGAGTAACAAATTCTACTCTATTTAAATCAGGGACCGTAATCATTATAAGTTATGTTATAAAAAATTAACTATATTTGAGTTTTATTATGCTTTCCATCAATAAATAATTACACAGAATCCGTAAATTACTGTTGAGTTTTATTTTATGCCCAAAAATAAAAAAATTATTTTTGACTTTATTTTTGATTATTATTTTTTTTTTATCAATAATAATGATTTTTTTTAATTTTTATTTTTTGATCAGCAATAATTATTACTTTGGATTTTTTTTTATCAAAAATAATGATTATGTTGTAAGTTTTATTAAATTACTCAAAACTAATGATTATCAAAAATTTTAAAAATTAGAAATTTAAAAATCATGGCGGATATGCAGAGATTTTGGTGTGAATCATTTTTTTCTAGGACAATTAAAAGTTTGTATTTTTTTTTTAATTAATCATTATTAACGGTCCGTGATTTAAATATATGCATAATTATATTTTATATTTAATAAAAGTCGCAGGAACTTTGCACCTGTCAGATGGTTTCTTTGGAATTTATATTTGAAGATGAACACCTTATTGTAAACACAGAGTAAAGGCATGATGTACCGACATATATATAATATCTATCAATCACACTGTACATATACAATAAAGTTGGCCTGGTTTTTATTTCATTATCAGGAATTTCATTTGGACAATTTTCTGCCTTTTAAATCTTTGGGCTGTCTGGCCTGCTTTTTATTTACAATGGTTAAAATCTGTTTGGCTTTTATTTATTTTGCTTGGCTTTCCAAAAATTAATTAACCGAAGTTTCGCTGTGCGCGCTGTTTGAACACACACTCACAGTCACACTCACAGTCACACTTACACGCACACTCGCAATCACATACACTTATATTTCGGGCAGGGCGGCTCTACGTAAAGTGTAAACATCATAAAGCAAATCAAGCGCAATTTGTTATTGTTTATTTCAACTTTACGCAAGCGAACTCAACCCACGTCTCTTCTGCTCTTTCTCTGCCCCTTTCTCTGCCTCTGCTTCTGCCACAACCTCAACCCCGACCCCAAATGGCAGACCAAATGCCTCTTCCCTTTAAACTTATTCTATCCATTCAACTGGCCGCATGCTAAAAAGTGCGTAACACAAATTCGACGTAGTCGTCGTCGCAGCGCCCACTTCCATCATCTGCCATAAAATATTAGCCGAAATTTCGTAGTCCAGCGAAAAAAAAAAAAAAAATTGTAGGCAATAAAAAGTACAACTGCCTCCAGGGGCTGCTTATAATTTTCTCGTTGCTCTCACTGACTGTTTGTTATTATTGGCCAAATAGATTCATGCAAAATTTCAAAAGAAACCAAACACAAAATAAGAATTATGAAAAGATTTCCTTGTCGAGTCGCAATTGAATCGTTTGCCATTAGAGAGGGATTACACCTGACCGGTACGGAATGATGACTACTGCTGCTGCAGCTGAACACTGAACACTAAACACTAAACAGACCGTGGAACAGTCCGATACATTGTATAAATAATGAGTACTTGTCTGAATCATTGCAGCTCTAGCGAATATAAATGTTTAATATTTCGAAATGAGTTCTTACTGCGCATCGAATAACCGATTATGATTAGACTTTGCACTATAATATAGTGATTATAATCACTATAATTAAAGTTTAAATGACCATTTTTTTTATAGATTATTGATTTATAAAGCTTTTGATGGGAAAACATAACAAATACATCTTATACACTTTTTATTAGAATTCCAAAATCTTGTATATGTTATTTATAATTAGTGATTCATTATTTTCAGTGTGGTTTAAATATTCTGTTAATAGAGATCTATTAACGTATTATTATTGTATAATTCGATTTAAAAGTACTGTGTGCTTTTTTGTGAACTTGAAAATATATACCCATAAGTATATTTATGAAGATTTGTTATCTTTAAAACCAGTTTACTAATATCAGCAGACTTTCGATCATTTGACCGATTAATCCTATGGTAGTATTCCGATCCTTGTATATTAAGTAAAAGGATCTCAAAACCGGGAAGAACTAAAAGCACCAAAATATTGGATACCACGGACCCTTTGCCCACAAATCAATAACATTTAAAAGAAAAATTTTTAAGATAAATTTAAATAAATATTTTTGGTTTTATGGGCCCACAAACTTATTAATCGATTGCAGCCTTGTCTGGAATAAAATTTAAATAGTGGCAGATGATTCTTACTACATGAGCGTTTCCTTACAAAACTTTTCGAGATTTTGTGTATGCGAAAAAATAGAATAATTATATAGACTCTTGTTTAATAATTATTAATACGATAATTACCATATGCACAAAACGAAGAGATAGGCTACATGAATACAATTTTAAATTCAATTAAAAGACGTAAAAAAGACATGTTTCTGAGGCGTATTCAACAAAATAATATGCGTATAAATTGTATATTAAATGCATTCGGAATTGGACGGCGAATGTTAAATTTGTGTGCATTAAATGTACTTAAATTTAAGCTGTAAACTTAAATTCATTGTTTAAAAAGTAAATATTCGTTCCGTTCTTTCTGCCTAATTTGGTTAAGATGGAGTAGGATGACTTCTCTTTACTGGCCTATTAATAAATCAATGACTCCGCACGGCTCTACAAAAGTTATGCCCTTCTTGGCAGGGTTTCCCACTAGACCACCCACTAGACGACGTTCTGTGAATAACTTTGTCGCGGTTGCAACTGGCGTAAAGTTCGCTCAACTTTCCCGACGTCGAAATGAGCAAAAGAAGAAGACGCAAGTGAATCCCTTACTGACGCAGGGGGCAGACAGCAGACGGCAAACGGCAAACGTAAGACGAAGACGAAGACGAAGATACTTCTACTGACGACCTCTGCTCAAATAGATTGTTACAATTTTGTTGCATGTACAACACGGAAGACTGCAAAGTTTCTAGCGGCAGGTAAAGCTAAAGGGAAGAGCGGGACAGTGGAAAGTTGCGTAGGAGTGCGAAAGAAATAAGACCTCAATTGTATTCGAAACTTTGGCGCGCACTTTTTAAATTGTGCGTTCAAAATTGAGGCGCAGACATAAAGACTATTGAAAATCAAATGATACGCGCAAAAGTAGGCAATGTTGAATTACTTTGACAGTAGATGGCGAGGGGAAGATTGTGGGGGGAAGGTTGTGGGGGAAAGACTGCGATGGGGGGGATTACCGTTGCCGTCGCGGTCTCGTGGAGTCAACGAAATGGCAGCGCCAATTTGACGCTCGAACAATTTGCACAACCTTAAATGTCAACTCGCATGCAAAATGTCATAATTCAAATTCTAGCCCATTCCTCCCGAAAGCCGGCAGAGAGCCATAAGCGTGGCCAGCCTCAGGTTGTGTATATAAATAGTATATGTATGTCTGTCGGTGTCTGCGTGTGTGCAAGTGTACGGGTGTGTGTGGGTGAGTGGGCAAAGTTGCCTGATATGCAATGTCTATACTCTAACCCGCCGTAGAGTCAGAAGGGTTGATCAGCTCGACAAAACGTGGTAAAAAAGCGAAGAGCGATAACGATAAGACACAGAAATGCTTCTTTACTTAAAGATACAATGATAAGTACACACGAGTGAATTATGAGTTAATTTTTGACTCAAAAACGACCTGATCTCAATCGATTCAGCAAGCAAAAAAATTTGAGTTCATTTATGTCTATTACTAGTAATATTTATTTTATTCAGCTTATATTGATTACCATAGTAAAAATACCTATATAAGCACTTTATTATATGTTTGATTCCAAAATTATAATATCGAAACTAGTAATGTATATTCAAGCTTAAATCAAGTTTAAAATCGATAATACAAAATGAATAAATCGAATTGTCAGTTTATCGTTAAAATACATACATATAGTATTTTAAATATTTGAAATATTAGCATGTGCTGTTTTCTGTTAAGTTTTATTTTTTTTATGTTTACACATAAGCTAAGCATGTGATCTCAAGAAAACTATTAAGTCTTTCAGATTAGGTTTGATTGTATAAAATTTGGTTGTTCATCAAAAATTGAATAATTTAACTACGATAATAAGTTTATGCAGTAATTGAATTTATTAAGCTTGATTTAATTAACTCGACTCATCGACTAAAATACAATCGAATTAAAGTAGTGTGAAATCGTTCTTAGATGCATCGATGCATTTTTACATCACTTATCGAAACTATCAAATCTGATTTGCCTTTCATTTCTTAATACGGGGCATCTCATAGTCGAGTCGACTTCTGCCTTGTACTTTTTTTTCAGTTGCCAAAATTTGAAAATTTGTCCTGGCATCAACTTTTATTGCTTCGCCAGCGTTAAATTTGCTACGCCGCTTAGTTCGCCCCCTTCCCTTCCCTTCTCCGCCCTTTCTTTGCCCCGCCCCGCCCCGACCCCTTCTGAACCGCACATAGTTGTAATAGATTTTTGCAGCTTAGTTTTAAAAACCATTATGGCTTACTGGCTAGCTGCCACCTTCTACCTTCCACTCCCACTCGCAATGTCCCGCTGTTGCCGGCTTTGATGATAAATGCATTTTCTTGTGCCATTCAATTAAGTTGGCTGCAACCCTCGCGAAGGCAACAACTTGGAGCGAACTTTAACCGATTTGTTACAGTTGCAATGCGCATTTTATGAAATTCTAATAATGTTTGAGCGATATTCAACGCTATTTGGGCCACCCTCACACACTCTCTCTCTCTCTCTCGCTTTCAACCTCAACGTCAACCTCAACCTTGGGTTTACCCTTACTCCTCACTGCAAGAAGTCCTTACCCTTAACCTTCCCCTTGGCATAAGTCGCCCCCGCAGCTGCTTGTCGAATGGTTACGGTGGCAGCGGCTGTGTTTCATGAACTTTGTGGCTAAATGGGCAATAAAAAAAGTTGCTTCTCTCTATGTGTAGTGTCTGTGTGTGTGAGTGTCTGTCTGTGTGTATGTGTGTATGTGTGTGAGCGAGGTAATTCATGACATTATTTTAATTGCTGCTCCTGCTGCTGTTGCTATTGCTATTATTGCTACAGCATTTCGCACGTAACTTTGTGATTTTATGGCTTTTAATTTCACGTATTTAGTTTCGGATATTGTTAATTGTATTCATGGGTGCCCCCATGACCCGACACGCTCACAATATGACATCGTTTATGATATTCCGTGTAAGTTGACAAATTGAGGTATCATCACGGTTGAGTATTATAACTTTGTCAAGACGTTTGATGCAGAGATATTAAGTTGAAGTGTGATATGCTAAAGACTAGTGATGTTAAAATATATCGAAATATCTACAACTCGATTTTCGCGGTAGCGATTACACTAGGCAAAAAATTTTCATACTGAGGGTCATGCCGCTTTACAAGGATGTCATAAAAAACAAGAAAAACATGCACAGATATAAAATTGTATTGTATCGCCGTTTCTCCACAGATTTTAACGAATCATATCTTAAACAAAACTTTATTAATGCAGCTATGCAAAACAAAAAATTGAAACCGAAGTTCAAAATTTTATTCGGATTTTCCTTGAATTTTAAAGAAAAAAAGCTGAAAAAAAATCTTAAAAAAACAACATTTTCTTAATTCAAGAAATAATAGCTCCTAAACCACTGTCTTAAATCTTAGACTGTGTATGGATGAATTAAAGAAAAGGAAAAGTAAATCGGTTTTGGAATTCTCGCGTATTGCTGACAAAAGTGGGTACACCTCTAAAAAACGGATCGAAAAAAAGCCAAATTCAAAAAAAAATCTAAAAAAAACTCTGCGATAGAAAAAAAATGTTTTCCGTCGTTTGGGGACCCATATCTATCCAAAAAAAAATAAAATTCAGAATTTTGCTGTTGCCTAGTGTTTTCAATTATGATGATGATCTATCGAGTTAATTTAATCGATTTAAAAAAAAAAAACAAATAACTGGTGATTGTTTATCGTAGGTTATTTGTAGAATTTAGTTTGGTCGTTAAATTTTTCATGAACTTCCGTAATAAATAACCTACAAAATTGTCACAGTTTGAATAAGACATAAAAATGATACAAGAAAAATAAGATTTTTAATAAATGTACGCGTGTATTTAGTGAATACAGTTGCGTTTTCATTTTTTTTTTTTTTAACTCTAAATTTGCAACTCGATTACATCACTACTAAAAACAATATATCAGTTATTAGTTAATAATCCCCTTAGATGTTTGAATAATATTTAAGTTAGGGTATGTCATCGTATATATCCCAAAGTGGATTTCCTTAGTTTTATGTGGAAAATTAATGATGTGACACCGGCGACATAAAAAGCACAGCATAGTTTTTGGGGCTGACAGAGATTTTAATTATCCTGAAATCTGCAACAGCAGACCTACAACAACAACTACAACAGCAACAGCACTATTATGAATTACGGTCAGTCATCTATATGAGTGTGTGTGTGTGTGTGTGTGTGTGTGTGTGTGTGTGTGTGTGTGTGTGTGTGTGCGTGTGTGTGTATGGCAATCTCTCATTGGACAAATAATAATATGTAATTTTCCGGTCATTGAAACATTTGCACAAATAAGGAAATTGGCTGAGCCGAAACCAAAATGGCTTTGACAACATGTCCGAATCCCAAAAGTATCTTTGTGTGTGTTTGTGTGTGTGTAGTGTGTGTATGTTTGCATGTGTGTAATGGTTTGCCTGTGCATCCGCTTCTACAACCCTGCCCACTGTAACTGATGAGTTATGGCTGGCAACGTCTGTTCGTCGATGTTTTGCTCGTGTCTCCAGAGCTCAAGTAAATCATTTGAATATTTAAATTAAATCGAAATCATGGCAACAACAAATGTGCATCAGCATCATCAACATCATCAGCAGCAATGTCAAGACTCCTCCACTTATCTGCCGGAAGTCACTATCCACTCCGAATTCGCTTTAATGCGTTAATTATAATGCGAGACATGCGAGCAGCGCGTGATTTTCAATCTACGAATAAATTTATACATAATTTCAAATTGCAAACAGCTGACAAAGTAATTCCGAAAATAAGTAAGTAAGAAAGTAAGTAAGCTGTAGAGGCTCATATTACACTAGGCAAGAAAATAGCCATTATTCTATTGTATAATTTTTTTTTATAGGTAACAGTAAGAATACCTCAATATTACTTAAGAATGCATCAGCCGATTTCCTAAAAATGTATGGCAATAATTTTAAAAATAATTATATATTTAAATTACCAAAATTGTGTTTATTACTTTTTCACGAAATTTATATAGTTGCATTAGTAAAGAGTAGTTTAGATATTATTTATTGAAGTAGGATTGAAAATTATTTTTATGGGAAATGTTGAGAGTTAAGACTTTATCAATATTTTCTTTTAAATCTTAAATTCAAAATACCTCACAAAAAACATCATTCGTTTTTTAGTTAAAAATTTATGTCTCTCAAACTGGTGACTTAAATTTATAAAAGTTAAATATTTTCAATCAAATACTGTAATGTGTTTTAAGATCGGTAGCGATATTCTCGAGTAGAAAAAAAATGTTAACTCACTTTTGAAATAAAAAATTTACCTTAATTCGATTTTATTATTCTTAATTACCTACGTCCTGGCTTTGACTATACGAGTGTACTTGTGCATATACTACAAAGTAAAGAGAATTGCTGGGAATATAAATTTTAATAAGGAAACGTATAAAATATCCGAATATATATGCGTGTATATTATGAAACTGAAATAATTACTGTTCAATATCAAATTAAATTTTTTTTTTTTATAACATGGCGATGTTAGTTGACTTGAGGTGTAGAAAGGTCGCTAAACTAGCGAAAGAATTGCTTAATTTTATAATTTGAAAATTTTTCTGAACTTTTCCTCGTTGGAATAAGTTTTTTTTTAAAGAAATTAATTGTTTTTCGTATGCATTGCTGTAAGTGTAAGTACATACACCAAAATGTGGTTGAAAGTGCTAGGAATGTGAATTCCGATAAATTATGCGAATAAAGCTGAAATAGCTTATGTTTTTGATAAAAATAGAATTGCTCGTCTAAAGTTCTTAAAGTTTCTGAACTTGTCTTCCGTTGCATAAGATTATTCTTAAGAAATGCATATTTTGCCAATAGTTTTATGCAAGCCCTGAAACTGTCAGTATGTACTAAAGTTTCACCTGAAATTTGTTTTGCTCTAGCGATATATTAATTGGAAATTGTTCGAATTTCTTTCTTCCTGTAGATATTTTAAACAAACATTTGCGATAAGTTGCTTCCGCTGAAATGGAAATTTTCTTGAGAACTTTAATTTTTGCAAATTGAACCATATACCGAGTCATTGGCATCTAATGGAGATGATAAATTGATGTGATTATATTTGTTGATTTACTGTGGGTTTTCAAGGTACTCGTAGTCGATTGCGTATAAATATTTATTTTTGCAAATGGTTTCCTAAAAGTTTATCCATTATCATTTCGCATCCATCAAAGAGTTTTCATCTGAAATGTGTGCCACTTCTTGTGGCTTGCGTCATTGCGACAATCAGCTGGTACCTTGGTTCACTTGGTTCTAATGGATCTAAAGGATTTGCAATTGTTGTACAACAAAAATGTTGCATTAAGCACTTGCAGCAACTCAAGACAAGTACGGACATGACCAGACAAGTCAAGGCGGTTGACTAATTAAAAGGCAACGTCGCAAAATGAACGCCCCGACCCAAAAACATGACGTAAAACATTTTGCAAACCAGCAAGAAGAACGAGTGGAACAACAATGAGAATAAATGTAAAACCACAATGCAAAAATGTTTTAAACAAATTGCACGCGTGTCAAAATTAAAATGAATAAATTTCTTTCGACGTTGTGAAAATAAAGCAAAATCTGAAACCGACAACAATTGAAAAAAAAAAAAATTATAATAATAAGTCAGCAAAGAGAAGCCGCCAACGATTAAACTCATAAAGCTTTCGTTTGAGAGTGTATGTATGTATGTGCGTGTGTGTGTGTGTGTGTTTGTGTGTGTTTGTGTGTTTGAGCTGCTTGCCTTACTTATTTACGATGTGCGCATTTGGCTGGCCTTGTATTGTAAATACTGATGATGGTTTTTTGTCGGCTGCCTTTTTTTGTTCTTCGAGTTGATTTTGTTTTTTTTTCTTGTTGTGTGTTGTATAATTAATTAAAAATCGATAAGATTTTGATTTGGATTTAACGGCTTTTCAGAATTATGATGGTTAGTCAGCATCAGCGACGCCTTTTGAAAAATGATGACAAATGGGCCATGCGGCGTATACGCAATTCGCAGCTGGAAGCGTAAGCGGATAGAGATGAGGAAGGGCGGAGGGAGGAGGGCGGGCGGCCGAACAAGAAGAACGAAAACAAAAACAGAAACAACAACAGTCATTACATGCAAACAATTTGTTTGCAGAGAATTTTGTGTTTATTTTCATTATTATTATTGTACTACCACAACTACTTAACTAAATTCTCTGTTTGTTTACAAATTCAATTTGCAATTGGGCATATGAAATTTTTGGTCTAATTTGCTGCGCTCGAAAAAGTTAGATGGATAGATACGAATAGGAACACGATGAGTACGTGTGAGTATTTCGAGTATTCGTATTCATATGATCCAAAAATAGAAGTTGCCTATTTCTACTCTTGGCCAGCCATCTGTTGTTGGCCACCTTATTTGGTCGAGTTGATTAGGCGGCGCGTGAAAATTATTGCCAGCTCATAAATTAGCTGACCATGCTGCTCAATTCCTGCTGCTTTAATTCATGCTCTATTCTATTCTTTGTTCTCATTTCTATCATTCCCCATCTCCATTTCCATCTGCAGCTCAAATCATCAACTCAAATCGTTGCCAGTTTTGGTTTTTAGATGCGTCTTCAGTTTTTTATTGCAGATTGATTGGCAAATGCGGCAAAATTTATAGCGTAAATAAATTACATCGAAATATTTTCACAAAGTCGTTGGTTTAACAGATTTGGGCTCGGATTTGTGGATATTTAGCTGGTCAATATTTGGACTAATTATTGCTAATTGGACAGGAATTTTGAATGTGTATTTTTGGTACTATTGATTGTTTGTTGTGGCAACACTTAATTAAATTTTGAGGCAATTCATGATGGAATTTGTTGATTTGGCTACGGCATGACGAAATATTCAAATAGCCTGGCTAATTTCGGTGCCTGAAATCACATTGATTTATGTGTAGCTCTAGTTGGCTTTTAAGTAGCTTAAGTATGTAATTTATCACCGTTGACTTACCTTTGCACACCTTGCGACTATTCAGCGGCTTGCTTGGATCCCGATAGTATCCCTCCTTGCACTGATGACAGTTTCGTCCAGTGGTTGAGTGTCGACAGTTTTGACAGACGCCGCCAGAGACGCCTTGCGATACCCGAAAGATTTCCATATTGAAGCGACATTGACGCGCATGATTATTGCAATTGCACACTGAAAATGGACAAAGTTGGAGACGGATCATTAGAAAGAGAGCTCAATATAAGTATATTGATGGACATATGAGATGTAGATTATTGAGCCATTTGCATACCAAGTGCCAACAATCTATCGATATCTCTATCACTCACTCTCCGACTGTCTTACTTGACAATTTTTCATTTGGCATTGCGATAAATGAAAATAAATGGAACACAAATCGTCCAGCAAGCTCAAGAAGTGGCCCGAGTTGTATTTGTACTGACGATGTTTCTGCCGCTGATGGCTAATGGTAAGTGGCGGCTCTTGGCCCTAATGAGGCCAAGGCACATCATTTGTCTAGCGGGACATTGGCTTTAATTGCATAATTTATGCGTCAATTTGTTTAAACGACTTTAAGAGCAATCATCGCAATCACAATCACAATTATATTGGCGACAACTCGACTATCGAGTCGATAATTTTGTGTTACTCCTCTCGCTGGTTGTCCTAAGCTTCTTATCAATTGTGCTACTATCTCATTTCTTATTATATCAGCATCAATTGTTTGTCAACATTAAGTTAAAAGTGCTTGTAACGATTTATATACTTTTATGTGAAATTGTACTAGGGCTTATATTAACTTTTAGCAAAAGTGTGAAAAAGGCAAAGGAATAACATTTTACAACAATTTCATCATTTTAGCCCAAAATAAATTGGTTATAAAAATTTCTTAGAAGTTTTATGCTAATGCATGTCGTTTTAGATTGGTCTTGCTTCGATCTCAGAGATTAAAGGTACTTCCTTAGTACAAAATAACGTTAATTTTTAATTTTAAACCCTTAGACTCACTGACGCTCATGAAGAGTATTGTAGTGCCGATTTAAACTTAGTAGACATTCAAAATTCAAGATCAATTTTCTCAAAAGAAACCCTGTAACGTTCAAAGCCTACGGATTATTTGTTAATTATTTGCTTGAAGACTGGCATAAACCAATATCAATCATTTTGCTTACATAGCGCTTAATTTTGTTTTTAATTTAGTACAACCTTGCAATACAATTGATGAGTACACATACATACTAGATATAATTATAAAATTTGTATATAATATAAAAAAGAATATATTAATACTTTTGCATAAATAATTAAAAAATTGTGTTTTAGACCCCGTACTAAAAAAAAGTACTGCGGGCTGATAAGTTTGATTCAAAAAAATAAAAAAGTGCAGAAGGAGGCGTGGAAGATTCTATCGAGTACATACTATATATATTCTTTATCAGTATCAATAGCCGAGTCAATATAGAAATATTCGACTGTCCTGGCGTCTGCAGACGTCTGTATGAAAACCTAGATCTGATAGACTAAAAGAGTTAGAGACACCAATTTTGGTATACATTTGAATTTGTATTTGTATATTTTTTTTTATCGGATCACTATACGATAAAGCTGTCATAGGTTGGTCGAAAATTTTGTTGGAGCAAGAATATCTTCTTATTTTTTTGACATATCTTAACCAAACTGTCCGATGTTGCTTTACTTTACAATATAGCATTTAAGCAATTAGTTAAAAATGTAAGACAGCTTTCCGGAGGGCGTTAAATCTTCAAGGTGCCAAATAGCATCTTAAAGTCTGAGCTCAGAGTATCCTACAGTCGTGCATGCTAAATATTAGTTAATTTGCACCCGTCTTTGTTATTTCAATAGTAATTTCGACAGTCGACAGTAGCAGTCGATAGTAGCACCGCGAGCGAATCGAGCTGGGGACGGAGCCTCCTAGTTTGAGTCATGACAGTCTTAAAGCAAATGAGCGATATGTGTGTGTGTGAATATCTTAGAGTCTGGGAGCAAGACATTTTGTAGTCGTGTCCTATCGACTAAAGCTTGCTTACTTTTTTATACCAGTTTGGTTGTACTTTTATAAAACTATAATGGGCAAGCAACATATAAGTCAGAGCCTCCGATCTGTGCATGTAGATTTAAACAAAATATTTAAATTCAGATAAAAAAAAAAAATGATAATGATAAAAAATAAAATAATTAAATGAAATATGTGATATAGAAGTTATTCTTCAAATACTATTAATAAACATAAATACAAAATATGTATGTCTGTATGCAGAATTAGAAATAAAAATACTCAATTGGGATTAAGTAATTTTATGAATATGTTTGGGTTCAATTATTTTAATATTTTTTTAAATTTTAGCTAAAGTACCTAGCGAGCTAAACAAACAGTAAGAATAATTGTGGTACATATATCTCAAGATGTGTTTATATGTATATATTTAGATACAAAGCTACAAAAAGTCTTCAGTTTTCGTACACATAATAATGATTATTATACATTTATTTGCAGTCAATTTGAGGAATAAAAAAAATATTTGTATAAGTTATTTAATTTCAATATTATCTGTATATGACTCGTATATGAATCTGTCTGGCATTTGCATATGAGAAGCGTATTCGAAAATCGCTATTGGTTCAAGTATTTGATCGCTTTATGTTTTGCTTTTGGCAAACAGTTTTGCTATTGACATTCGATGACGAAGGCGACTGCTGTGTTGGCATCTTCAGTGTCAGTGTCAGTGTCAGATTTGTCCGAGTCCGAGTTAGAACTGACAATGGCAAAAGCCGACGATTTTAGCTTGTCGCTAGACAAAAAAGAATAAAAAAAAGAATTGACTCCCTCCGCAACTCACACTGTTTCCCCTTTCTGGCCAACTGTCCAACAGTCCAACAGTCCCTATGTGTGTGCACACACATGTTATAATTATCTTTCACACATTGTGAGAGGCAGACAAAGCGACTGCCTGTCGTCTTCTGCTGCTGCTCTATACGTGTACACAGAGCCCTTCTATGCGCTTCTCATCTCATCTCTTGGCGCGCGCCAGCCGCAGACAAAGTTATGTCAGCGCAAATATTTGAGAGCAGTCGACATGTCGAGGCCATTGAATCTACATATATAGCTTCAACACATGTATGTATGTACATACACTGATATAAAAATGCTTCGAAGTTTAAACATTTTCACATTGATTTATCTATTTTGCCTTATAATTTAGCATTGAATATGAATTAAGTGGATTTTTATTTAATAAAAAAATGACTTTTTTACACTAATTTTGTGATTGCATTAAAGGGAAAAATGTTTTTAAGATATATTTGCTGTTTTTATTTTGTTTTACTTTATTCTGTTTTTTTTTATTATTTTATATTTTTATTAAATATTTTTAACTATATTTTTTTATTGTTTATTTATTTGTTTAATTTTTAATTTAAAAAAAATTTAATTTAATTTTGTTGCTGACTCTTCTTTACATAAGAATCGTTTTTTTTTTTGGTTTTATTCTATTAAAATTAAATATGACATTAAAGTAGGTTTTTAGATATATTAAAGTTTGTTGTACTTTATTTTAATACGCTTTCTAGTTAAATGTAACATGATAAAATTAAATACGGTTGTATTTATTTTTACTCTTGGTTTTTTTTTATCAGTGTACATATGAACAAACAAGTGTGTATGTGTGTGGCATTGTCAACAAAGGCTTTGAGCAAATATTTAGAAAAACGCAAAACTCTGCACGACGCCTCGTGTGGCTAATTGCTAAGTCAGCCGCCCAGGTTTGAGGATGCTCCTCAATGGGCTTGGCTTCGGCCTCGACTCCGTCTCCGTCTCCATCTTCGTCTCCGTCCCGATTTCACCTCCAATTCCGATTGGTGTTAAAAACGCTAGATAATTAATTTTAATGACACACTTACCGACTGCCGACTGCGAATGCAACTTGATTTATGGGGCAGTATCTCGATTTCATGTAAATCTCCGTCCAAAGAGATTACAAAATGCGGCTTAAAACGCTGCATAAAACTGTTCATTAGCCGTCGATTTGGGTCCAGTCATCCAGTATGGTCAACTCTTCGCATTGGTAATTAAATTCAAATTTGATAAGTGAACCCAAAAAACCAGACAGACAATGGAATTGTCAGTTCAGTATCTGTATATGTATCTGTATCTGAATTCGTATTCGTATCCGTATCTATATCGGTATCTGTATCTGCATCATCAGCTGTGCCTCTAATTAACTGCCGTTGGTTGAACATATTGTTTGAGGCGCTTAACTTTCAGTTGAAACGCTTTACGTTTGGCCATCGAGTGAGCCAAGTTAGCGTTAAGGGCCAAGACCCAAAGCCATTGACAGATTGTCGATGAGAAAAAGGAAAAAACGAAGGCAGGAGAAATCGTTTTAACGATGACTTTGCTAGCTTTATGCATTGGCATGTTACTCTACTCTTGTCCCTAGCTCCCTCTCCCTCTCTCTCTCTCTGTCTCTGTCTCTGTCTCTGTCCGTCTTTCGTCGTCACTCTCTGGCTATGTCGATGTCCGTTTCCGAGTCCTGGCAGCGTTTTCAATTTGCTTGCTTCGCGCTCGTCGACATTTCATCATTTTATGATTGATTGCGTTCACATCGCTGTGATTTTCGGTTACCAAAATTGTGAATTGAATTCGTGTCTAACGGCTGGACTGTGATATGATGTCCTGGGGTGGCACTTGTCGAATCTGCCATATAACAGGCAATGTGTGTGTGTGTGTGTGTGTGTGTGTGTTTCCTGTTGCTCTGTGGGTGTGCGTTTTGCGGTTGCGGTTGCTGCTTTTGCGTTTTTGCGTTGCAATTTGACAATTTCATCGCAAAATTGTTTTGGTGTTTGTGGCCATGTTCTGTTGTGGTGTGCAATGTCTGTCCGCCTGTCTGTCTGTCTGCCTGTTTCTCTGTCCGTCTGTCTGTCTGTCTGTCTATCTGTCTGCCTGTGTATGAGTGTACTAGTCTGTGATTCATAAAAAGTGGTCGATTCACAAATTTTTGTTTACGTGCATCCTCTGGTTATTAATAATTTTTGGGAGTACAATGCAAAGTGATTGTGTTTGCTGAGAGTTCCTGTATGAGGAGAGATTTAATTACAGTTTATCCAGCCCGTTCCGGTTTTAGCTTTTTTTAATAGGACTCAGTAAAATGAAAAGTCAAAAATTGTAAGTGTTATTTGTCAATGTGCACTAGCAGTCTAAAACAAATGTGCGTCGTGTGTATAAGTAGGTGTTGATCACCCCTGGGTTAAAGAAATTTATTTCCTAAAAGTCTTGAAGGAAGCTAAATTCGGAAAAGAACTGTTTGTTCCATTTCCATAAAAAAGGCCGAAACCCGATTAATGGAAGAAATAGGCAAAGAAGTCGAACACACATCACTAGAAACACTAGAAAATAATTATTAAGGTTTTCCATTTTATCATTATTTAAAGTTCAATTTTAAATTGAATGTTGTCTTTATTACTATTTATTTAATATAATAAATATATATCTTCCAGTATACAGAGCGAAATAATCAATTTCTAACTGTAAAAAATTAAAACATTCTAAAATATTTTAGACTTAAAAAAAATTGGTGCAAACCAGCAAAGGCTTGATTTATATACCCCGTAAGCTCAAGGTTTGAGTTAGAACCTTGGTTAAAATATTTTTGAATCGCATTTTTCTGAAATTTTTAAACGAATCTATTTTTTTTTATTAAAGAAAATCTTACTTTATAAAAAATACTTAATTCGAATAAGTTAATTTTAGTTCGTATTTTTTTCCAAAGCTAATTAGATTCACATTTGCATTCAGCTGAATTATATTTACTACATAGACAGACAGTTAAATAATCCATTACTTGGAATCACTTTGTATGCTTTTTTTTAACAGTACGACATTTATTTATTCAACACATATTTAACTACTTGTTTGAGTTCCTCATAATATAAATGAACTCATTAGCTGTAAAAGATGACTTCATTTCACATTAGTTCATCACAGATACTTCTCGTGCAGAAATTAAATAATTTTAATGCTTTGACCTATTCCAAGTGGCCCAATTCGATGGTGTTGGTACTTGGCCTGCATTACAAGAATATATGCATGTATTTACACGTACACGTATGTATATAGTATCTTATTATAAACATTTTCGGCTTAAATGCTCGAAGCAGTCATAAAATTCCCTAAGTTGATACTAAACTTTTGTTTTATATCTTCATAAATTGTTCGCACTTTCTTCTCGGAAAGCGGCCATAATAGTACCAAGAAATTCGTATGATCGCTGAACATGCCATTGTTGAAGATTTTATGTATTTCTTTAAACGAGATGATTGTCAATTAATTTCTAGTATTGTTTTTAGTTACCGGGTGATTCTTGTCCGTCACCTCAGTATTTTTCGGGCTTTTATTATATTATTTCGCCCGAGATTTCAGTATAAGAATTACAATCACTTTAAAAAATTAACACTTCGAGCGTATATTGTTTTGACACATGTGGCGAATTAAAAATCGGCTAATTGACAGGAAATTAGCTTCAATCTAGCCAAATCATCTGCCAAGCTAAAAACTGAATAGTTCTACTTGTGAAAATGTAAAAATCTATTCGTATCTGTATAACTGCAGTCAGATTGTCTAGAGAAAAATTCGAATGAATTTGTATGCTTAACAATGAGCGAATCGGTGCGTAGACAAGCTATAAAAATATTTTCTGTAGTTTTCTTGAACTATGTGTAATTAAATAGATAAATTAAAATGCATTGTGGGGTGGCATTTTATATTTTGTTATAAACAAAAAAGACTTTTGCCTTCATTTATATTTGACATAAGTACTATATTTAAAATTTTTAAATTAATTTTTTTTTTATTCAATTACTATGCTACTATATATTTGCTATAGTTTTTTTTTTATCACTTTGATGTACAGTTTACTTTTCCGGTCACAATGTAGGACATTAATCGTGACATATAAAAAACATATGGCAAATAAATAATTTTATATTTTTAACGAAACAGTCATAGTCAAGACAATGGAACACAGAGCTGCTCGATTTACTGACCAGACGTGATTTGAAATAATTTCGGTTCTTTCGCCTGAGAAACGCAGACGCTCATTCATTTAATCTTAGGATCTATAGATGATAGTATTAGTTTATTTAGATTAAAATTCTATTTGCAGGTATTCTTATATTTATTGTTTGAATACCTCGGGTTTACATGAATGAAATTCAATTACATATTATATATTTTAATTGGACAAACATAATAAGATCTTGGCACAATTTTTTAAATTCGACCACCCATCTGCCGCCATAAAGGAGACAACTTTAAAACCTATCGAAAAAAAAAACAAGCGAAACAAGCGAGCGTACTCGACAGTAGGATATCCTACACCTAGACTAAGCTGGTTCAGTACTCATATCATATTTATTAAGTATTTTTACGAGTATTAATGGCATATCTTATTGTTGAGAAATGCATAGAGCTTTTGTAGGATTTTTACTGCAACTGATAAGATCAATTCGATAAATCACAACTTATGCACTGATTGAATTCTTTGTTTGCTAGCACTCCATAATCGACCTCTGACATTTGTCGCTCGTTACTGTCGTTGTCGTTGTTGTTTTTGTTGTTACTTGAGCTACAACAAAAGCTATTGGCATATTTTAGTCGCTTCTTTGGGACTGCAATTAAGGCGACTGTGTGCCGTGTGGGATGGGGACATGAAGCGAGACGAGACGAGAGGAGAGGAGAGGAGAGGAGATGAGAGGAGAGGAGATGAGAGGAGAGGAGACGATTGCAGATTTCGCGTGGCACAGCTGCAACATTTTCCTTGTCAACGGGAAGGCAGCAGAAGCAGCAGCAGCAAAACAACGATTACAAATTGTTTGCTGCCAGCGGCAAAATAAATAAATACACAAAAATGTCTGCTTAAAAATAAATTGTGTGGAATTCTGTTTCAATTTTGTGATTGTTGGTTGCTGCATTTTATTTGGTTGTTGTCGCTACTTTGGTGTTTTGCTTTCCAATTAACGCAAACGAATTAACATATACATATGTATGCATTAATGTATATAGAAGCATTGCCGATATCCTGCCGTTAATAAAAAACAAAGTTCATGACTACGCCTTGGCCCACACATACTATAATATATACGTTCATTCAAAGACACACATACCAATACACACAAAAGGGACTGAGGTAAAGATTGAGAGAACCCAGATCGTTGTATTGCCAGAATTTATGTTTAGTTTTTCGTCGAATTGCTTTGAGAATTGTCTGTGTATGTGTGTATGTGTGTTTGGCCGTTTGTTATTTTATTTAAATCAAGGTACAACATTATTTCAATTTTCCCTCAAACGAGACTCCATTTGGAATCTGACTCGTATTTTCCTTTTAATTTCGAATTCCGCTTTCGATTTCTGCTCTTTCCAAATTAGTGAAATGCAGCGGCTGTGTGGAGAACCCCAAAGAAAAACAATAAACAAATTTTAAAAATGTTCACTTTAATATGATGTTAGTTTTCCTACACACCGAAAGAGAGAAAGACTGAGAAAAGAAAGAGCGCTAGTGAGAGAAGCAGAGAGGGTGAGTTAAATAAACGACTCGTTAAGACACATAAATAAAACGCACCAAGTTTCCTAATTAAGTCGCCCAACACATTCATACACACACACACGCAAACACACACACAGATAAAACCAAAGTGGTCCAAAATATAAACAAAACAAGTCGAAAAGACTTCAGTCGAGAGGCCGTGACAGTATTACCAGTCTCTATAAAATTGTACTTATTCCAGGGATTCTAATCGTTCTTTCTTCTTAATAAAAATATTAACAGTTACGTTCTTCCTTTGTCGCCAAGCTCACGATTATATATTGTATTCATTTGGCGCTAAAATTAAGATTTTTATAATGAAATACATTTAATATTTAGGTATTCGAGAGTACTATCAAGTCCCATGTTTCACATCTTGCTCACGAAAACAGTAAAAACTTTCAAAATTTTCAGCGAATTTTTCATAATAAATAAATAAAACCATTTTAGAAAAGACTGAGATACATGTTAGGATTCTAAAACTGTCAAAAATCTTTTTGTTCGTTACATATATGATAACAGGATTGTCGCGAACGTTACTTTATATTCCAACCAAATGATTGTCTTATAAAAATGAGGTTTTCAATATGATATAATTATCTTATGCTCACCAAATTTTACCAGAGTGCTTAAAACATTATCAAATGCACATTTTCTGTGTCTGGTTGAAATATCTCAAATAACGCTACCAGATAGATCTGAACACATAAGAAACATAAGTTTTTTAGCGAAAAAATTTAAAATTAAATATAAAGTCAGATTTTATTTATATTATTTATAAAATTATATGGAGATCGTATCTATGTAATTAAATATATACATATATATCTATACGTTTAGTTGTCGAAAAAAAATTGTTTAAGCAACTTTAATTTGTTTATTTATAAATATAATTGCCTTAGTTTACATTCACGGCAAAAAAAAACGTACTAAGTTATTAAGAAAACTCTGTTGAAAAACGCAACAAAATGCATTTGCATGTTGTTGCTGGTGCCGAAAACAGCGCCCAAACGGTGTGTGTGTGTGTGCGCGTGTGTACGCACGTGGGTGTGTGTGTGTGTAGGTTAGATAAACAAATCAACAGCAAGATCAACAGCAACAGCAACAGCAATAACCACCTCAGCTCGCAGGTGATACCAAGACAGTGGCAAGACAGAGATAGGTATAGAGCTAGAGACAGAGACAGAAATACAGGTAAACAGCTACAGATGAAACTGAACTGTGCTGTTGTTGCCTCTGTTGACGGTAGCCGCCCGCCCGCTGCGCTCTGCCAACGTCAACTTCGACGTCGCCGTCGACGTCGACGTCAAGCTCAAGTGTCTGCCGGTCGTTGTTGGTTTTGATCTTTGTTTTGATTTGGATCGGAATTGGGATTTGGATACGGACTCGGACTGGGATTTGGATTTGGATTCGGTTGCCAGTTCAAAAGATCATTCGGTTGCGCTTTGTATTCTGTATATTCTGTATATTCTGTGCGCTTTGTCATTAGACAGAGCTCTGGGGAAGCAGAGGAGTGAGTGGAGGAAATGGATTGAATAGAGGGGGAGTAGGTGCTACAGTAGCTGGGAAACTGAAGCTGATGGTGTTGAAATGTCAGCGGTGCGCACTTGGAGCACATGGCCTCCAAGTGCGGCAATATGTTTTGTTTAACTTTTGGGCTCATATTGTTGTTGTTGTTGTTGCTGCTGCATTTGCATTTGTTTGTTTATCTTTCAGTCGCTTGGCAGGCACTGGAAAATCGTGAACTCTGTTGCTGAGACTGAGACTGAAATGGTCCCCGCCTTAATTACAGCGCCACAGCTAATTCAAATTAATGATTTTTAAATACGCAAAATATGCGCTACTGATTTGAAGTTGACAGCGCAACTGTTCGAGGGACACGTTCAATAGAGTTGTAGATTGTATTTAATTAAACGAAACGAAGCAAAGCCAAGTTGATTTTTCCATACTCGTAACTCTCCACTTCCCCCGCTCTCCCACTCCCCACTTCTTAGTGTCTGTCAATGTCAGTAACGTACAGATACAAGTATCTTTGTCACTCGACTTTGTCCTGCCAGATTGCCTATCTGCGCTATAACAAATTCCCCAGAAGGCACTGAAATGCGATGCGACCAAAAGGTCAAAACGGTTACTCCAAAACATAAATCGGCAACAAAGCGAGTCGACTCTACAATTCTACAAGTCTCTTTTACATTCTTCTAGTCTTCTTCCATTTCAATGTCATTGCAGTTTTGCAGTTTTGCCGTTTCGTTATTGTAAGACCTTACTGTTACCCTTTCCCTTAATCGAGCTGCCCATCGAAATCGGAGACCTTCTCTCACGTGTATATAATATCTTCCTTTAGAGGTTTGTTACTCCAGAAAGGTTACTAATCGGCCTGACGCCTCGGTTTGCGCGTTTTCTCTTAAAACGTATATACTCTTTATACGCTTTACTTTGATTTTACTGGTCATCTTACATCATGCTTCTGGTACATGTTTTTAAAAATAAATTTTGTAATTGCGTCACTTTTAAGCTATTTAAACATAAACAATCAAAACGTGACCGAATCTGAATTATGTGCCGATGTAAGTCAACTGTATATTTCTGAATTTCACGAGGGCGGTTACAAAAGTAACCAAAATTTGGGATTGTTTGCTTTCATCTTCAAATCTATTGTCAGCACTTTTTGAAATATCTATAAATTCAACTAGCTCACGAACGGTTATAAAATATCGTTTTGACGGTTTTTTTTTACCATTTCAAGATTAGTATTAAACTGTTGTAAACGGAGGAACAGAATCTTCTAAAGTGGACTAGGATCTTTTAAGCGAAAGTACTGTAACGAAGATTAATTTTTTTCCCAGGTTTGTAAATTAACCAAGGGGCCTAATTTTGTCCGTATATTATGTTAAATCATTAGTTTTATAAGTTTCATTTAATGAAATTCCACATTTTCGTTTTAATAAGATATCCATGAGTATAACAAAATTGCGTTAGTGTATATCAGCTTCGGTTTGCATTCCAACCAAATCCCATGTTAATTTCTGTAATTTTTTATTTTTTGTTGTCATTTTTTATATTTTCTTAAATTTGTCTTGGTCACATTTGGCAAGAGATCGGTGTGTATGTGAAAAATCTCCAGCTGGGCGGGCCGATTGACAATGGCAAAAAAGGTAGGAAATCCAAATCCTTTTGTGCCACACAGTTTTTGCCATTTATGGCACTTACTCGTAAGCAAATTAATATGAGATGCCATTTTGGTGAGCGTACTGGACAATGACATCAGAGGACGAGAGGATGACAGGATGACCGAGGGAATGGGAAAATGAGAGAGAATAAGGACGGTGATTGTATTGCTTTGTTGGTTTTTACTGTTTCTCTAGTTTCGCCTCAGTTTCGAATTTTATGCATTTTAATCTTTTTGTTACGCTTCAACAGAAGATACAGAGGGGCGGTGGTAGGGGCAGTTCAACATTTATTGTATGCCGGTTCGGTTGAGGCTTCGATTTGGACAATTGTTCAATGAGTTTTTCGAAGAGGCAGCTGTTGCCTTTTTGTTACTGCTGCCGCTGCTGTTGCACATTTTGGCCCGAATCCATTCAGGAAAACTATGCAGCCCGCAATGCATGCAAAACTATGTTCTTGGCCTTGTTCCCGTTCCTGTTCCTACACTGATAAAAAAAAGGTTCTAAAATCCACACTTTACTTGTAAAACTACGAATTTGGTCTAAAAAATGCGTCGAGAGCATAAAGTTCTTAGATTAAGAAACACGTCCTAACAATTTAAGATTTTTATTCTTCTATTAAAAACTTTAATTTTTTTTTGATTAATATTATTAGTATTAGTAATATGATCTTTAAATGCTCATATTTTAGTGATTTCAAAAATATATCGAAATATCGACAACACGATTTTCGTGGAAGCGATTATCGTGTTCTTTAACTCGACGATTTTTTTTTGACGATCTATCGAGTTGATTAAATCGATTAAAACAAAAAAAACTTACTGGTAATTGTTCTTGGTAGGTTATTTGTAGAATTAAGTTTGGTCGTTAAATTTTTGATGAACGACCGTAATAAATAACCTACAAAATTGTCAAAGTTTGAATGAAACATAAAAATGATAAAAAAAAAATAAAAGATTTTTAATAAAAGTATGCGTGTTCTTTTTGATTACATTTGCATATTGAAATTAAAAAGAAAATTTATTGAGAAAACTCGATTTTTGCAACTCGATCTACTATTTTCCCATATATCGATACTTATTTGTGACGATATCTTATTTCGATATAAGACTCGATCTTAAATTTGGACTTACATCACTTGCATATTTTAAAACCAAAATATTTTAGATTAATGTTCTAGATTTTAGAAATTGGTTTGGAAATTTTTTACAGTGTATCTCTATGACTGTCCCTGTCCCTCCCCCAGTTCTCTACCATGTCCCGCGACGCTGCCTTTGCATTTATATATTTGCCTGGCGGACAAGCAAACAGACAGACTGCCAAACGGGCAGACGGACAGGCAGACGGACGAACGGAACGGAAAACAGAGTCAGTCTGTCTGGGAAGCATTCCCATTGCCTATCATGCAGCCAGCGCATTTTTTAAGCCTTTTTTTTGGCTCAGGTCTGCAGTCGCCAGATCTACACAATGCAACCGCCACTCCGGTTTCAAAGGGACCTAACAGGTGTGTGTGCTGCTGGGAATGTGGGAATGTGTGTGTTTGCCATAAAGTTGGCAAAATGGAAATATTATTTTATGTATTGCTCGACAGCAGGGAAATTGCAACAAAAACTGAATGAAAACAAAAGCAAACTTTATCCAATGTTGATCAATTAAAGCAAACACAATTGATTCATGTATTCGACTTATACATCAAGTGCTTCAGATACAGATGTTAGATACTAAAATAGAAATAAAATGAGTCAAAAGTCATTGTAGTACTAGAAGATTTGTAATCAATTGAAACAGGGATAAACTAATTATATAAATAAGATTTAATAGTAAAACAGTAACATAAGTCGATTAGGATATATGTATTTATTGAAAACTAGAATTTTTGGTCACTACATGTATGTCAGGATATCTCTAGAGTGTGTGGAATAGATCTCTTAAAAAGCAAAAGAAATTAACATATATTTTGAGACATTTTTCATAGAATAAGAACGCTTAAAAAATCTGTTTATATATTAAATTATGTCAGAATGGTGAATAATGCCACAGATTTGTGTCTTTGTGTTTAAAACTTGCTTAAATCTGAATGGGGATGAAATTCGATTTAGTTTGAGTCAAATTTTGATTTCTAAGAGTTAAAAGATTATCATATATCTTGATTATATGCATGGCAAATTGTGTTTCTTTATTGGACCTAGATGCTTATCTGACCGAAAGTTGCTTGCCTGTTGGGTTACCTGATAGCTGAGAACTCAATTTCCAGTTAGAAAGAGCTATGGCAGCACTGTTAACAATTGCCTTTGAAATTGCCATTCACTTTATACAGAACAGGTAAGCAAGTAAGTATATTGTCAATTCAGAGTCAACAGTAACAACTACAAACAACATTTTTCGCATGGCAAACAAATCGTGAAAGTAAAGAAAAAATACCAGCAAATCACAATGACAACAAAAAAAAAACGCGGCTCAATAATAATAAGTAAAAATGTGCAACATTTACCCCTCACATAGCCAGCGATTTGCTGTTGTATGCAATCTCCGCGATCTGCAATTCTCAATTCGCGATTCTCGATTTGTTATTCGGCGAGATTCGCGTATTGCGATTTGGTCATGATTCGGCAGTAGCAAATGCAGCAGCGTCTTTTTGCTCAGTACCCAACGGGTATGAAGGGCTAATAAGTTTGTGGCAATGCGAAATAGACATCTGGGAATTTTCACACTGGCGTCAATAATATTTGAATAGCACTGTTGTTGGACTTTTTTTTTTGTAAAAACTGAAAGACTATAGCCGACTATATATATAGTTTTATATGTTTATATTGTTTCAAACATTAAAACAGCCTTTCCTGGTGATCTATTTAACCGATCTGGTTGCAAATAAATACGATGATCAATAACAATACTGATACTTATATTTATACCATTACTAATACCAACACAAAAACTTATTTATCTGATTTTTATGCAACAAAATTCGGGTAATTTAATAAACCTTTAAGTTCTTAATATTTCCAGACTTTTGAATTTGAATTTTAAACTTTTATTATTTTATTTAAATTTGCATTTTAAATCCATTTCCAAGCATTTTATTTTAAATTTAAAGTAAAGATATATTTAGTTGACATTAATTAATAAATAAATAGTAGATTACCTAAAATTCTTAAAAACTTTAGATGTGGTAGCTCCTATATGTCTCTGAGATCGAGACGCTTTGTAATTTTAAACTTGTGTGCAGTATTCAGTATTTGAATACATGTTAGAGTGTCTAAGGGTCTGGCTACCGGATGTGTTACAGTCGAGTACACACGACTTTGGAATTCTGGCTTGCTTATTAATATTTTTGCAGTAAGTTGGCCCAAAATGAGCGAGGTCAAAAGGAAATCAACTGCATATCGTTTGGCGATCTGCTCTGCTACTTGCCGGCTGATGGGCAATTGAACCTTAAACCTGAATCCACAGACTCAAGACTTGACTAGAGACAATGCAATTTGCATATTAAGACAATAGCAGCGACAAATATTTTTGCATTTACTTTTCTTAACTTGTTTTTGACTATCTCTTTTAGTCTCCAGGCCTTGGCAAGAGTTCACGACCAAAACAGTGCAACAGGCCCAAGGAATAAGAATAGTAATAGCAAATAAAAGTATGTAAAAAAAGAAATAGGAATAGAAACAGAAATAGAAATAGGGATACTAACAGTGAGAGAACAAAGGCAAAAGTTAATTGTCCAGCACTGAGAGTTGACTTTTCGGGGAAATTAACACTTGACCAGGAAAGACGAACATTTTCAGGCCCAAGAGGAGCAACAAAACAAAAGGAGCAACAGCAGCCTGTAAAGATAATATTTATGGGCAAATGACAAGACGACAGAACAGAACAGAAAACAAAAGCAAATGCCACAAAATATGCGAATGCGAGTGGAGTGTAAGTGTATCTTTTGGTTTTTGCGGTTACTTGTATCTTTGTATCTTATGCCGTTTACTTTATGTATATGGTGTATAGGCAGACATTTGCGATTTCATATTGCATGTCTAGGATGGCCAACAGGACACACAAACACACACACACACCCATACACCCATACATCAGTACTGGACAGGGACCGACAACGGATCTGGGTCCGGGTCCGGGTCCGGACTTGGTGTTTATTAAATGCTTCGTGGCCAACTCTTAACAAAAGCGAAATACTCTCTTGGGGGGCAGGCATAAAAAACTCGGTAGAGGCCTTAACGACTTTGCCAGTTTCGCCTTTTGGGCTATCTTTCACTTGTTGTGTGGTTGTTATACTGTTTGCATTTTTTTTTTTGTCTTTTTAGGTTGTCACATTTATCGCACTTTTATAATTAAAAAGAAAAGAAAAACAGAGAGAGAGAGAAAGACAAACTAAAAGCGGGCGATAAGCGGCATTCACAAAATATGAAACAACTGGACTAAGATCCGGCATAGGAGAAGGAGGAGGAGGAGGAGAAGGAGTAGGAGTAGGAGGAGAGTCTTCTTCTGGCAACTGCTGCTCCTATCATTTCGCTAAATAATGATAACAATAAACAAAAGCCAGTGCATTGTTGTAAACATTTATTTATTTTCTCCGTTTATTCCCGTTTTTATATTTACTTTGTTGTGTGAGTTTTGGCATCGCTTTTAATAAATTACATATTTATGTATCTTTTGGGTTGGCTTGTCGCCCGAATAAAGAAGAAGAAGAAGAATCAAGTGAAGGCGGAGACTCTGGCTACCTCTGCGATTTACGTGGCTAGTTGGGCATAATTGTCAACCCCACACTGTGGGCCAAGATTAACAACTTCCGAAATGGCTTTTTTAATGACACCAATTATGAGTTTCTTATCGGAACAGCAGCTGCCCGACGAAAAAACCTCGGACTTCTGCTTCTTCTTCATTTCCAACTTTTAATGAAGTAATTTTTCTCTGCTTCTCATCGAAAAGAAGAAGAATCTCCTGCTGAGGTAATGGAATAAATGGTAGCTTCACATTGTTTGGCTAATACAAATATTGTTACTTTTCAGGTGACTTTCATAAGGGAATCTCGCGACTCGAGACTTTCGTCGCTTTCTTTGTCATTTGTATTCTTGTTGTTGGTTTCTCAGGTTTCTGTTTCTTTTGTTTTGGTTTGCTTTGGTACATACTGTACATACTTGAACATCGCATTGTTTGTAGAATCACCTTTGTAACTGTTTTTTTTTGTTTTTTTTTTTAACTTTTGAGGCCTAAGTAGTTGGGCGTGATAAGCAAACATTTGCCTAGTAGCAGCTGTTGAGGGAATCAGATGGGCAGCTTTGATAAAGGTGTTGTTGCACTCGTATTTGGGGAGAGAAGAACACAGTTGAAAGTTGAAAGCAGTGTTGACAGTTTAGCATTTCGTGGGCATATTTTTGGGATTATTATTCAATAATTTAGCCAATAAAATTTTGAAAATGCTTTTACCCATAAATCTAATCCACAAACCCAATAAGAACCCAGATAACTATCTCAGTCCCGACCAGTACTATAAATTGCACATACAATAAATGCACAAAAAGTCAATTTTTAGATGCTTTTAAAGATGTCAATACATGCACTTTGCTTTTTATTAACAAGAACCTTGTTCCAAATCGATATGTTCAATTTAAATTGCGAAAACAATACCAATAAACGTTTTCCAGAGTTAAGAGTGTAGTTTTGATGAGTGACATCAGAAATAACAGATGTGAACTTCTGCTAATTAAATTTATTTGACAATCATTTGCGTAGATCTGATAAATCTGACCATAACTTTTAATTGTATTTAGCTTTTCAGAATTAATTTCAAGTGGAGCCAAATACAAGGAAGAAGAATAATAAGATGTAGACGATATAATTATTGCATGCTTATTTTAATTAAATATAAATGTAAAAGAAGAACTGTAATGGTTTGTTTTTTTTTTGGGAGTTCGTAAATCTAGTCTATTTATTAGCCGAGTTTTTGTTATATCTAGTCTATTCTAGAATTTTTTTTATCAATCTAGCCTATTTTTACTGTCAAGTTGGGGCAACACTGCTTGGAAGATGTCACTTTAATTTTTTACTGAACATATCTTTTATATAAGCTATTATATTTTCTTTGGAGTCTCCTTGAGACTCTTGACAATTTCCCAGCTGAATTGTCAATTGAACATTCAACTTAATCAGATGCTTCACACCTTTCACTGGCACTGTAACTGCAACTAATGAGCTGGCTCATTAAAATATTTGTCTTCAAACACTTGAAAATCAAATAGCTTGGTCAAGAGTAGCCCCAATCATATTTGTTTACAATATCCATAGCAATATCAATTTGTTTTGACTATTAATTTGAGCTCTTGTCTCACTTCTTCTTCTTAATTTGCGCTAATGAAGCCAATGTCAGTCAGTCTGTTTGTCCAATGGTCAAATGGCTCAGTGGCTCAGTGGTTCAATTCCTTGCATCCATTCCATTGGAGCCTTCAATTGTGCAATGTCATCAGAGTCAGAGTCGAGGTGTCGAGACTGCTTGATTAATTAAATGTAATTGAGTTTTAATAGGCGCATTGAGTTCAGCGAAAAATCCAATGTACGTCTCTCTCTCTCTCCCTCTCTCTCTCTCTCTCTCTCTCTCTCTCTCTTATTTATCTCTTTCTCTGTCGTCTTTTATGTGATGCGGGTGAAGGTCGCGTGGGTGCTTCAACACTCTGAGAAGATGCTATGGCACCGACAACAACAAAAACAACAACAACATTTCATTAATGACTTAACTCAACTGTCGATTGGGAAAGTCCCTTGCAGACCTTTAGCTCGGTGTGAGCCATCAACTCTTGGCTATGGGCCATCAACTCTCAGCCATCTCAGCTTTTGGCCCTTGAGTCGCGCTTAACAATCACTTAGCGCATTATTAAAAACGCTTTTTGATTGCGCTTTGGCGTGTTTGGTCTTCGCTTGTCGGCCGATTGAAATCGATAGGCGTTGCTTAGCCAAGTTTTACCCTAGACCAAAGGGCTATGTTGCCATCAGCAGACACTATGCAACACACTCAGCTACATACTAACTATGAGATATTCACTAGGAGAGCAATTTAATTCTGTCATATTTAAAATTGTTAGTAATAATATTATTTAATTTAATTAAAAAAATAAAATTTAAATAATATAATTGCCTTACCTATGAATAAGTTATTTCAAATATAATATCTTAAAATTTCACAAAATTTAATTAAATTTCAGTGAACCTTAATTCAATGAAAATGATTAATTTAATGCTGAAAGAAATCACATATTTACTTTGAGCAAATATTTATCCAGCCACTTGTAGGGTATTTGATAGTCAATGATTGCAGCTGTGTGTGTGTGTGATTTCCGTCTTGACTTTAATTGACCATGGCCAAGAAGTCGCACTTGGAAATGTCTCAATCAAAAGATACGGCAACCCACGGTAAATCTACATAAATTTTTCGTTACTCGCTTTGTTGTTGTTGTACATATTTGTGGGTTCGAAAAATCGAAGAAACCGAAACTTTTTCTTTTGTTTTTTCTCTTTTTTCTTTTCGAGACACGCCCCGCACATAAACTAAGTGTGGTTGTTGTGATAGTTGTGGATAATTTGCATTTGATTATGGTTGTTGGTGTTGCTGTTGGTGTTGTTGTAATCGATGTTGTTGTTGTTGTTATGGTTGCTGCTGCGAAAATTGTTCCGGCATATGTCTTTGATTTCTAATCTGAGCTGTTAGATCTTGTAGCAGCAAGATTAAAGAACGAAAAGCAGCTGGTTTTTTTTTTGTTTATTCTTTGAACAAGGGTCTTATGATATTTGATCTGGACAAAGGTCTCGATGAAGTTGTCAATGTTATTATGGACGTACGTGATAGAGAAAGAGGTGGGAGCAGAGGAATCTATACATAACATGCCGCTAATAAGCTCGTTTGCGGTCCAAAATTAATAACACCAACCATGGGGACATTGCTAGAAGAACTTTGACAACGAGGGCAAAATTTATGTAGCCCAATGAAAAACAAAAAAAACAAAAAAAACAAACAACGACAACGACATCGAAGAAAAGCAGTAACAACAAGAACGAGCAGGATGGTGAAGGCGACCACGTGAAATGACAAAAGGCAACTCAATAACAATAAAAATAACAAGATGTCATAAAATGAATAGCCAAAGAAATAACAAGTACAACAAGGCCGAAAGCAAAGCATCAGCCCAAAAAAAAAAGAAGAAAGTCAAATAAATAAATGAGTGCATAGCCAGAGGAAAGTAGGAAAGCTAACCAGAGTTGAGAGCTGTGACTTAAGGGGACGATGCACTGGCATCGGATGAGAGAGCGAGAAAGGAATCGTGCCGAAAAAAAAGGATAATTACGTGCTCAAGATTTTTATGCGCCCCATTCAATAATAAAAAAAAGACAGACAGAGAAAAAGAAGCCAAATTAAAGTGAGCCTAACTCACGAGAGGAATGCGGCTGAAGTTGGGGTTGCTCTGGGCTGGGATTGGGATTGGGCTTGGGTTTGAATTCGGATTTGGGTTTGGGTTTGGGTACAGCGCCATGGGCAAATAAACAGCAACATAAACAAAATATAGGCAAGTGCTAAGCACCCAGGGAACAACCACCCAAATAACGGGAAAGATATATATAAGTATATAAACGAGTGCGAGTACTCGAGTATAATACAAAATTTGTCAAATGAAAATATTTTGAATGCTTTGAGCAGTCGAGATGAGTATCTATCTACCTAACCATAGTCAAAAGCGCTTGACTAGACGTTGTTGTTGTTTCTGTTGTTGTTTCTGTTGTTGTTATTGAAGTTTCCCTTTTTCCCGTTTTTATTCGCTTCGATGAGTTAATCTCGTTGTCTTTTAGCGCCTGTCAGAAACCATTCGACCACCACCATCATCTCGAGATAAACAAAAGCCAATGTCGAATCGAAATCTTGGCAAAAGTTAAGGAAACGCTCAACTTGTCAGGCAGAATGAGCTTACACTGAGCAGCCATAGGTCTACTTCTGTCCAGTTTGGTTGGTTTGAAACCCTTTTTGGCTTTAGCTTTTAAACAGGTGCGTCAATTCAAGGCAACCACCGTCGACAGCGACATGTCAAACACACAGGGGTGGCTCATCTCTCATGTCTCTCGAAGCATCAACAACTTCAATTTCCAAAAATTTGTGTAAAATTTAATTAAGAATTACTACCCAAAATAACATTGGGTACGTTCACCACGAAACATGCTCCCTGATCAAGTATCGCATACCTTTTATACTTGTGATACTTCCTGATGAACGCACTATGAGAAAAAAGTCCAATATTTTTGCCTTTAGTTAAAATTTTTTGTTGTGAAGTATCTTGAAAATTTTTTGATTTTCTTCATCTGAATACTCAGGATAAAACAAAAAAAAATTTATTAGATTTTTCGGAACCACCCTCAATGTTTGTGGCTCGATCAAAGTCAGCTGATTTAGAGTTGCCATGTAAAGTGAAATATTGCATCAAATTTCTCTGCAACTTGCAGAGCGAATTGTGTTTGTTTTATTGACTAAGCGATATATATAAGCAATATATCTTTATTTAGTTGTAAGAAAATTTTTTTAGTACTTGTGTTTAATAGTGCAATTCTGCACTGCGTTGTCACGTGTATTTTTAGCTCAAAGCTAATAAATTTGTTCATGTGAATCACAAGACTTTTGTTAAAAGATTGTTAACTATACCATCTAACTTTTGCCCGTTTTTGCCCCGTTTCGCGAAAATACACATGTTGCAGACGTACACTTATGATAAAAAAGATCGGGTTTTACTCAAAATAAGTATGGGTGGGGGTGAAGACAAGGTCAAATAAAAAACAAAAAATAGTATAAATTCTACTTTAGTTTAATTAAAAAATACCCAAGATTTTAAGCATTTAGCTTTACATTTATTTTTTTTATTGGTCAAAGAGGGAGGCGTGAAGTTAAGATCCAACAAAAAGACAAAAAAGTTGAATGTTCACTTTAGTCTAACTACCGTTTATGCTAAGTATCAAGTTTCTAGAATTATATTTAGATTTTTTTTATATATATTACACATCCCTTCATAGTCGGATTGGGAGAGGGTGGGGTAAAGGCGTGGTCCTATCCGCATAAGTCTAACTTAGGTTCATGCCAATTTTCAATTTCGGGTTTTTTTTCCCATAAGTCAACGCTAATGCTAGACATTAAAAAAACAGCTGATAGTCGAGCTATCGATAGTAAAAATTATGAAATTAAATGAAAATTATCGTATTGCTCCTAATTAAATAAAATACATTGCAGATGATTGAGAAAACGGCTGTACATTGATACCAAAGAAAACTTTCGATAAATATTTCATTTTTTTTTTCGATAAAAACAACTGATGGTAGCAGAACAGTTTAACAAAGTAGCAATCTTTTTTCACGATACGTGCTCAGGTATCATCATACACAAAATTTAATATCAGTCTCGTTCACCAGAAAAATCAGAGGTATTCCAAAAATTATAAGGGAGTAAGTGTGCCTGGTGAACGCGACCACTATCATTATCAACCGGCCAATATAATTATCGTGTTCAACGTTTTCCACTCGCTCGACAGTTTCAGTTTTAATTGCTTTTGACTTTTTGCTTAACTTTGAAAGTGTTTGAGGCAAACTTCATTCGAGTTGATTTTGATTTAAATAAATTCACTTTTTAGACCCTGTTTTTTTTTTTATAAGGTCTATTTGGCTATTTGTTTGTTTGATGCCGTTGTTGTTGTTGCTGTTGCTGTTGCTCATGCAGCCTCTGAGGCTTGGCTGCCGCAAATGTTATAGACGTCATTTGTGTGAGGAACGATAAAGGGCGTTATATGGTCGTATTTGGCCCCCAAAACATGTTGCAATTCGGTCAACTTGGCGTCAATGTTGGCTAATGAGCTTTTTATTTGACAGAGGTCTGAGTGTGCATTTGCCACACAGTCCCCAATTCGAGCTACCTGCCCGCCAGTCATGTACATATAAAAGAGTATGTCCCTGTGGCACGCCTATTCCCATTGGTAACCCCAATTCCCAAGCGATTTACCATTCCCAACTCGACACAAATTGTGTGTTAAAGTCTTGTGATAAAACAACTTTGGCACCTGCTTGGCCCGCTGCACTTTGATTGCACCTCACACCTTACACTTCACACCTACGCCAGCGTTGACTTTAACGTCGCCGTCGCAGTCGCAGTCGACGTTGCAGTCGCAGTCGCCGTTGCAGTCGCCGTCGACTGCAGCCTTCTTTGCATATGGCGCTCCACCTTGTGGGCCAATTGCGCAACTTGTTAGCTGTTTGCCTCAATTACACTTGATGTTGGTGTTGTTGTTTTTCTCTTTTGACTGCGCGATTAATTTGCTCGCTGACAGGCGGGAGAAGATGAAGACAGAGACCACCAGAGACCCCAAGGCAGCCATGGATATAAAAGTCCATGATTAAGTGGCTAGCAGATTATGTACATACTATTCACACATAATATACAGACAATATTCTCATCTACAGCGATTAGTTTTATTCTTCGACACGTCAATTTTAATTGTCGACTCTCTAATATCGGCAATGTATTTAATTGTGCTAATGATGTAGATCCAAACATACATCGAGTCTAAAAAGTACCGTAAAAAACAACCAATGAAAGAATCAAATTGTCAATTTATTAACAATTTACACCGAGTCATTGATGCATTGATTTGAATAAAATTTTTGTATATCGAAATTCAATAATAATAATTTCTAGCGATATGAGTTTAATTTTGCACTTTAATTTATGTTTGTAAATAATGATAGAAACAAAATATCTGGATTTGAGCCAGAAATTAAATATATATATCATAAACTTGCCTTTGTGTTAGTTTTTTTTACTTAGGGTATTAGGAAAATTTACGAATGCAACTGACAAATTGTTATTTTGCGAGCGGAACAACACGTAAACACGAAACAACAAAATCGATGATATTTTCCTATTTTATAAAAATATAAATCGTGAGTACTAACGGTACTAACAATTTAAAACCGATTAAGGCGTTATTTGTCCGGTTATATCAAAGTTTTTAGTCGAGAGCGGCTCGAATATTTGTAGCAGGCCGATAACTAGCTGTTTACTTTAACATTAAGACTATCGATAGTTGATCGATAAGAAATATTGCACAACAAGATGTCGCATGCACTGTTGTCAGTTTAGCTTATTTTATCGGTTATAGGTAGGTTTCAAAGATTTTTAAATTATACCTAAACATTTAAGTCCAAAATTTTTCTTTGTGATTTGTGTTACATTAATGATCAGCATATTTTAGAATTTTTTATTTTATTTTTAACTCCTTTCTATGTATTACTTTTTTTCAAATCTAGCTTACTTTAACGATCGATTACTGGCAGCCCTGGCATAACTTCTGAGAGAGCGGCGGAATAAAGACGCAATTAAGAAGAAAAGTAAAGTGTTATTATTTAAGCAGTCACATGGTGTAGTGATTATAAATGATAAATCAATTGAATTAGTTATAGCTAAATATGTCTTTTGAACAAAACATTTGCAAACAAACGGAGAACTTGAACATAGTATTTAGCACGGCACAAAGATACAATAACATTTTCATCATCATCATCTGGTCTGTGTGTTGCACATTGCGGCATCGGCATCGGCATTAACATCAGCAAGAGTTGCCACAGCTACAGCAGCAACATTATCAGCGGCACAATGAAAGGGGCAAGGGGAGAGGGGAGGGTGGCATGTTGCATGTTGCATGTTCAAGTGTGTGCAGTTAAAGTTGCAAGTTGGTAGCTGCTGGGCAGCCGACGCCTTGAAAGCAGCAGCCAGCATAAGTCAACACCATGTGTTGTAGTTGTATTTGTTGTAGTTGTAGTTGCAAGCATAAATCTGTTGCATGTTGTAAATGTTAAATGCGACGGCAACGGCAACAACAACAACATCAACAACAACAACAACGACGTAGACGGCTTTCATCTGAGCTGCATCTTTGGCGAATTTGCGCTTCAATGCGATTTATTTGCCCGTTGTTTGTAATGCCATTTATTGATGTTGTTGCTGCTATTTGTGTTGTTGCTGCTGCTGCTGTTGATGTTGCTGCTGTTGATGTTGCTGCTGTTAAATGCTTATTTACATTACGTTTAGCGGCACTTGACGGGTGGCTCCTTTGGCTTCGGCTTTGGCTTTAGTTACAGCTACAGTCACTGTCACAGTCGCAGTCACAGTCACAGTCGCAGTCACAGTCACAAATACAGTCACAGCTCTGACTGCAACTGCAACTCCATTTCCAAGTGGCAGCTTCGCATGTTTCGCTTGTTGGGGCGGCAACTTCCCAGCAAAGGTAAAAAAAAAACGTTGCCGCTGCAGAAATTTTGATTTATGTCGGTGCTTGGTTGTTGGTTTTTTTCAGTTTTATATGCCATACATATCATTAGCCAAGCACACCGCGAGGGTTACTTAATTAGTTTGTCTATTTTTAAACATTGCAAAACAACAGTAATACATGAAATTGCGATTTCATTCAATATATATCACCTCAAAAACAAAATAAATCTCCCAATTTAATTAATAAATTTTATTTCTTTTAAGACAATTCCTAAAAACTAAATATGTGGGGAATATATGTAAATAAGATGTGTCAAGATCTTGCTCAACAACATTATCTTCGTTTTAAACTACTTTAATTTGATTCTTTTATTGACAATAAATCGAGTTAAATAAATTAATTTTCATAAAAAATCGGCCTTTAGAGTTTTTAAATAGCTTTTTCTCAATCGCGTACAAATTATTATTATTATCAGCGAGCAACAAAAATCATAGTTTTTAATATGTCTTAAGAATTTCATCTATTCATAGAGAAACTTAAGAATTAAAATCCTCATTATAATAATACATTTTTTTTTAAATTTGTGTGAGATTTTAAGCTCGATGCACAGTTTGGATTTACTTAACTAATTGTTAGTTTTGTGACAACCCACGTACATACATTTTTTTATACAAATGCGCAGAGTCACAACTTAGAGTCATGATATACCATCTTCAGCAGACGGTAGCTATGGCCAAGTAGCTGTTGTAGTTTAGTTGTCTATTGTTATTTTCTTAACGTCGATGTTTTTGTTGTTGCTGTTGCTGTTGCTATTGCAGTTGCTGTTGCTGTTGTTGTTGCGCATGAGCAACTTTAGACTCGGCATCAGACCAAAAACGAATGTTGTCCCCGTCTGGCCAATGCCTTTAGCGTGAATTCCCAGTTTTGATTTAACATTTCATATATTGCATGGAAAGAAAGAGAGGCAGTGGGAGGCTCGGAGGTGGAGAGCGAAAAGGGGAAAAAAGAAGCTGGAATTTTAAATTCAAAAGAATTGTTTGCCACGGCGCAAGTGCAACAGCAACATCAACATCAGCAGCAACAGCAGCTGTGCAACAACGAAGGACACACACAGAGGGGAATTTGGGGTGTAACAGATGCTGTTGCTATTTATATACAAATTTATTAGCAACAGAAATAATTAAATAGATTCCATGAAAGACTCGTTTCAACCTAAGCCAACCAGACCTGACCAAGACACTGATGCGACTTATAGTTCTTAAATTGTATATTCATCTTCATCTTCATCTTCATCTGTAACCAACATTTCTTGGGACATTTTTAAGTTGTTCCTGGGGCTGATGTTGACTTTTGGGCAGCTATTGGTTGTTGTTGTTGTGCAGCTACACTGACAGCTCTTCTTATGAAATATTTAGTGTGCCTGCCAGGTGCCATGAAGTATGCAACAATCTTTTATGCCGTTTCTACTCAAGAAAGCCAAGCCAGGCGAAATTGGAAGACCAAGCCCCTGATCCAATTAACTGCTTACACAAAACGCAAATAGCCAGACAAACAGAGAGACTAACAGGAGAGCGGGTCAGACAGACATGGACAAAAAACATTCATAGACATATGACCGGCTCTAAGTAATAACAGTAAAAATCAACGCACGTTATTCTTCCTCATGTCCTTACGGCTGCCCTATGGCTACACTCGAGTACAAAAACACACAGACATACATATATATATTATACATATATACATACAGAGATAAAAAAATTAAAGAGACGACTACGAGGGCGATATTTATATATGCTAAGACATACACAGAAATTAATCCATTCTAAAAATTAAGTTTAAAAATATAATTATTTATAATATAATTTAGTAATATTATAATTTTAATATATAATATAATTACTAAATTATATTATAATTATAATACGTAGATTAAATGGCAACGATATTAAAAAATCAACATTAAAAAAGTGAAAGAAGCCTAAATTATTTAATCTAACTCAAAACAAATATTACAGAACCCCAAAAACTAAAATATTGTTAAAATAAAGCGGGCTTAATTTAAGTATTTCATACTTGGTTTGTAAGAATCCGTACTACCGGATTACCGGATTTAAGTCCGGAATCCCAGATTTTTTTTCTGTGCACAAAATATAAATGCTTGGTAAAAAATTGTTTTAAGATCCTTGCTACTTTTTTCACAAATAATTAACTTAAATTGCTCTTACATGAAGTTTATAGAATTCCGTGACTTTGATGTAATTTGAGTCATCAATAAGTATTTTATAACAATTATGAATTTAACAAAATTCGGAACATGTTAAAAAATTGTTGGGTTTATTTTTTTTGCCATCACTGTTTTTATAGTCTCTAGGCAGAGACTAAATACCCAACTCTGTGTTTCATAGACGCCTTCGCTTGGTTACCTTTGCAATGCTCTTGCTTCGGCCTTAGCGACTATATTATACCCTTTTAGAGGGTGTTATAACTTTGTGACGATATGTGTATCGCTTAAAGGGAGACATGTTGATAACGACGGCTAGTTGTCCATCTGATTTTATGCGATTTTAATTCTCCGTTTTGAAGCTAACTCGATGAAATGTGGTGCTGACTTGTCTTTTTCCTGGAGGTAGCATATACGCCGAAACCGGATAACTGTATTATATAGCTGGTATAGAAACGAGATGTCTAAAATCAACCTTTGGCATAAAAAACGATTTTTGGTTTTTTGAATATCTTAACAAAACTCACGAAATATACATTTGGTATTATTACATATATTCTAAACCAAATAGCTTACTACATCATATGGCTGTCAAAAGGAACGATTGTTTGAATATTAAGTTGTAGTATTTTTATTATTTATTGAAATTTTTGAAATAAACTCGCAGAGCTTTGCAAGGACATGAAATCTTCCGAATTTGCTATAGTTATACCTTAAGTTCTTGACCGAATGAACTTCACTATTTATTGGCTCATAATGACGAATCTTGGTCTATGCTTGTCCTATGCTTGAATATAGAAAACGGACATAAAACTCCCAAATAGTCAATAAAAAATATGAATTGAATTTGAATTGAATTAAATAATTTTAAGAAGCGCATTTAAGTTTCGCTAAATTTAAAACTGTCCTATGGTCGACTATTTCTTGTGTAACTGTGTTTTTATGTGTCTGCGTGTGTGTGTGTGTGTGCGCGCGCGTGTGTGTGTGTGTGTGTGTGTGTGTGTGTTTGAGCTTTGACTACCTTTCTTACTCCTTTCTGCTGGCGGCTGACTCGACTGGTTGATGGCCAGGTTACCTTTTGCTTTTGCTTTTGACGTGATCTGATGAGCCCGACGCTTTTGCTTTTGCTTTCGCTTTGACTTTGGACTTAGCTTTGGTTCGCCTATAGCATTGGGGTTGGCCCGCATATGTAACGTTATGTGCATAAAAAATAATCATAATCACTTGAAAGCCCAGCCAAAGCTAAATCCGCAGCACCAGCGAGTGGTGGATACTGGGTAGGGGGAAACGAGTGGGGGTGGAAGGTAAAAGCAAAGGTAAATAAGGGGTCGGGATTGCAGGGGCTGATACAGGGGTGACATAGCTTGGAGCGCTTTGAGCACTTTGCCTCAAAAATAAATAAAACATAAATTGCAACAAAATAAAGCAACAGTCAAGTGATTCTGACTTTGAGTCATCTGTTGGTCCATGTTCCAGGACATTGTTTGCTGACTTGTTTCCTTATTAAAAATATGGCTAAGTGAATTTGGCACCAAAAAAAAAAAAAAAAAAAAAAACAAGGAAAACTGGACAAAAGTTCATAAAGATTAAAGAAATGCAAACGTGCTCGCAGGTATGAGCCATAAAGCATGTACCAAGGACAGAGAGAAAAAGAATCTCCGTACACTGATAAAAAAATGTTATAAAATCAAGGTTTTGGTCTAAAAAATGCATCGAGAACATAAAATTCTTAAATTAAGAGAACACATCTTGATTTTAAGAACCTTTTAAATAAGAGTTCTTAAGTTCTTATTTAACGAATAAATGTTCTTAATTTTAAGAAAATTAAAATTAAGAAATAAAATAAATAAATATTATTTTTTATATTTCTAATTTTTTTTTATTTTAAATTTTGATTTGCTTATAATTAATTCTGCTTTAGTAATTTTATAAATGTTCTTTTACTTTGTTACGAGTGGGATTCGAACCGTCGCCTGCTGCCTTTTTTTAGATTACTAATTTTAGTTTTAGTAATTTGGTCTTAAAATAATATTATTTAAAGAAGGAAAGGATTTTCTTGATTTTGGAAGTTGGTCTTTTTTTTCTGTGTAGCTGTGTATTAATATGTGCCCATGAGTGTGAGTGTGTGTGTATATGTGTGTACATGTGTATGCATGTGTGTTAGCCAGTAAATCAGAACGTATGGCAATGACAGCCTCGTCACAGACAACGGCCACCATGACGAATGGCAACACAGGTCTGCAAACTGCCCAGCTCCCAGTTTCCAGTTCCCAGCTCCCAGTACCCTTAGTTCCCACAGTCCATGATGCTGATGTTGATGCTGCTCCCATCTGGTTGATGTGCCTTGAGGCTCTGTTTTTTTGCACTAAAGTGCGCATTTGACAAGCCCAGTAAACAACAATTAAAATGACAACAGGGCGAGATAGAAAAGGCGAAAGGATTTTTTTCCCATTTCGCTTTCTTTGCTGTTTCCTCTTTTCTCTTTCTATCGACGTTGTTGTCCACAGCGGACAAGTGAAAAGCTCCGAAATGTAACTGATGAAATCTGACAATGAACCAGACGAGATACGACGGTAACGTAACGAGTCCTGCTCGAAATTATAGCCACAGGACATGCAGGACACACAAAGCAGCCAAATCAGCGCCTGAGCCGCAGACACACAATGTGGCAAACGGGCCCAATCAATGTTAAAAATTCGGGATCCTTCTCTCTCCCTATCCGGCTCGATATAAACATTTTTTTTTGTTCAAAAATATACTACTCGTATTGTTAGCAAATAACTTGAGGACATGACAATGAAATTTTGTGCGAATGTTCAAAGCAAATCAAAAATCCATCACAGAATAGTTAAATTCTTCAAGCAGTTCACGATCCTTGCAGGATGAGATATTAAACAAGTGCTTGGCTTTGATTTATCCCATTTTTTATATCCAATGAAAATAAAACGCATTCACAATGAAATAAGTATAATATATTCTAGAAAAGGTTATTAGTAAATATTAACACACAAAAAACAGATTTTCATAAGGATTTTCATTTAATGTTATTTGGCTTAGTTACCTACAACTTTATTTTATCTACACTGATAAAAAAAAATGTTTTAAAATCAAGTTTTGGTCTCAGAACTTAGATTTTTGGTCTAAAAAATGCGTCGAGAACACAAAATTCTTAAATTTTAGATTTTAAGAACATTTTAAATAAGACCAAGTTCTTATGTAAGGAATAAATGTTCTTAAAACTAAAATCAAAAAATAAAATATATAAAAATTATTTTTTATATTTATAATTTTTTATATTTTTAAAATTTCATTTATTTACATTTTATTCTGTTTTAGTAATTTTATAAATGATATTTTAATTTATTTTGAGTGGGATTCGAACCGCCGCCTACTGCTTCACTTCACTTTTGCAAGTGTAGTTTCATTGAAATATGTATATATTTAAGAGATGCGATTTAATAATATAGAAGCCGTTGTCAAATGAATTGTATATATTAATTTACCATTATTAATAAATATCATTTAAATGAATTGCATATATCAGTCAACAAAATCTGGAATATAGTATTTGGCTTTTGTAGATAAAACCCTTCATATTCCCATCGAAATTCATTTGCACTTAGGTAAAATTAAGTTTGCAAGGTTTAATTTATAATCAGTAAGACATGTTTGATATTATTTCGTGTTATTTATGGATTGATGAAGCGAATGAATGAATGTTATTATCAAATTTTCAACAATATAAATGGGTAATAATGCTTAAAGCTAGCAAATTATGTGTGCTTTAAGAAACATGTTAAAGCATAAATCATATCTGTGCTTTTAATTACTATAAATATTTATTTTCGGCTCAAAGTGGTCTAAATCTATAGTACTCATAGAGCAAGAGATGAAAACAAACACAATGTTTGATATAATTGGAATCGGTTCTATAGCCTTGAAGCATATGCTTTATGAAAGCTGACGCATCGTTCACATTTATTTATGTATACATATGTACAATACATACATATGTATGTATATATATAGTATGTTATTTGGGCGCAGCGGTTGTTGAATCATTTTATTGGACAAATTGTTTGGCTAATTTGCACGGCATTTGGCTAAAAGCCGTTGGCAAATTTATCATGACGCTTTCAGTATTAGAACGTCCATCAGAGACGTCAGTGGGGCTGTCATGGGTTGTGGCGCATCCAGTAGATGCGAACAACTATTTATAGTCTGCGCCACACGGCGTATGAGTAATGTCTTGATTTGCCAACGGCTTAAGATTTAAATTTATTTATCGGCCGACTGCTCATTCAACCCATCCCAACCCAACTCAACTCAACTTAATTCAACTCATCTCATCTGCGTCTATTTTAAATTTAGATGCCTTGAATTTTCTTTTATTATAATGCAGCAGAAACTATTTTGAAATCTCGGCGAGTTGCTTTTCCTGTTGTTCTCCTCCCCATTTTTACTCATTTCATTTTTTGCACAAATCTTTTAGCGCCTGTTTTGTGGCATTAAATGTGGGCACAGTTTTGATAGCCAGCAACTGTGCGAACCTGGAACTGCTAAGGAGGCGACGATGTGAACAAGCGAAACTATGTTAGGGGTTGGGGATGGGGGTGGGGGGTGGACTGGGGAGGGGGAGGGGCGTTGCATGGTTTGAGGCGGAAAATTGTGGGCCATCGTCTGGCTTGGCTTGTATTTTAATTATGATGAAGTGCTGTTAATGTGCGTTTGATTGGCTCTGATGTTGCGTCATGTCAAATGGGGGCCACCCTTTGGTTTTATGTAGTTCTAGTTGTTGTTGTTGTTGTTGTTGCTGTTATAGTTGTAGTTGATTTGTGGGCAGCCCGAGAAAAGGTCAAGGTAAAATTGCATGTCTAAGCATTTGCCAGCTGATGCAGTTTAAAGAGGGGATTTCCCCGAGCGATTTTCTTTGCCTGACAAATTCACAATAAATTTTCGAACTACCTAAGTGTCTTTATTAAATTTCCAATCAAGTCTTAATCCGAGCATGACCTTTCAGTTTTTCAGTTGTCACACTATTTTTCCCTGTTCAATATTAAGGCTGTCGGATAAAATCAGTAACACTGAAAAAAATACCAACTTCTAAAATCAAGAATATTCATCTTAAATATTTTGTTCTTAAAATAAGATTATTTTAAGACCAAATAACTAAAAATAAGATTATTGATCTTAAAAATTTTAAGCTCTTAATATAAGAATAAAAATCTTAAATTGTTAAGAAAGTATAAATAGGAACTATTAAGTTGTGAAGCAGCAGGTGGCGGTTCGAGTCCCCCTCGTAACAAATTAAAATAACATTTATAAAATTACTAAAAGTAAAACAGAATAAAATGTAAGCAAATCAAAACTTAAAAATTAAAAAAAATTAAAAATATAAAAAAAATTATTTTTATGTATTTTTTTTTTATTTAATTTTAAGAACATTTATTCTTAAAATAAGAACTTGGTCTTATTTAAAATGTTCTCAAGACCAAGATGAGTTTTCTAAATCTAACTAAAGTCTTAGTTCTGAGACCAAAATCTTGAATTTAGAACATTTGTTTTTATCAGTGTATTCTATATAACGAACTTGGGAAATGCAAATATTATCAAAACGATCCGTTAGTTATTATTAGTTGTTGCTAATGGTAATTACACCTACAGACACACACACACACACACTCCTCTGCAGCCCCTTTTCATATGCTTTTCATATGCGGACAAATCTGGCAACGCAAAAATTTTCCAATTTTCTCTGGTTTTTTTTTTTTGGTTATTTGTTTGCCGGTTGTTGTTGTTGTTGGTTGTAATTGCCGGGAGTGTTTGCTGTTGTTGAGGTCACATTGAACGTCAAAAGCAAAAGTTGGCAGCGTTAATTTCGTTTGCCCATAAACATGCAACATATGTGTTGCAAGTAAGGCAGGCAGGCAGGGAGGGAGTGAGGTAGAAGGGAGGGCGTACCGGGGCGCAAAAAGGGTCGTCCGTGTATCCTGGACTGCATTTGCAACCCTAATAAAGCGCAGCACACGTGCTGCATGCTGCCTGCCTCTGATAACAGTCGCGCCTCCTGTCTGACTGCCTGTCTGACTGCCTGGGCTGGTCTGCCCTGATCTGTCCTGCCCAAGTCCGAGTCCTGACTTGGCCCAGCCTGCTTGTCACGGTGCGGACCCCGGAACCCGTGATTTATGCACTAAACAATCGTCCGTCCCTTGTGCAAAAAATGCAGTTCTCATTGTTGCTGCTGTTGCTGTGGCATGTTTGGCATGTGGCATCCACGCGAGACACGCAGGCAACATGCCACTTGCAGCAAGTGCCACAGAAACAGAAACATTGGCATCGTTCACAAGGCCAGCGCGAAAACAGATAATAACATGATATGGCCAAGAATAAGCAGACTCGCAAAACTGGCGATATTAAATTGGTACACTCGTACACTGATAAAAAAAATGTTCTAAAATCAAGATTTTGGTTTCAAAACTAAGATTTTTGGTGTAAAAAATGCGTCGAGAACATACAATTCTTAAATTAAGAGAACACATCTTGATTTTAAGAACATTTTAAATAAGACCAAGTTCTTATTTCAAGAATAAATGTTCTTAAAGTTAAAATCAAAAATTAAAATAATTTTTATATTCATAATTTTTTTTATTTTTAAATTTTGATTTATTTACATTTTATTTTGTTTTAGAAATTTAATAAATGTTACTTTAATTTGTAACGAGTGGGATTCGAACCGCCGCCTACTGCTTCACAACTGAAGCGATCTGTGATACGAAACAGTACCTATTTATACTTTCCTAACAATTTAAGATTTTCATTCTTATATTAAGATTTTAAGATTTTTTAGATCAATAATCTTAGTTTAAGTAATTTGGTCTTAAAATAATCTTATTTTAAGAACAAAATATTTAAGATGAATATTCTTGATTTTAGAAGTTGGTCTATTTTTTCAGTGTACACGCTGCGAAATAGTGAATAATGAAAACATACTATAAAAAACCTCCCCTAATAGGTATTGCTCCTGATTTCGATACTCGACTCTTTTTATTTGTATTTTCTTTTTCATTTTTATTTATTTTTTTTTTTTGAAAATGCTTATCAAATTAATTTCACTTTAATTCGCGTTTATTGTTCGAGTTCAGCGTGAGTTTAGAGGGTTAATTGTGTGAGTTTATTTTAGACAGTTCTATTTTCATCTCACTCGCACTGTAATTCAATCTCTCGTTTTAACTTTCTTCGGATATTGGGATTGATTGCATGTTTGTTGTTTGTTTGCCTGTTGTTTGTTGTTTGCAAAGGTAAAAGGTAAAGTCTCGATTGCCTACAACAAGAGACTGTCGAAAAATGTGCGCGAGGGTTGTTCCAAGACTTGCAAATTGATTGAAAACGCTCTCGTTTATGTGCTGCGTGCTCTACACGTGTCCGGAGTTGTTTAATTATGTCTAAGCCAAATCCGCAGTACAAACATTCCCCATCTCCAATTCTTACATTCTTACCTCTTACAGGGGCTCGGCATTTTCGTTTATGTACCGCTTAAAATGAGCATCAGTTCCCCCCATTTAGGTATGATGCAACCCTGGCGCATTTGAAATGCCATCACCAATTTTAAGACGAAAACTAAACACACGCGACTGGCGACGTCGTCAGAATTGAAATTGAGTCGTTTAAGCCGTCCACACTCCCCCCTTCCCCCTTTCTCCCTTCCCCACTCCACCCACTTACAACCATTCACCCCATTCATCCCATTCACCCCTCCGCAATCAGGGTCCACCATAGAAAGTCAAAAACCCGCTTAGGCAGTAATCTTTCTTGGTTTACAAATGGAACGACTAAGTCGGTAGATAAATTGTTTCTGCCTATAAAATTGTTCAACTGTGTAAATTATAAAACAAAGTTATACCTGATTAAAAAATTAAAACAATTGTTTAATGTAAAGCATGTAAATATTTCCATCTTTAGTAACTCCACTGAAATAAATTAACCCAATTTCTAAAATCAAGAAAATTTAACTTATTTTGTTTTTAAAATAAAAATATTCTAAGACCATATTACTACAACTAAGAATTTTTATCTATAAAATCGAAGTTCTTATTACAATAATAAAAATCTTAAATTGTTAGAAAAGTATAAATATGTACTTTTTCAACCGATATAGATGGTGGCCCCGTTATTTTTAAAATAAGAACTTGGTTTTATTTAAAATGTTCTCAAGACCAAGATGAGTTTTCTAAATCTAACTAAACTCTTAGTTTTGAGACCAAAATCTTGATTTTAGAACATTTTTTTTTATCAGTGTACAAATTAGATATATCGTTTTCTATCGATTATAAACAGAATCCCATTCAGCTGCTAATACTTCTTATATTTTTTCATTTACAATAATAATGTGAAATACTTAATTTAATTTTAATAAGCAAATATTGTTATAAGAACTATTCATTTAAATTGCAAAAAAGCGTAGTTATAAGCAAACTTCTTAAAAAAATCACTCTAGAATATTTAATTTAATCACAATATTGTAATGATAGATAATGTAGGCAGATTCATAAATAGACCTTGTACAATTTATTCAATAAAACCGGGCATTTTTTAAATTCATTCTAGGCAAAATTTGGAACAATAGGTTAAGTAAAGCAATATAGAAATTGCGGAATTTATTTAAATTACGTGTAAGAATCTCGACCTACCAGTGCCAGTCTGAATTTTAAATTGAAAACTATTTTTAAAAAAAAAATAAATATTTATATATTTTTGATTCAGTTTAATAGTAAACACTGCCCGTGTAACCCACTTAAACTTTGAAAGGCTCTTAAATCACTTACATGTACACAAAAAAAATTGATTTGCATGTTTTTTTATTATACGATATGCATTATTAAAATTCGAGGATAAACTCTCATGCTACAATTTCCTGAGTAAATGATGCAATTTCAATGAATATAAACAATATTCTTCAATTAGCAGCTAAAGAGTACACATAAAAATAATTTGTAATAAATTAAGAGTTGATTTTTGAATTTTTAGCTCAAACGATTGAAGAAAAGTCGGAAAGGAACGATCAAAGCTGATATCAAATATATTATACTGATTTTCTTCAAAAGTAGAAAACTGAATCTTTATGAACATAAATGAAATAAATGAATATATGAAATATTTCTCAGTGTATTGTGTATTGTTGCACTTACTCTTGCACTCGTTGGCATCACGGGCCGTAGCTCGTCCCCAGGGCCGATCAAAGTGGAAGGGCTTGCAGCGTTCGCAGTCGCGTCCGGCCGTGTTGTGACGGCACTCGCAGCTCAGTTGGCCATTGGAGTCCTGGGAGCATTTGGAGGCGTGGCCGTTGCACTTGCAGCGTCCGCCCACACCGAAATCGGAGACGGCATAGTGCAGTCCGGCAGCGGCAACTGAGTGGGAGTTAATGGCCTCGATGGTGTTACCACCCAGTTGCACGCTGTATTTGCCGGTACGCAGATCTGCAGGTGAGTCGATGGCAAGCAAAGCCTGCGGATCGGGCTGCTGGAGGCGGTGGAATACAATGCGTATATCGGTGGCCGTCACCCAATCCTGAAGCACAGGCGAGGCGTCCAGGTCCCGAGCCGAGGGACGACCCTCCAGTACGCTAAAGGCAATGCGGGAGGCGAGTCCACCACTGCCATCATGATTATGTCGATGGGCGTCACTGCAACGCGGCTCCTGCTCATTGTGCTTGGTGACCGTCGTCCGACTGGGGCGTCCAAAGAGGCGACGACACTGTGAGCTGTAGTACTGAAAGGGTTGCCAACTCTGGCCGTAATCGGAGCTCTTGTAGATGACCAGGGAGTCGGGACGCGGTGCTCGCGGACAGAACTGTAGGCTCACATAAGTGAGCTCATACTTTTTGCCCAGGGATAAAGTCAGTGTGACATTGTCACCGCCAGCAGCAGCAGCTCCTGCTCCACCGTTATGCACAATGGGCGCCGATCGCCAGCAGGTGACATTATTGGAGTTGTTCAGATCGGTGAGGGCGCGTGGCGGAAAACTGTTTGCCTCACAGCTGTGGCACTGCAGCTCATTGGGATGGGATGAGGATGCGGCACCATTGGCAGCAGTGGCAGCAGTTGTGGCACGTATCGGATCTTGGTACTCGCAGTAGCGTTGCGGCTGATGATCGCCACAAGTGCTGCTTGCCACAACGGGGGCATCAAAGGCGGCATTAACAAAGTCCGGGATGCAGTGACGCGCCTTGTCATAGTCGTAACAGGGATCCTCTGCCGGCGGCATTGCAAACATTTTCAGATAAGCATCGTTCGGTTTTGCCGACACGCAAATCGCGCCCAATGTCAAGAGAAATAAAACTCCACGGCGATGCATGTTGTTATTATTGTTCACTTTGCACTTCGCACAAATCACACACAAATCACAAATAAAAAAAATTGTTTAAGTAATTGTAGTTAAATCACGAATTTGTTTTGTATCTTTTTTTTAAGATAAAAGATTCTTTTGCCTGGCGCCTTCTGAGCAGCACGCGCAGGCGTTTCTCGCGATTATCTCTCTGTCTGTTTTCAGTGTGGGCTAAGCGTTTTAAATCGCGCTCGAATCGCGTAGGCTGGACAGCATTCGTCGTCGTTGTTGTCGTCGTCGGTGTCGTTGTCGTCGGTCTTCGTTACGTCAAGTCGGGCTGCCAGTTCACAGTCGACTGTGTAATCGTCGTTCACGAAGCGCGCGCGCCAGCCACGAAGTCAGCGGCTATGTGTGTATGTGTTTGTGTTTGTCTTTGTGCTGGTGTTGCAGCGTTTGATCGCGTCTGCATTTTGTTGTTAGCAACATATGTTGCTAAGAGCGCACAGCATCTCAGCATCCACATTGTTGTAGCGAAGCGGTTATTGCCTGTGAGATGGCTGTCAACTCACCACGATGCGGCGCTCTCTCTCATATCGCGCTCTCGTTCTCGCTCTCTCACTGACACTATCTGTGTACCTTGTGGATAAGATTTTGTTTGCGCAGTTGTTGATGCTGGTGCTTAGCAACATGTTCGCTTGCAGGTGGTTGCTATTTCTGGTGCAACATTTGTTGCCAGTGCTTCTGCATGAGTTCGCAATTATTTTATTGCCCATTTGGCGACACATTTTGAAGCATGTTGCTGCTGCCGATGCTGATTGTTGTTTGTTGTTTTCATAGCCATCAAATGGCGTCCAGCCCGTGCACACTGCAAATCAAAATAAACCAAACGCAGCCACTGAATGTGGCACGCAAAGTAGAAGGCGTTACACACACAGACACACACAAACACACATATGTATATATACAAGTATACATATACACATATGGCTTGTGTTTGCTTTTCGATTGCTATCGATGATAATGAAGTCGCCAAGCCGCTGCTGAGGGCTGAGTCCTAAGTTATTAACTTGTCGTTAATGAAAATCATCAATTTTTTAACAGAGGGATGGAGAAACGCGTAATTACGTGATACGAGTCTGCGATGGCTTCATTAATGTTGCTGCTGCTCCCTCAGTCGCTTTTGTGTTGCTTGTGTTGCCTCAGGTTGTTGCAACCACTGCCTGTGCCTCACTGATAAGCGCTTCACTTTCGTGTATCTCGCCTCCTACCAACAATTTATGTATGTACATAATTATGTACGAATATTTGTATGTGGATGCCAGTGACCATATGCCATTGTTTGTTTTGACTTTTGTAATTAGCTGTTTAGACTTTAGGCGTGGCGTAGGCGTTAACGCTAATTGTTCAACTTTTTGAATTTTCAGATCTGATGCTGATTTTTTTTTTTTTTTTAATTTTAACTTGTGTCCTGAGAAAACCTACATATCAACAATTATATTTGTATTATTTTAAGTAAAATATAGTATAACTATCTTAAAATATTAAGTTTAATAATAAATTATATTTATATAATTTTTTCCCATACAAATATAAAAACATTTTTAATTTGGAATATGGTTCCTACTACATAAGCTTATTTATGGATATGATTTATATGCAATATTTAATTCTGATTAAAATCTTTGCTAAGCTTTTGTTGCTCATTTAAAATAATATTGGAAATGGGCATTTTCGCCAACATTTTCGGTTCACCCCAGGCAAAACCTAAAAAATGATAAAAAAAAAAAACTGTCGTCTTTCGAAATTTTCTCCAACAAACATTTTCAAGTTACTTATTAAGAAATGCACACATGATTTAATTTAAGGATGAGTATACCGGATGCATCATTGTTGGTTTTTAGACCCTGACCTTTAAAAAGTTCTTTTTACAGTGTTCTTTTAGTTTTGTCCACTTAGATTTCGGACTTAAAATTGTTTTTTAACATTGATTATATATGTACAAAACTCTGAATACCGTTAATTTTTGACTATCAATAATGAAAATATAAATACAGTAAAAAAGCTAACCAAAAAATTGCATAAATTTGTTTTCATACCAAAATAGTATTTAAAACTAGTGGGCCGCTGCTACAGTCGAACATACTCGATAGTCGGAGACCCCGTACTTACTATGGAAAAAACTTATAATGAAAACAAATTAAAAAAAATTAAGTTAACCTAAATTCATTTTCTATCAGGTTGATTACGATGTCTCATGAAACATAAAAGATTCTCAAACTAAGACTTGATTTTCGCCCGATCGGTTCAATGAGAGCTATATGATATAGTGGTCCGATTTGAACGAACTTTGGACAGGATATATAAAGCCAAGTTTTATGCATATTATAAAAGTTTGGTTACAATATCTTATGAAAAAAAAAGTTTTTCATACTGAAACTTGATTTTAGACCGATTGTTCCTATGGGCGCTATATGATATAGTGGTCCGATTCAAAAAAGAAACAAACTTAACCTGCCTGCAATATAGAGGAATCTACACACCAAGTTTGGTGTCACTAGCTTTTAAATTGCTCTGATAACTTCGATATTGTTTTTCCAATTTTTGGGCGATATAGGGGGCGGGGCCGAATTTTGAAACAAACTTGATCTGCCTGCAGTATAGAGGAATCTACATACCAAGTTTGGTGTCTCTAGCTCTTATAGTCTCTGAGATCTAGGTTTTCATACAGACAGACAGACAGACGGACAGACAGACAGGCAGACAGACGGACAGACAGACAGGCAGACAGACGGACAGACAGACAGGCAGACAGACGGACATTGCTATATCAACTCGATTATTGATGCTGATCAAGAATATATATACTTTATGGGGTCTGCCACGCCTCCTTCTGCCTGTTACGCACATATTCGGTAAAACAAACCCAATAGACCCCCTGTACTTTTTTTAAGTACGGGGTCTAAAAAGACCTAGAGGGGTGCTTTGGTCAACACTATATATTCTGAATCAGCATCAATACATGAGTCGATAAAGTCATGTCCGTCTGTCCTGCTGTCCGTTCGTCTGTACAAAACGAAAACCATTTTTTCTTTAGATATCTGAACCAAACTGACAGTAAATGGGCATTTCCACAGAAAGGTCCACAAGGAACAAAAAATTAAAAGTCGTACAAACATTTTTTTAAACTTTTTGTATTATATAGAAATATTCAAATGTTATTAAATTAAGGAGTAAACGTCGTTTCTTGGATGCATTGACGAGAATTCAAGCTCTTAAGTTTTGTTTACTTCCAAAAGCATGTTTTCTTTAAAGTTAAGTTTTCTAAAAATAATAATGTAGGTGAACTCTTATCGCAAACAATTTTATTAAAGCAAGAACTAACCACATCATCGGTAAAAATTTTGATTTGTTTTTAATGATATTTCTATGTAACGTCACTTCATCGAAAAAGATTTTAATCTCTTTACATCTAGGCTGATGATCTCAAGTGCGTAAAATATTAAACTTAAACTATTGGGTCATAAAATAGATATTTTATTTCAAAAGTGTGTAACATCACATAATTTTTTTGTTTTATATTGTCATTTAATAGAAAAGTCTATCGAAGCCATAATCTTGAAATTGATCATAAATTCAAATCTTGCGAAATTTAATTCTAGAAACATATTTAAGTTTCTTAGCTATAAATTATATATAATTATTTTATAAATGTGGGTTTTGTTTATTTCTGACCGTTCTCTTTAAAATTGTGTTCCAAAATGAAGAGTATGTAGCATTGTAACGTTTATTTGATGAAATCAATCCTTCATCAAGAAATAACTAATCAACATGCAAAGAAAACACTTAAATTCTGACTTAATACTTTGTTAATTACTAAAAAAGTTAATATATATTAATTAAGGTATACAATATTTTGATATAAAATGCTAGAGAAACGTAACGTCATGTAACGTAACGTAAAGAAAAAGATTATTAAATTCAAAACTGTGCAAAATTAACTCACATTATTTAAAATTATATTAAAAAATGTTTAATGCACAAAGTCCTGGCCAATGCGCAGAAATTTTCGTTTTTCAGCCCCAACACTGATAAAAAAATATGTTCTAAAATTAAGATTTTGGTCTCAGAACTAAGATTATTGGTCTAAAAAATGCATCGAGAACATACAATTCTTAAATTAAGAGAACACATCTTGATTTTAAGAACATTTTTAATAAGTCCAAGTTGTTATTTTATGAACAAATGTTCATAAAATTAAAATAAAATAAATAAAAATTATTTTTTATATTTATAATTTGTATTATATTAAAATTTTGATTAATTTATATTTTATTATTTGAGATTTTTATTCTTATATTAAGAGTTTGAGATTTTTTAGATTAATTATCTTAGTTTTAGTTATTTGGTCTTAAAATAATCTTATTTTAAGAAAAAAATATTTAAGATGAATGTTCTTGATTTTAGAAGTTGGTCTTTTTTTCAGTGAACTTAAAACCCACTTCATTTCTGTAACGTTACGTCATCGCATATTTTTGTCTATATCTTTTAACCTAAAATGCCGATTGTTTTCTTTTTTTTATTAAATATAGTCCAATTAAATCGCTAATGATCTCATAACATAGATCTTTAGTTTTTGGATTATATAAATTATAAAAAAGGTCTGTTCTGGCTGACTTTGCATTTATTTTAAGTACTTTAAAAATTTAGATATTGGGCCCCAAACGACGAAAAACCTTTTTTTCTATGCATGGTTTTTTTTTTTTTTTAGAATTTTTGGTTAGAATCGGACCTCTATAACATATAGCTGCCATGGGACCAATCAGGCGAAAATCAAGTTTTAGCATAAAAAACTTAAATGTGTTTTGAGAAATTTTAACTAAACTGACAGAATATGCATTTAAGATAGATAGAATATGCATTTGTTTCTATATATATTGAGCTATATTTACTATCCATCGTTAAGTATGTTTACCGTTAAAATCTATGGAATGACGGCTACGTTATCTATATATATAAAACTGTTTGTCCTGACTGACAGACTGATGGTTTTGGAGCCCAACGGTAGGGCCGAGGAGGATGAAATTCGGACACAACATATCTGAGAAAATCTTATCAGAATTTTTTGTGAGCTTTCCTTGAATTTTAAATTAAAAAAATTAAAAAACTACATTTTCTTAATTCAAAAATTAAAAGCTCTAAAACTACGGATTTAAATCTTAGACTGAGTATAGATTAATTACATATATATTCATTAGCTTTTAGGAAAATAAAGGCTTTTGAATATCGGTTTTGGTATTCTCAAGTAAGAAAAGTGGGCGCACCTTAAAAAAACGGAAAAAAAATAGCCAAATTTTAAAAAATTCTAAAAATAAAACTGTGCCATAGAATAAAAAATATGTATCCAATATCCAAATAGTTGGTTTGATTCAGTTCAGAAGAAACTAGTGGGCCGGTGCTACAGTCGAGCATACTCGACAGTCGGAGACCCCGTACTTACTACGGAAAAAACTTACAATGGAAAAAAATTATAAATAATTTAGTTAACTTAAATGCATATTCTATCAGGTTGATTTCGATGTCTCATGAAACATACTAAGACTTAATTTTCGTCCGATCGGTTCTATGAGAGCTATATGATATAGTGGTCCGATTAAAACCAACTTTGGACAGAATATATAAAACCAAGTTTTATGCATACTCAATAAGTTTGGTTACGATATCACAAAAAAAAAAAAAGTTTTTCATACTATGGCTTGATTTTCGCCCGATCGGTCCTATGACAGCTATATGATATAGTAGACCGATTTGAACCAACTTTGGTTAGGATGTATAAGACTAACTTAAATGCATATTCTTTAAGTTTGGTTACGATATCTAATAAAACAAATAAGTTTTTCATACTAAGACTTGATTTTAGACCGATTGTTCCTATGGGCGCTATATGATATAGTGGTCCGATTCAAAAAAGAAACAAACTTAACCTGCCTGCAATATAGAGGAATCTACATACCAAATTTGGTGTCACTAACTTTTAAATTGCTCTTATAATTGGGATATGAAATTTTTTTTTCGATTTGTGGGCGTTAAAAGGGGCGTGGCCGAATTTTGAAACAAACTTGATCTGCCTGCAGTATAGAGGAACCTACATACCAAGTTTGGTGTCTCTAGCTCTTATAGTCTCTGAGATCTAGGTGTTCATACAGACAGACAGACAGACAGACAGACGGACAGACAGACAGACAGACAGACAGACGGACATTGCTATATCGACTCGGCTATTGATGCCGATCAAGAATATATATACTTTATGGGGTCTGCCACGCCTCCTTCTGCCTGTTACGCACATATTCGGTAAAACAAACCCAATAGACCCCTGTACTTTTTTTACGGGGTCTAAAAAGTTCAAATTTGTTGCCTAGTGTATGCTTTGGTGACAACACTGTAAAATGCATTTGGAAGGTTATATCAAATTATGGATGCACTCACTTCCAGTTACAGTTCCAGTTATTGATGCCACCCACAACTCGTCTCTTAATGCATACAGCCTATCGCACTCTATCGTACTCCATTGTCTTTTGGAAATTGTGAAAATTTGACTCTAAAGAGCTGTCTCCAATTAAGTGAAATTAATGCCACCTATTAGATACATAGCTGATAAGAGTGTGAGTGTGTGTGTGCGTGTGTGTGTGTGTGTGTTGCATTTGTTATAAGGATCAGTCGTCGTGTAGTTCCATTGCCATATCTTCTAGTTGCCTAGCTACTTACAACATGTCATCCTACACACACACACACACACACACACACACACACACACACACACACACACACACACACACACACACACATGTACACTAAACACTGACTGTGAACAAGGCGAACTCATTTCCGGTTGCTTTGTTGAGGGGCAGCTTTGTGAAGCTCAACGACTCTTGTTGGTGTTGGTTTGGTTCAAATGTGTTATCAGAACTTTTGCTTTATTACCTTGGTCAGTAGGCGTGGCCAGCGACTAGCCAAAGTCAACCATGTCCTATGTCCTCTATCTATGTGCCACATTGGACATCCATTCCCAGTATCCCGATGGTATCCCGATGGGGAGTATGTTGTCACATGCACAGTGGGTGGTTTGCTTTGCTTTGCTTTGGGCTCTCGGCTCTCGAGAGCTTCCAAAAACTCTTGCAAACAGTTCGGAACTTTGTCGCTTAATGAAAATTGCATTGTGTCGCTGAGTGGGATTTGGATTTTGATTTTGAGTGCTGGACTGGACTGAACACAAAGGCAACTTTGTGTTGGTCGAGGCGTAAAGTCCAAACGGCTTTCTGTTTGCTTTGCTTTGTTTTGTTGGTTTGTTTGTTTGTTTAGCTGGTTTGTTGCCTGGCTGACTGAATGGCTAGCTGGCTGGCTGGCGGCAAGATTTTTAGATTATGACGCTTTGTCGGCAATCCTCTTCAGCTGCGGCACTGGGCCCAACATTTGGCCAGACTCGTATCATCTAGTCCCCGTCAAGTCCCGTCTGCCGTTTCCATCTCCATCTCGTCCACTTGTTTTATTTACTTGTGCCTTGTTTATAACTAGACCCTCTTTCGTTATATTGGCGGCATCAATAAAATGCAACATTGAGGCTCAACACTTGTCGATTCACACGATTGCGGCTTATAGGTATAGGATGGAATTCCTTCCCATCCCAATCCCGACAACGGGCCAGTTTTTCTTTTTTTTGCCAACATTTTGTTTGTTTTTTGCTGTAGTTATACTTGCAATTGTATCTCGATTTTATTGCCAAAGCTGCAAACATGTGAATGTCATTTGCCAGCCGCCAAAAGCTGAGCAGCATGAAAAGGGTCAGAAGGGTAAGAAGGGGGAGAAGAGTAGAAGCTTCGCCCCCGCTCGAAGCTAAGTTAGGCGGACGCAGAGCAGCTAAAACGCACAGATAGATGAATAGATTCCTATCAGCGTCAATAAATAAAGTTTTTAAATGGAACACGAAAATAAATATACGTATATGTCTCCGAGTGCCTCTTTGTTGTCACAGTGCATATCCAGACGCCATGGCAAAGTACGAGTATCTACACTCCGCACAGTGGTTGACATTGCATCAAAATGTTGCTAAAACTGAAACTTAACTCAATATCAGTTCGTCATATTTTTATATCCTGAGCCCATTGAAAATGGGGAAAAAAAAGGGTATAATGTGTTTGACAGAATGTATGTAACAGACAGAAGGGGGCGTGGCAGACCCTCAAAAGTATATATATTCTTGATCAGGATCAACAGCCGAGTCTATTGAGCCATATCCGTCTGTATGTCCGTCTGACCGTCCGTCCGGATGCTTGAACGCGTCGATCTCAAAAACTATAAGAGCTAGAGACTTCGAACTTGGTATGTAGGTTCCTAAATACCATAGGCAGATCAAGTTTGTTTTAATTTTTAGATCGGACCATTATATCATATAGCTGCCATAGGAACGATACATCGAAAATGAAGTCTTAGTATGAAAAAGTTTTTTGTTTGTTGAGATATCTAAACCAAACTTATAAAATAAGCATATTGGCTGGTATTAAACATCCTGATCAAATTTGGTTCAAATCGGCTAACTATATCATATAGCTGCCATAGGAACGATACATCGAACATGAAGTTATTGTATGGAAAAGTTTTTGTTTGTTGAGATATCAAAACCAAACTAATAAAATATGCATCTGGAATGGTAGTATACATCCTGATCGAATTTGGTTAAAATCGGTTCACCTTATAGCTGCAATAGTAACGTTTAATAAAAAATTAAATCTTAGTATGCAAATTTTTTTTTTCTTTTTTGAGTTATCTTGACCAAACGGTTACAATAAGCATTTAACTTTGCTTTGTCTATCCTGGCCGAAGTTCGTTCAAATCTGTCGACTATATCATTTAGCTGTCATAGGACCGATTGATCAAAATTCAACTTTTAGTATGGAAAAGTTTTTTGTTTGTTGAGATATCTTAACCAAACTGTTAGAATGTGTTTTTAAGTTCATTTTGTACATTCTTACCAAATAAGGTTTAATTCATTTCCATATATCATAAAACTGCCATAGGAACAATCGGTCGAAAGTCAACTTTCCGAACAGAGTACTTGGGCGCAGGGTATCCTACTGTCGAGCGTGCTCGACTGTAACTCCCACACAGAAAAAAAAGACCAAGTTCTAAAATCAAGAACATTCATTGTAAATATTTTGTTCTTAAAATAAGATTATTCTAAGACCAAATTACTAAAACTAAGATTATTAATCTAAAAAATCTTAAAATCTAAATATAAGAATAAAAATCTTAAATTGTTAGAAAAGTACAAATAGGTACTATTTTATATCAAACAGATGGTGGCACCGTGGCACTCTGGTTAAAGAGGCCGCTTCAGTTGTGAAGCAGTAGGCGGCGGCTCAAACCCACTCGTATCAAATTAAAAAAAACATTTAAAAATTTACTAAATCAGAATAAAATGTAAATAAATCAAAAATAAAAAAAAAATAATATAATTATAAAAAATAGTTTTTATTTATATTGTATTTTGATTTTAATTTTAAGAACATTTATTCTTAAAATAAAAACTTGGTCTTATTTGAAATGTTCTTAAAATCAAGATGTGTTTTCTTAATTTAAGAATTTGATGTTCTCGACGCATTTTTTAGACCAAAAATCTTAGTTCTGAGACCAAAATCTTGATTTTAGAACATTTTTTTATCAGTGCACTAGTTGTAACTATTATAAGCAAAAAATCAAACCGAAACAGACATTGATTCCGATTTCCGTTCCGGTACGTTCCGAAACAATTATTTCGGTAACAGGTTTCATTTCGGTTTTTTTCTTTGGGTACAATAAACTAAAAAAAAATAAACGTTATATGTTATGAAATGCTATATGCATGTATTTTTTCGAGACAAACCTAACTTTAATGCTAAGTTATTCTTAATTGAAATAGAGATATTTTGCTTAAAAACTAAAGAAGTCGCATTTAAAGTATTCGATTCAGTACTATCTTACAATAAAATCATCACATTCTCTCATGAAGTTTCTACAAAAAAGGCAGAAATGTGAAACTTTTGCACAGCTGAATATTATGAATATTTCTGCGACTTTAAATCAAATATGACAATCTTAAAATAGGTGAGAGATTTGTTTGTTATAATTTGCAAATTAGCTGAACTTATAAAATCTGTAAATTTTGGCATGTGTTGTATTAAGATATAAGTGTACCTAATGACATTTTTTTTAGTATTAAAGTAATCGATAAATTGGTTTTATGTACAAATATCGATTTACTTCTAATCGAATATTCATACCACTGTGAGACTTTGCCTCAGACTCGCTTTTTGTCAGCCTTTGCACATTGAAAAAGTTTTTCGAATATCTATCGCAGAGTCTCCACTGCTTGTTTCCCTCTTTTTTCTTTTTTTACTCTATCTATCCATCTCTCTTTTTCGTTTACTTCTGCTCTTCTGTGAGCTCACTTCAACGACTGTCGCTCTGTCGAATCCGTCTGTTTGTTTGTTTGTCTGTTGGTTCGACGCTTTGTCTCCAGTCTCCAGTCTCCTGTCTTCTGTCTTGTGCAATATGCGTCGTGTCTTGGCTGCTCCGGGTGCTCCGGGTTGGGCGGACTGGGCGGACTCTCTTCTTGCAAGCTGCATCTGCAGCTGTGCGCGTAGGAAAGGAGCATGTTGCATGTTGCACTTACCGATGTGCTGTTGTCTACCAACATACATACATACATACATACATGCAGCTACTTACATTGATTTTATAATTAGGCATGTCAGCAGTGCATATTGAGACGGCAGTGGGAAGTGGGAAGCGTAAAAGGAAATGGGAAAAGGGAAAAGGGAAAGGGATATGAGTAAGTAGCACAGTAAGGCAGGAAGGAAGGAAGCTCCCACAGCTAAATTCAAAGTCAACTCGTGGCCATAAAAACAGCCAATTACCTTCAAGTCTCATTAAGTACTACAACCATTTTGCTCGCAGTCAGCAGAGGCATGTTGCTTGGATACTTAGCACCAAGGAGGGCAAGGGAAGGGTTGGTAGGGAGGGGGGAAGAGGCGGTGCAAGAGAGAAATTGCCAAAGGGCTGCCTCTGTTAGCTGACCGTTACAATCGAATTAGGCGCCGTTCGCAACGCTAAATGCAATTAAAACTAGAAGATGTTGATTACATTAGAATGCAGGCAGCCACGACAAACTGACAGTGTAAAAGGGAGTGGGAGATGAGGGGAGGGCAATGGAAGGTGGATGGTGTTAGGAGGAGCAACAGTTCTGTCTAGAAGGAAAGTGTGACCAGCTCGTGCGCCAACAGAGAACAGAGAATTTAAAGCATTTTTCAACGTCGCACAGTGTGACAATCTTAGATTTTGCTGTCCGAAATGCATATCTTTAAACGCATAAAGATATTTCAAAAATTTCAATAGCATTTAAAGCATTGAAATGACTGCTTGCACTGGGTGGTTCGGGCTTGTCGGTCAAAGTTGAACAATATTTTCTGTGCATATTTTATGTATAAAACTAAAAAATATCTATATATTTTTTGGCCCAAATATGCAAATAAATCGCATTTTATTATTTAAAAAGTAGTGTTTGGTTTATAAAATTGTTTAATTATACAAATTTCTTTAAAAATGTTTTTTTATTATCTAAAATCTCATGCGAAATCGCATGTAATTGCACTGAGCTCTTTCTCTTCTACCACCATTTTATTGCGCTGTTGCATCATTTTCTAGACTATAACTATGCTAAGGCGCTCTTAGATTCATAGAAGACCGGGGTAATTAAGCTAAAGAATTGATGAACAAAACTCCTGTAATAGTATGATGGAGTCCAAATGAGTTCATTGTTAATTCATCAAAGTTAAAAGAAAGCCTAATTTTAGCGCTTTTATTTCAGCATTGCTGGTATAAAAATTAAACAAGTGAAGAAACGCGTTGTTTAAACTTTTTATTGAACATATTTTTTATACTTTACTTCTAAAAGCAAGAAACTTCATCTTAATTATTTTATTCCTAAAATAAGAAAATTTTAAGATCATATTACTAATACTAAGAAATTAATCTAAAAATCAAAGTACAAGAATAAAAATCTTAAGGGGACCGTCTACCACTTTTGCATGATTTTCAACATTTTTTTTTTTGATAGTAAAATATATCGAAACACTAGGTTTTTTTCACACATGTTAACACACATATTGAGGATTAAGAAAAAAAATTTTTTTTATTTATTCTGCCCTTCATGGCGACAAAATGGCGGTTGAAGTGATTGTCTGAAAAAAACTGGTTGACACGATATCTCTGCTTCAAAATTTCTGAAACAAAAAAACCAAAGAATTTCTTAAAATATATGTCAGTGGCTATGGCATGAACCACAAAAAATGAACTTGAAAAAAAAATGAATAAATGGCGGCGGTTTGAATTTTTTTTTACCCTTTTTTCACCACTAAAACGGTAAAAAATGGGTTTAAAAATGTATGTAGAATGTTGGTTGTGGTTCAGGCGATAAGCACATGTGTGCTGAATAACCCCTGAAAATTTTAGCCCAATCGGACAGATAGTTTTTCCAAAATCGTGTCAACCAGCTCAAAAAACGTTGTTTTGAGAAAAACGCGTTCAAAGTTGAAGTTTGAAGAAAATAGCTCATTTTGACGAAGACCTTGCTTCACAAAAAAAGCTGTATCTTCTAAAGTATTTCGAATTTCAAAAAATCCTTTTAGGGGCATATTCTTAAATGTCCAAGCTATAAAAAAATGCAAAAAAAAGTCGAAAACAATTTTTTGCGGAAAGAGAATAGGGCCTTAAAGATTTTGTACGCTAAGTCTGCGCTATCAGAGACACTTTCTGAGAATCGATTTTTTGACATATTCTCGGTTGAAAATCGGCAAATCAGAGTTTTTACACTAATTCTACATACATGTAGTGCACGAAAACGATGTTTTTGAAAATTCAAAAATTTAAAAAAAAAGTGGTAGACGGTCCCCTTAAATTGTTGGAAAAGTATAAATTGGTTCTATTGCATATAGAAAAAATGGTGGCACCGTGGCGTTCTGTTTAGAGAAAACCCTTCAGTTGTGAAAGCAGCAGGTATCGGTTCAAATCTCACTCGCAACAAATTAAAATCACATTTATAAAATTACCACAACAGGATAATATATATAAAAAAAGTCAAACTTAAAGAAAAATTATAAATTTTAAAAATCATTCATTCATTCAATTCATTCATCATAAAGTGACAAAAATTTTAAGTTTTAAGACAAAAAATGTCGATTTTAGAACATTTTTTTATTTGTGTATGAAACCAATCAAGTTGGGTTGAACTTTTTAAAAAAATTTCGCATTTATGCGCGCACTGTAAAATGGGTTAACTTTCAAAACCTGTCCCGCCCACAATTTTAAGTTAAGAAAAAACCCTTTTTGGATTTAAAATCTTTGAAGATTTCTCTATTGATTGCATATATTATTATATTAACTGTTACTTTGATTGAAAAAATGATTATTGTAGCGCATTTACACCCTAATGTCCCACTGTGCGTCGTCGACATTTTGGTTGTTGTCATGCACCACAGAGTTGCGGACTTGCTGTCCTTCTGGCTGCCTCCTTGCTGCCTCCTGGCTGCTTTTTGTTCATAACTTATCCCTTTTTTTAGCAGCTCGGTGTGTATGTGTGTGTGTTTTTTTTAGCACGTCCACAGCGAGCTGAGGAAAACCGCCCGAAAATTGTTGCGGTTGACCAGAATTATTTTTTATACTCAAACATACAATGCACAAAAAAGCACAACGCAGAAAGCAACAGAAAACTTTGTCAACGATGTGTCGTTGATGGGCGGAAAGGAGAAAGAGCAGTTTGGTGAGAAGAAACACGGTGCTTTAGGGAGAGGGAGAGGGAAGAGGGAATGGGATCTGATTATGTCAGCAAAGCAGGGCAATCATCAGTCATGTATGTGTTTGTGTGTGTATGTGTGTGTGTTTGCGTGTCGTTGGCTGGGCATAAATCTGAAATCCGCACGCTAATTTGTGCATGATAAATTATTTATGTCAAAATGGAAGTCAACAGTAGCAGCCAAAACAACAACTCGTTCCAAAAACCAGCATAGAACAGAATGGGGTTGGGGTTGGGGTTGGGGTTGGGGAGAGTAAGCTACCGTCATCACCTAATCCCATGAAGTTTTCCAACAACACGAATCATTCATAAAAATGCTTGCTGCAAATTTGTCGCCCCATTTGGATTTTGGCCGCAAGATTCGGGATTTCAACTTGCAGGTACTCTTATGCATTAAAAGTTCAACGTGGCGTTAAAAGGGCAGGGAAGGGAAGGGAAGGTGGGACTTAACTTTTGTGATTGCATGAATATTTGATGAGATGCTAGAGTGAAAGTTTCATATGCATAATCCGTCATATATGATGTGAATTTCCGTGAACTTACCAAAATGTTTGCTACTTTATAATTGCTTTGTTTGTACAACATTGTAGATTAGAGACAAAGTTACTTACTTAATATTAACAATTGATATTATAATTTTCTTAATAATTCTCGATTGCCTTTCACACTTACGCTGAAAAGGTTAAACGCAACTTCAAATTTCATGAAAATACACTGAATCAAATTTAAATTTGAACAAGCTGAATTTAACTCCTAAAAAAGTCCAATTTGTGTACATATGTATGTTTATAATCAAAAACAATTTTTAACATTATCAAAGAAATACGAAATATATATTTTCCTAAAAGAATCGAAAACAAGAAGCATTTTCTTGATCAGACACCCGAGATTTTGCACTTCTTCGGAAAAAAGTGCTACTTTGCATTTTGATTTTATATAACACAGTAAACTATTAAACTAATAAAGAGTGGATACATTTTTGTGACTTATCGCTGTGCTTTTAATTACTCTAATGGTATTTAATTTCAATCAAGTCCAAATATTTACCTTTTGGCAAGAAATAAATGATTTTACCGTTCGAGAAATGTGTAACCTCCATGATAAACGTCAGTAAAGGGTTTTTAACTTAGGGAATACAGACTTCACTAGTGTTCTAAAACGAATTCATTTAGTTATAGATGATAGCCTAGAAATGGCATTCATTGAATTCTTTGTTTCGCAGGTTGTTTAGATAGTATTTTAATCCATGAGACCCATTTAAATTGAAAATTTTTCCAGGTAATGCCAGATATTTTACACTGAAATCTTGAGAATTTAATAGTAATTAATAGCAATAATAGTAAATAACAAAACAAAATTGAAACTCTGGAACTTTCATTGATTGAAAGTAGTCAAGTATAAATTCCAACAGTGGTACTGTTCTATTCATTAAATTAAAAAAAAGATACAGAAGTGTCGAGCTCTAATTTGTCACACCTACTTGCGGGTACACAAAAATGAGTTATCTTCATTATTTGTATATTTGGTACAACAAAATTAATTTAAAATATATTTAATGCCTTTTTGTTAAATTTAAAAAAAAACAATTTAATTTAATTTTATAATTTTTACATTAAACAGCAACCATTGCTCAATTCTAGGGTCTCGACAACGGTTTTTTTTGTGATTTTGGGTTGTAAAAAATTTGTAAATCAGTCCTGTATAATAGCGACTCTAATATACAGTAAATTTTTACGGACTAAAAAAATTTTATTCTATATCAAAAGGTCCATTTTGATTTTAGACTGATGGTTTATTAGGCAAACCTTTTTAGAATTCGTTGTTTTCTCGTAAATTAAAAATTACCCACTGTACTGTATAATTTTTATTAAAGGATCTTGTATGCTGAGTGCGGAAGAAAGGCTAGTTTTCGGAATAATTTTAACTTATATAAAGTTTAAAATAACTACAAAGACTAATTCAACTACAAAGTTGTACTGCTCATAGAAATGTGTGATCTGAAAATATGCAAGCAAGGCTTTCAAATAACAAAAATATTTTGGAGAGATTAAGGTATCTCTTAAAATTGAATGAAATGTATTTTGAACTAATTTATTATTTGAACTAATTTATTATTAGTACAACATACCTAAAATAACATATATATAACTCGGAAATTTTTAAAGCGTTGTTTTAAAATTAATTCATTTAAAAATCTCCAAAAGGTTTGTGGTGATATTATACAAAAAAAATTTAATTTAAAAATGTAAGGTTTGTCCATTTCTAATTTAAGAATGACTTATTCACTTATGACACTTATGAAGATAAATGATAGCCCTGGTTTATACTGGGTGTTTACTGTATACAGGGTGATCACTGATTTAGCTTGATTTCAGGACTACTTCTTGTATTCAAGTTACATTTAATTAAATAATTGTTTTCTCAATTGGATTGGATATTATTGCTAATATTTAATTTATGTCTACTAATGATTTTCTATTAAAATAAATTGATAGCCCTGGCTTATACTTAGTATACTGGGTGTTTACTGTATACAGGGTGTTCACTGATTTCACTGATTTAGCTTGATTTCATGACTTCTTCTTGTATTCAAGATACATTTAATTAAATAATTGTTTTGTCGATTGGATTGGATATTTGTGCTAATATTTGACTTATGTCTACTAATGCTTTTCTATTATCTAATTGTGTTGTTTTTCAATAGAATCGATTGTTATTCAAAAGTTAAGAGTGAAGTCAGAGTTAACTTAATTGTGACTTGATACAGCTTATTTCGTTTGTCAGTAGGATTTAATTATGCAACACTTGTCGTTGGGACTTGCCTTAAATGGAAGTTATCAGCTAATTGATGCCTGATTCCCAGCACAAAGTGCATTAGACCAGCTGCAGTTTCTGGGCCAACTTATTGACCAAAATCCTTGGTCATAATTAGCTTCTGCTGCACTCAAAGTCCTTTGCCAGTGCAACTGAGTATCTGCATAGCTGTATGTGTGTATGTGTGTGCGTGTGTATTTATGTGTTGGCCACTTTGCTGCCCTGCAGCTTTGGCAAACACTTGGCAGCTTTGGCCAGCTGCTGCTGCCTTTCATTTAGTGCTCATCAAACGGCAGCCACTTTGCTGGTTGCAACATTTGTTGGTTTTGTTGCCCCCTTTTGTTGCCTTCTGCCGCCAGCAGCACATCATCAGAGTTCTGGCCACCACCTGACTTTGTCACACTGCCACATTTTGCTGCTTGTGTTCTGCTCAGGTGTCGGTCATTGTGTTGTGTTTCACCTGACTCCGCTGCTGTTTCAATTAGTGCATAGACGTCGCGTTGCCTGTATCTACCTGTATCTATCCCACATCTGCAACTTCGTGCCGCCATTTAACCCGTTGGCCACTCATTAGCAGCGCTTGCAGCTGCGGTTTGTGGTGTTCATTCGTGTTCCCATTTCCATTCCCATTTCCATTTCCATTCCCATTTCCATTCTACATTCTACATTCTTCCAACTGCCAATTCGCAGACGCTTCGTCGCCTTCATGTCACTGTCTGACTCCCTATCTGACACCCTATCTGACTCCTTGTCTGTCTGACAGTTAGACTGTCTGTCTGTCTGTTAGTCTGCTTAGCTGACAATCTATTGTAAGCCCTTTTGCCAAGCTCACCTCTTGTTTCTGCCTTATTTTGTTAGCCCTACCGCCCCTACCATCAAATGCTTAATTGTTTGCCATTTTTCGTAGCACACTTTTAAGCGTCTGGCATCTGGCATTCAAATTGCGTCTCTTTCTATGCCTCTTATGATGATATTTCTATCTGTGTCTCTTTATCTACATGCTTTGTGCATTTATAATCATTTTTCATAAATGTCTGACCGTTGGTCAGCGCTTCAAGCACATTTACTGTGACAGCTCTCAAAGGATTAGACGTGTTTCACATTTAAAAAGCACACCAAATGACTCACCCACTGACAGTGCCAAGGACAATGATGATGATGATGATGATGATGATGATCATGTTGCAGTTGTAGTTGATGACGCTGTTGATGTTCAGCGTCTGCTGTTGACTTTGTCTCTAATACAGGCGTCGATTGTTGAGCTCGTTAAAAACTCTGACTCCCTTTTTCTTTCTCTCTTTCTCTTTTTGTCTCCGTCTCTTTCTCACTTTCTCATTCTATCTATATGTATATGTATGCCCCTGTCTATCTATATCTCAATTCACAATTGCCATTTGTTGCTCGTTTCTGTTGATTCAAACCATTTTTATCTGTTAGCTGGTTTTGACTTTTCGCAAAAACTGATTTAAGCCGCTTACTACCAACAACAACAACAGCAACATCACTGACAACAACAACACATGCCAAACCCCCAACCGTTATTCTTGTTTCAAATGCCAATTCTGCGTGTTGTCGGCAAACTCACCTGGTTTGGGTAATTGACGTTGACGGAGATTATGCAGAGCGTCAACGCCGACGTCGACACCGACGCGCCATACACTCACTGTATTTGAGGCAAGCGTTCGTAAAGGTAAGGTCATAAGTCAGACAGGCAAAATATTTAAATGTTTGTACAAAATTAAAAATTTTTGGGTAAATTTTGGTTGCTACAAACTTATTTTTGTAACAAACAGACAACTAATAGCCTATTTTCACGACCACTCACATTTGGCTCATTTGGTGGCTCATTTTTGGCTTTCCACGACTAAATGTGCAACTATCAACGCATTTTTCATTCGCCCGAAATAAATCAGCTGTTCGATTTCTGTGCAAAAATTATAAAAAGTTGAAATAATGAACATTTTTATTTTTATTTTGCAAATATAATTAGTGCAAACCTTTTTTATTAGACAAAACAGCTGGTTAAAGTGATAATATCTTTTTTTCACGAAATTATCGATAAACATGGCGTGTTCGATAAACAATATACTGAAATTCGCCGTTGCGAATGGCAAAAAATCGGCTCATTCATTATGAATGAGCCAAAATGATCATTCGGATTTTATTCTGAAATGAAATCCACATTCGGCCCTAATGATGAAAATGGCATCGAATGAGCGAAATGTGCTATCTTGTAAATAGGCTATAAATGCTTATTTTCTCAATGCATTGTCATCTTTGTATGATGAATTCGGCAAACAATAAAATTATTGAGGGAAACAGCCTCTCAAATTTGACACATTTTACAATAAAAGGGTTTATTAAAAACTCACATCTTGTCAAACTTACACCGGAGAAAAAATGTAAGTTACTTATTAGAGTTCAGTCAGAAACTACACTGTGCACACATTCAAAACGACTCATTTTTGTTTTCAAATAAACACTTTAACTCCTTATGAGTTATTGATTCATCGGATTCATTGACTCGAAGCTAAGCTGTCGTGTGACTCAAGTCATTTTGTATGATGTGCTTTCACACTGTTGCGGAAATCATTATGATTGTAAGACAGTCTCTCTAGTGTTTGCTCCACTCTCGTTGTTATGATCATGCTGAGTTAAATCAGTGTTGAATGTGCACATCACACATTTTAAGAAATTTAATGAACTTGTAATAAGGTGACGGCCCCCGATTTGGTAGGGGGCCAAACAGTATTAGGTTTTTTCGGCAAGCGCCAAAAAGAGATACCAAACGACGTTTGCAAGAATACTATCAAAAGCATGATCCCCAAAAGGGAGCAGCCGTGGTAAAGACGGCTCGCTGTTGCCAATTTAGCTTTTTTTATGGTTTAACAAGATTTTTAAAACAAAGAAAATCCCTAAAATCATAAATTTTTCTCTGAGCAAAGTATTTGACAGTGTTGATACTGTTGATAGGGTTCACAGTGATTACAGTATTGAGTTTGTCAATATCACCTATTGCTTGTATTTGAAAGCTGTAATGAGAGAGACTGTGATTTTTTATTCTATCAAGCAAATCATTTTTTTTGAACCGGACTCACACTAGCTTTAGATTATGACTCGACTGGATCAAAAACTCATGCTCATGAATGAGTTTTAAAACAAAGTCATTGTACAGACAGTGTGAGGAATGATAGTTTTAAGCGTTTCACTTGATTTGTTTGAGAAATATGGGATAATTTTTTGTTTAGTGTGCACTTATGCAGGACTCTATTACTTATTAAAACAATAAACACATACATTAGTCAGCTACAATGAGCATACCGAATGCATATTTAAATAAATTAAGTTTTCTATATTATTTGCAGTTTTCTTAAAAATTGGCTTCCAAAATGTGGAGCATGTATTATATCGATTATTCGACAGCAACAGAAAGCTAATAAAAATGCTAAGAAAACACTTCAATTTTGATATGAATTACTAAAAAAGTTATTATATATTAATTATGCATTCAACAATTCTCTATAAAATGATAGAGAAATTTAAGTAACTTGACGTCATGTAGACACTTTGTACTCCTTAAGTACAGGGTCAAGAAATTATTTCGAACCTTTAATCGCAAGGACTAATCAAAATCATTAATACTATATATATATTATATTTACTTATTTATATTATGTTTATTATTTAAAATGTCCATGTCAGCGTCATGTGGTATTAAAAGAAGAATTCCAACTATCCATTTTTCATATGTGCATTCATATAACAAGAGTACTGAATAACAATTTAAAGTAGTACTAAATTAAGAGATTGACAATTAAGTCAAACGCTGAAATCAATTAATAATAAAAGATTAAATGGAATTACATCCTGTTAAGCTTCGATGTAGCTCGTTTTGCTTCAAATCCGAGCCAAAATCTCAACAAAGTTTACCAAAATATTTCGTCGGGCTCTGCGATTAAAAGTCATTTGGCAATGGCCCATGAAGAGACCGCCACATACAGACGTGTACAATATAATAAGAACAGCATAATTTGCACAATAGAGTTAAAGTAATGTATATAGTTTGAGTAGTTTGAAATTATCTCCTAAAATTTCCATATTTTAATCTTTGTTGAGTTTTAAAAGAGAAATCGACATATCATCGATTCTTACAGCAGTTATATTGTAATACATTGTAAGTAACAACTTAGGTCTTCATATTGAATGTAAAGAAGTCCCTTCAAAATTTTTGACCATTTTAGTCCATTTGGACTATATTAGCTATTCAGCTAATCAATCACATTATTTTTTTAAATCTTTCCAATTTTACTTCATTGAATACAATTCTGGAAGGCTGTGAAACTGTTCTTATTATTTTGCACACATCTGTACACCCCAATCACGAGCAGCAAGAAGAAATGAGAAGAAGATATTAAATCGGGACTTTGTTTTTATGTGTATCTAATGATGCGTCAATGAAACTCTGATAGCGACTTTTGGTCGCATCATCAAATGAAGCGTCATTAAGTAATAAGTCTTTCAGCCATATCCGAGTGAAAGTCGAGCTGACGTCCGAGTCTATGTCGAAACCGCGAGGTAAAGTTTAGCAAAAAGCTATTAAACGTAAAGCACCCAGTACGCCCATTTCTTTTCACTACCCTACCCCTATCCCCTTTCCCAATCCCTACCCCTGTTCTACAGGCGTCCTGCTAAATGCGCTTAACGTTTTCATTAAGTAGGAATAGGTGGCAGTTTTGGGCGAGTCTGGTAAATTTAAGTTTAAAGCATACCAACTGAGACGGGGTGGCAAATGCAGCGGCAAGTTGCCAGTTGCCAGTTTCTAGACTGCCCAGCTCGGCAGTCAATCAGTTAGTTTGTCGACTATGAGACTGTCTGTCTGTCGCCATCTTAAGACGTGCCACTTCCGTTTCAGCTTCAAGTGCGTCTCCATTCCCAGCTTCAGCTTCAACTTCAAGAAGAACAAGAAAAGAGGACGCCAAGAGTATAAACTGAAACTGAAAAGAAGAAAAATGAGCATTGCACCAAACTGACAACAGTTCTTTTTGTAAGTGTTTCTTTGCGTCGGTCGCTCTGCTTTTGATTTCGCAACGTCATTTCGCTTTCGCCTTTTGTGTTTGCCTTCGCACAATAGACGAGACATGCCCCCTTCCCCTCCCCCTGAACACTCCCTTTCTATCAGGCACTTTATCCCCACGCACATTTTGCCTGCTCCTTACTTTGGGGTTTTTTGTTTCCGCCTGGGCGCGAAAAGTGGTTTCTATTTATTTATTTATATTCACATTGTGCAGTTGCAATTGACGATGCATTTTGCAGCCTCAGAGGGAAAGAGAAAGAGAAAGAAAGAGTAAGAGTAGTGGAGACGCAGTTGCGTTGAGGTGAATCCAAAATACAAAGCGTAATATTCGATTGGTCGTGGTTGGGGGCAATGAGAATAGAAGAATTATAGCTATGTCAACGTTTTGGCAGCTAAGCAGGTGCTAAGCCGTAAACTACCAAAGGGATAAGCCGGAGAATCCCAATAGAATTTTAGGCTTCCGCTGGGTTTTGTTGGTACTTTACAGGGGAGCTACAGGTTGAGGCGCCACAAACAATCAGTGTCAGTGTCAAACACTTCAAGGCAGGTTTGAGAAACACAACATTTTTGTAACTAAAAGTTCAAGCTTAAAATTTTTGATGTTATCTTGTATTTTATACCCGTTACTATTCGTTGAAATGTATGTAACAGGGAGAAGGAATATAAAAAGAATACATATTCTTGGTCAGCATTAACAGCTGAGTCGATATAAACCTCAGAGACTGTACGAGTTAGAGCAATAAAATTTAGCGCACAGAATCCAATTGCGTTGGAGCCTTTACATTTTTACCACGCCCCATTCTACTCCCGCAAATCGCGAAGAACTACTACTAATACAGTTTTCAAGCCATACCTTTTTTCTTGCAATTAACATTATTTGTTATTTTTATCTAACATTCTTTTTAATCACGATCAGATCATTTAAATAGAACGGTAGTAAAGAATGTTTTAATACTTAAAGTAATACAAACCCCTAAAAGTATGCAACAGATATTCCTGTAGTCGGGATCTCGACTATAGCCTTTTCGAGTAGTTTTAGTATGAATTAAGGATAATATTGTTAAATAAGGACAACATTAACGAAGCTTAAGAAGCCGTTTGTTCCAACAAATAAATATTTTACAGATTTTATAACGCAATCCCAGATTTTGTTTCTGTGTATTTACAAAATTTTGAAAAATAAACACACCGATTAATATTTGCATTTTTGTCTATACCCTTTACTCTGTGTTCAATTTGTAGAAATCGCTGTGCTTAATTGTTTCTTCGATAATTTTCAAATTTATTTTCCGTTTGTGAGTATATAAATATTATTAATTGTCATATTTGCTTCAGATTTCAACTTTAAAAATCCCTGTAATTAATTTTTTTTTTAGGACTTAAGCGGAATAAATGCAATCTGGATATTTAGTGCAATTCAGGCAGTTTTCCTTGCTCCTTTCTTAATAGCTGGTATCCTCTACCGCCTCCGAGGCCATTGCCATCACCAATCCAGAAAATGCCATAAAGTTTTTGAGTTCTTATCTAATTTTTAATGCCAATTGAAAAAATCTCATTATCCATGTGCAAATATATGTACATACATATGTTAATACTTGCAGATATATGTCAGTCTTGGCACAACTTCTGGAAGACTTAATGCCAATTTGTTGAGCGCCCAAGTTTCAGTTTACGAGCTTTTCTAATTCTTTTGACACACACACACACACAGAGAGAGAGAGGGGGAGAGAAAGAGACAGGCATATATACAGAAGATGAGCTTAAATATGTGTTTGCGGCGAAAGTTTATAATCCTTTATGGAGCTGAGAACTAATTGCAATGTAAATAAATTACAGGCGACATCAGCAGCAAAAGTCAGCCCTCCATTGCCCCGCCCACCGCCTACCGCTTACCCTGCCAGTCCCGACACTATTTCAACAATATTTCACTCAATATTCAAAAGCAAGCAAAATGAAACGCTGTTCGCCCGTTCTTCACTCATTCCTTTCTCCCCTCTCTCACTGTCTGTTAAACAATCTCTTGCACTTTCTCCCGCTGTCGCTCTCTGTCGAAAAACGCATTCAACTCGACTTAACTAACTATTAAGCACTACTTCAAGTTTTACACAGGATATATGCATGTATTTGCACTCGTTGTCCTTGCATCCTTCCCAGCAATGACTTTCTTATTGCACTGTAATTTCGGTCATCTCAGCTGTCTCACAATATGCACAGAGTCTTCCTTATATACAAGTTTATGAAATATCACGTTGAACATTTCGATTATCGAAATTAAAATTATATTATATGTAAATGACTTTAATATAACTGATCTACAACTTTACTGAGTTTTCGAACAAATCAACCTAATTTACATTAACATTTACTGATTGTGATGTAAGACCGTCCATGTTTATTTGACAATCAATATTGGACAAAAAACAGCGTTGGAAAAAAATCACTAAATGGATCAGTCTATTTAAATATGTAATAAATTCTTGATTTCCCAACTTTTAGTCTTGCTAAGCTGATATTCATATAATAATAATAAAATTTCAGTTGTGAAATTGGTACAAGACTTGATACCTTAAGTGGAAACCATGGTTACAAGATTATATTGTCCATAAACGAATGAATTACTAACACTGCAAAATTTCATGAGTTAATTTTAACAAAGTTTTCAATTTAAATGACATATTTTATATAATATAACAATTTTTTGCTGATATTTTTCTCTGATGATAATATCAATGTGGATATATTTATGCGATACTTTAAGCCGCTTTTTTTTTTCTTTGGGGTCAAAATTTTAATTTAACAAAATTTAAATTTAAATATATGAACATCCCTACTAGGAATACAATTTTGATGCTTTCAAAATGTAATGAAAAAAGTAAGAGAGATAAGGAAAAAAGAAGAAGTTGAAGAAAAGAGAAAGAAAGAGAAGTGGTAAAAAGTAAAGGTAAAACCTTTCGGAGCAAGCTGCCAATTGAAATTGAATTCCAGTAAAGTTTAGATCGTAGATTATAGAAATTGATCCAATTAACTTATATAGTGAATTGTCAATGTTTCATGACGATCGATTTAATTAACTCGATATCACGTCACACAAAAAAGAAGATCGAACTCATGTTTTAGAAAATCGTTTTCGCGAAAATCGAGTTGTCGATATGAGAGTATATACAAGTCGGTAAGCCAATGCATATTATTTCGGTGTATAAGTTGTTTTTACTTGTACTCGTCCTTGTCGTTGGCATTTTGACTCTCAGTGTAGTGTGCGTGTGTGTGTGTGTGCGCATTTATTTGTGTGCTAGTGTGCGTAGTTGTCCTTGTCGATTTACATGAGTCGCAATTAGTGTGCTCCTCTGCAAAGCTCTTGTAGCTTTAGCCCGCTCCCGAGCACGCCTATCGCCACTGAGAGAAAGAGAGAGAGAGAGGGAGAGGGAGAAGAAGAGAGAGAGAGAGCGCGGCATGTTGTCCGCCTGGTCCATTGTTTGTGGTGTGCTTTTGTGTTGCCCAAATGTGCCGAAAAGTGTTCGGCCTGTGTGATCCTTGCTCTACACACACTCACTGTCATTCTGTGCGTATGTGTGTGTGTGTGTGTGTGTGTGTGTGTGTGAGTGTGGTGTATGTGTGGTGTACAACTCCTGCCTATCAACTGCATCCGGCTGGCATATCCGTTGGGCAACAGCTTTTAGCTTTTATGGCTTTTAAATAGTTGCAAGCGACCAACGTTATCCCACAACTGACCCGCCCACTTTCAGACCTCCAGCGCCTTTAGAGAGAGTCCTGGAGCTCGCTACTTCTGACAGGTTCTTGGCAGGCGCCAAATTTATGACTGTATTAAAGAGTTTGCTGACTCTTTACACTACAGATTATTTTCATTTTGAATAGTTTTTGGTGCTGCTGGCTTTGAATCGCACTCGAAAGTTATGTGACTTAAGCTTTGTATTTTCAGGGACAAGCAGTGCAGGCGGATTGCACATGGATAAAAAAGATTCGTCTTGGAAAATGCTGAGAAGACAGCTCAAAACTTTCCCCTTATCTTTCTCCCCTCATGGTCACAATCAGAGCTAAACATTAGCAGCTTCAATGTCACTGTCCAGTTGCATTTTGAAATTCGCATGGCCGCACACACACACACACAGGCAAACGAGGGTAGGCTGATAAGTGAAGAAAACATATTTTCTAATTAACTATCAGTGCAATTGACTCTATTTGACATTCCTACAACGTTTTTACGCTTGCCAAAACACACAACCGGCTTATTAAGGTCAGCAAAATCAAACTCTTCATTTGAGTGAAATCTCTTTATTATACCCTGTTTGTTTGGCAGAAGGGTATATATTCTTGATCATGATCAACAACCGAGTCGATTCGTCTGTTTGAACGCGTCAATCTCAGAGACTACAAGACGTAGAGACTTCTAGTTTGTTTTTATTTTTGGATCGGACCACTATATCATATAGCTATCATGGGAGCCATAGGTCGAAAATGAAGTTTTAGTATAAAAAAGTTTTTTGTATTTTGAAATAGCTTAACCAAACGGACATGCGTCGGTCATATACATTCTGAGCAAATTTCAAAGTTCAAAACGGTCAACTGTATCATATAGCTGCCATAGAGACGCTCAGTCGAAAATTAAGTTTTAGTTAGAAAAAGTTTTTTGTTTTTTTGAGATATCTTAACCAAACTAATGGAATATGCATTTAACTTAGATTTGAACATCCTTACCAAATTTACTTCAAATCGAACTGCCAAATCATATAAATGTCATAGGACCGATCGGTCGAAAATCATGTTTTACCATGAAAACTTTTTTGTTTTTAAGACATCATAACCAAATTTATAGAATATGCATTAAAGTTGTATTATACATCCTAAACAAATCAATTCTTATCCCAATTCATAACTACGCTTTTGTGAGCTAATAAAAATTATATTTTTCTAAAAAGAAATGTGTCATTACTTTTCAGCCTACCCTCGAATACTTAATCTTGTACTGTTGGTCAATATAAGCCCAACAGCAGCAACACGTTAATGTGGGCGTGGCATTAGAAAGAGAAAGAGCGAGAGAGTGAGAGAGAGAGAGAAAGAGAGAAAGAGGGAGAAGTGTGCGTGTTGCTGTCGTGCAACTATTTAAATGTTGTTTTAAGCCTTATTGTTGGTAGTCGGTGTTTGTTCCCATGGAACAAGCGACAGTTTGCTGTGAGCTTCATGTTGCTGGTTTCCTGTTGCAGGATGTGTCGTAGGATATGGGCAATGTGGCTTGAGTGCTCTGCCACTGGGACACTGTTACACTGGACACTGAGACACAAGGGTCAAGTGCAAAGTGTTGCCAACTGTTTGTTGTCGTTGTTAAACATTGTGTTTACTGCTTATGCTGCATTTACTACAGCTATTGTTGTTGCTGCTACGTCAAGAACAACACATAAGTACTTGAAGGATACTTGAGGTTTTACACTGATAAATAATAAGTTCTAAAATCAAGATATTGGTCTCAAAGCTAAGATTTTTTGTCAAAAATATGCGTCGAGAACTTAAAACTTTTAAAGTTAGAAAAGACAATTTGGTTTTTAAGAACATTTCAAATAGAATCAAGTACTTATTATAAGAATAAATAATTATTTACCACAACGAAGTCAAAAAAGTCGACAAAAACATGCCTCGACACAAAATAATTTCATATCGCCGTCTCACCATAGATTTTAATAAATCATATCTTAAACAGCGCGTAATTACAGCAGCTACGCAAATAAAATAGATAATAAAATGTAGATAATTTTAAGTGAAAAAAGCTATAAAAAAAGCTAAGAAAAAATCATCATTTTCTTTATTAATAAATTGATATCTCTTAAACTACTGGCTTAAATCTAAGACTGTGAATAAATGAAATATAGATATATTCATTAGCTTTTAGATAAAGTAAAGCTTTGATAAATCGGTTTTGACATTCTCGAGTAATGATTACAAATGTGGGCGCACCTCTAAAAAAAAGTAATAAAAAAAGCCAGATTTTTTAAAAATGCTAAAAAAAAAATCTCAATTTGGCCCCAAATCTATCTAAAAAAGTGGGTTTGCTTCTTGTAACTTTTTGGCTGTTGCCTAGTGTAATCTTTAAATTGAAGTCAACAGTTAAAAAAAATAAGGAATATTTGAAAATGTAATATTTATTTAATGTTTTTATTTTGATGTATACACGTTTTTTTCTGGTTTGGTAATTTTTTAAATATTTCCTTACCATGTTACTTGACTTACCAACGTACTTGATTTTAGAAGTTGGTTTTCTATTTTCAGTGTACGCTCTCACATCATTTGATTCTTGAGGAGCGTTGAAATTGCACGCATTTTACTTTACATTTTACTTTAGCTAGCAATAGCAACAGCAACAACTAGCAGCAGCAACAGTTGCCACGACCGCAGCAACAACTTTGTTGTATTTGCTACTGTAATACATAGAGCATTAAGGACACACACACTTTCTGTTGCTGTATTTCGTTGCCATTGTTGCAGCTTAGTCAACTCTGAGTCGAGTGTTAGTTATGGCCAGCTCAGTCAGTTGTTGTTGTGCTGTTGCTGTTGTGGTTGAGGCTGTTGCTGTTGCTGCTGTCGTCTCGAGTTCTTACGTGAAGCACACTCTTTATGTTAATAGTTGACACTAATTAGGCATGTTTGCACAACAAAGCGCTCTCACACATATATACACACTCGTTAGATTGCCTGTCTCTGTTCTCCTTCTCTGTCTCTTTCTTTCTCTCCGTGTGTGTAGGCAGACGTGGCGTATACGTATTATGTTGAGTCCAACAAACGACACAAAGCCTTTGCTAGTGGCGCTGATAAAGGCAGACCAGAGACACAGTCTACAGTGAACCCTGACTAATGAGTGCAATCTGAAACAAAGGAATGCATTATTTCATGAATTCTGAAATCCAAGAAACCTAAGCATTATTTCATTTTCTCAATCTTTTTCCAATTTTCCTGAAACTCCTAGGCCTATATAAATAATAACGAGAACATAATTTTAATATATAATAATATCTATTATATTCAACAGAATCTAATTAAATTTTAATGTAGGTGAGATAATAGATCTTTTTTTAAGTGTCGACACACACAAAAAAAAGAATCCATTCTAAAATTCATTAGTTTGAATTTTTGTAAGTATGTATTCGGGATATAATTCCTAAACTAAGAAATTACGTAGATGAAATGGCAACGATATTAAAAAATCGACATTAAAAAAATCAAAGAAGCCCAAATTATTTGATCTAACTGAAAAAAAAAAATGGTTGATTTATAAGAAACCGGGGTTACTGTACTTCTGACACCGCTGGGCTTAATTTTACCCGGAATCCCGGATTTTTTTTCTGTGTAGGTGCTCGAGTACATTTTGTGTATCGTAAATTTTTAATTGCAATTCCGTTAGCCGTTTATTGCCAGGTACTACTGCACTCTTTAGGCGATTACGCTATAAAAGCAACATTCTCATTGTCGTTGTCGTTGTCATACTCGTACTCTTGGTTCTTGTGCTTGTTGTCATTCTGGTTGTTGTCGTTGTTGTTCTACATAAAACGGTGTTAAGCATAGAGCACAACTATTACTTAATCATTTTAACCTGTTTAAGCGGCTTAATGTGCCACGAGTGTCTCTGAGTGTCTGCGTGTAACTCCTTGTGTGTGTGTGTGTGTCAGCCCTGGAACTGTGGCAGTTTCCCAGTTCCACAAAGCTGCTTTCGAGTGCCGCACGAGCATCTTCAAAAGTCACCCCCCTCCCAAACTTTCGTCCATTCGCTGCTGCCACACTCGTTATAGTTGCACAAAGTGTTAAACTAGCCGGGGCTTTGCCATTGTCTGGCAATGTGTGGCACACTCACCCAGTAGTTCACTATGCAGATGTTGCTGCCGCTTCTCTAAGCGTCTCTGCGTCAGGCTCTGACTCTGGCTCTATTGTAGCATTTGTATGTTCACAATATGCATAAGTACATATATGTTTGTGCAAGGGTGTGCCCAGTCAAGGACAGGGGAGGGCTACTGCCTCCCAAGAACTATTTATAGAAAATTATTAAAAACAGACCAATTTAAATATTGTGCTCTCTATCTTTATCTTTGATAACTCAATAATTAAACAGAAATTAATCATAAAAAATGTTTTTAAACATAATAAATACATGGTTTGCCTTTATAACTCTATAGTAAAAAATTGCACAAAAAGTAGCTGAGCAATCATTGGGCGAATTCCCCAGGGAACATGCTCCCTGATCAAGTATCGTAAAAATTGTATGCTTGTGGCACTTCGTGCTGAACGGTATGATACATTTTTCTTCCGTTAAAAAAGGCGTTGAAAACAGCTGATATTTGAATTATCGTTAATAAAAATTATAAACAGATGGGAAGTTAAATTAAAATTATCTTATTGCTATTAATTAATTAAAATACATTGCTGGTGATTAAAACCATTTTTGCTTCAATAATACAATTTTGATACAAACTTAGGTACTATGAGACGGATTCAGTCACTTTCACCAGAAAATCAGAGGTATCACAAAAATAATATTATCAGGGAGTAAGTAAGTACGCTTAGTGAATGCGCGCAATATCAAGGAATGTATAATATGTAGTGTATCGTAGTGTAGTTTATTGTATGTAGTGTATTGTATGTAGTGATGTAAAACACATCGATGTATCGACTTCTGTAAAACCTTAATTTTATTTATTGATGTCTTAACATCACAGTGTCTTATAAATATAAATACAGTTAGTTAGGAAAGTGCTTTGCAAACACCGTATTTGTTTATATTTATAAATATTATATATTGAGTCCAAAATTTAAGGTCGCACGTCAATCGGCTTAGCGTGTACAATGCTAAGTCACTCAGGACAAAGGGATTTATATTTACTCTAGGAGGCTTCGCTCCCTGCTCGCATTGCTCACCAATCCCCTGCTCGCTTCGCTCGCGAATGTGATGCGTGAAAATGAGGATCACTTCTTATATTTTCCTTGAATAAACTTCTTTAACCTAAATCTAAATTACTGTACTATTTCAATAACTTAGACACTTGTTTCAATATAGATTGCATGTTCAAAAGCCGACGCATCGAGTAATATCGATGTTTTAACATCACTACAAATAGCGAATTTTAGTTTTTTATTAAACCTCTACAAAGTTTCTATGCATCCCCTTTACATTTTTTTTGGGTACGTCTTTGCGTATGTGTTTGTGTGTATGAACATATTCCCCTCCTGTTACCAATCATGCATCTGTTTTTGTTGCTTTTAATGAAATGTTAATTTGCTGCGGATATGCGCAGTCAGTGAGCTTGCGAACTTGAACTGAAGCTGCGTCAGTCGACAAACTCAGAGCCTGAGCAGAGCTGAGCTCAGCTCCATTTCCATTTCCATTTGCATCTGCATCTTCATATGCACCTCTTCATTTGGTCTATGCGCCACACAATTACTTAGACTTTTGTATGATTTATGCCTATGACTACATAGACTCTGCATATTCATCTGAATGCTGTTGCTCAAAGGAAGATACAAAGTTGATTTGAGTAGAATTGAGTTGAATTAAGTTGAGTTGAGTTGTGTCTTGTGTGCTTACCGTACACCATAATGCATTGGAACATTGAGGCGGCTCTAATGTTTAGCCTAATTTGTAGCGGACAATAGGTGGAGAGGGTGAGGGAGAAGAATTCCGACTATGAGAAGTGAAGTAAAGTGAAGTTGATCTGTTTTTTGGCAGCGTCATTTTTAAACACGCATGCGGCTTTGATGTGTTCTGCAGTGTTGATTGATGGGCAATGCAAAGTTTGATTGAACACTGGATGCCTGTGTGTTTGAGTGTCTGAGTGTGAGTGTGGCAACTCAATAGTGTGGCATGAGGCATCTGCCGTTGAACTTTTGTGTTTAGAACTGTGGCGATTGCCACACCAGGCAGCACGTTGCATATTCATAAATCTTAAGGAAAATTGAATTCTGAAATCGCTTTGCGAGTTGCACTGAATCGAAACAGAATCTCGCACTTTCCTTCCCTCTCTCTCTCTCTCTCCCTCTCGACTTAATTTTATCGAATATTTTGGTTGGTCAATATAGAAAATCTGCGATTTCAGCTCAGTTTTTCATTGTGTGCTTCGTAGTCGTGACTTGGCAATGAATTTGATTCGCATTTTTTAGAATGAGCTGACGACTCTCACCTAGTACCCAGATTTTCTCCACTCGTAATACAATCAACATTTAGTGTTTTCATATTCATTTTGTTGATCCAGTCAGCAGTTTTGCTTACACCCAAAAAGGTGGGCCAACTTTATTTTCTGCCATGTAATGGCAAATGAAACACATAAACAAATTATAAAACGTGAATTATCACAAAAAATGTAAATGTAATAAGTCAAAAATGCCAACATGGCTGTCGAGACAGTCAGTCAGCCACCCTCACAGTAAGTTCCCAGGTCCTGGCAGTCAGGAAAAGCGACAGAGACAGCGACAGAGACAGCGACAGCGATAGAGACAGCGATACTCGTGGCATGACAACTGACATGGATTGTAGCTGTGGTATTTGGATTTGAGGAGTTTCAGCTGACGTTAAGACAGACCGTCAGAGATTTGTATAAAGTTAGCTGTGCCTCTGTAGCACACACTGATGGGTGGGGGGCGTGGCACGTGGGACTCCGTGAGGTACCGTGAGGCACGTGGAATTGTAGGCGGAGGCGTGTGCATTACAAGACAATAATTGTGGCTTGAGCGGCAGACGAAGTAGATTTCTGGTTCGAGTGTCGCAAATAAATGTGATTACATCGCATACAGAGGGCGGCAACTGCTTAAGGCACACAATATAGTCCAGTCAGTCATCCTAGCAAACAGTCATCCTATCCTGAAGGACGGGGGAGTCTTCCGCTATTCGTAAAGTGAAATAGCCAACTGCTGGCAGTGATTTGTCGCTTTTATACCACTCGTTGTTGTCTAGTCCGCATAAATAAGCATTTGTTGTTAAAGAAGATTACTGTAAACACTGTATCCATAAGTATCTCTATCTGTATATGTTGCTTTGTATCTCTATCTGCATTTGTACTTCAGATAGAGATGCGCACGGACCGTTCGTGCGGGCTCGAACCTCAGCATAAAATCCGATAGGCACAAAAAGTCACGAGTTCGCAAATATTTCTTATATTAGATGTTTAACAAACTGACAGCGTTATTACTCAGATATGTGCTCGGATGTATCGGGTAAGTTATCAAAAATATTGATTTTGTGTTATTATTTATCACACAAAGAAAACCTCTAACTGAGGTAAAAGTCTAGTGACGAAAACATATTTAAGCACCAAATTTTCTGATATCCAATTTTTTTAAAAACAAAATATAGTTTAATATAAAAATTTTAACTCTAAATTTTAATTTATAAAAACAAACAACTGGGAAAGGTTATAGTCAAGATCCCGACTATAGGATACCCGTTACTTCACTTAAATATGTGTAAAAGTAATTGCTTAAAGAAATTACTTGTATTACTTGGAAAACATTAAGTCGCCATAACTGCCGTTCTAATTGTCCGATCTTGATGAAATTCAGTGGGATAATAGATAATACTAAAAAAGAACGTTTATTTTCACAAAAAACGTATTACCTTAAGAACTGTGGGTGTGGTGGTTTTTCTCGATTTGCGGGGACGGAGGGGGCGTGACTTCAATTTGAAACAAACGTGATCTGCGTGGGGTATATAGAAGTCTGTGAGTGAAAGTTTGATATCTCTATCTCTATTAGCCTCTGAGATTCTCTTGTTCATACGGACGGACGAACGGACAGACGGACAGACACACACGGCTATATTGACTCGGCTGTTGATGCTGATTAAGAATATATATACTTCATAGTGTCGGATATGCCTCCTTCTCCCTGTTAAATTCATTACAGTGAACACAATATACACTTTTACTTATTTTTTTTTTAAGTAACGCGTATAAAAACATGAAAATTGTCATTCGGCACTGCGCAAAAAGTCATTTTTATGTGTGTCACAATCTGACAGAATATGTATTAAAGTTGGCTCTATGCTTCCCGACCAAATTTTATGCAAATCGCTTGAGTTTACCATATAGTCGAAAATTAATGTATCAAATCTTCGCATAGGGTATCCTGCTTTGAAGTAATGGTGAACTGATTCTAATTTGAAGTAAACATATTAATAACCTTCTTTCAAAATATTAATGTCAGAATCATATGAAATTTAACAAATCTAGGATCTCTTTAAATAAAAACCTGTTAACGAGGTAAAACTCTAATGACAAAAGTCTTTAAATGCCCTAAATCTTCAAGTATCCAGGTTTGTGACGAACGATATTCAATTTAAAAATTATATTTATAAATATTAAATAAAAATAGTCCGACATTCGGCACATTGCGCAAAAAGGTCGACAATCTTCATAATCAAAAATACCTCGTAAAGAGTTTTTTTTTTTGGAGATTAAGCTTACTTTTCTTACAGCAAATATTAACTTGCTCAAGTCTCTTTTGCAGTGTATTAGGTTTCACTTTTTGGCCCGCCGGCTGAAATATAACTGCTCATAAATTTCGCACCCGTGAAATCTGGAATATAAAAATTGTCTGTTATTTTTTATCATATTTCTGTTTTATGATGGTCATTGTTGTTTTTGACGAAGTTGTTGTTATTATTGTTGTTGGTTTTGCCGTTTCCTTTTGGGGGAGCAGCTAAGAGCTGCTTAATAGACCAAATATTGAATCGACTTGTCTCACAAGGGGGTCTCTTTTGTGTGTGTTCTCTGTGTGGGGAGGGTGCAGGGTGGTTTCGATACCATCCCACCATCCTGCTCAAATCTTTCCTTTCTACTACTCCATCATTATACGAGTTTTGTTTGTGAATGTGTGTGTGTATGCGTTTGTTGTATAATGGGCATTTCATAGACCATTGACCAGTGGGTGGAGAGGATCAGAGCGGTCCACAATTGATTAATTGGGTTCCATGATGGTCCTGGCTCCTCGTCCTGTGTCCTCGATGCCACTCTCAATGCCAATGGCAATGCCGATGCCGATGGCGATGGCGACGGCGATGCTGCTGCTCACTTGCATGCGTTTAATACGTTTATTAATTACATTCCGGCCTACATTGTCGCTGGACATTGGTCGAGGCACAAAAATGTTTTTGCGAAAGGTTCAACAATGTGTAAGTAATTGACACACACGCACATACAAATTGAACAAGTGAGAACGAAGCAGATAGCGGAAAACTCATTCCTTTCATGCCTTGGCGACAATTCATGTAAATGTCTCCCTTCGAGGGTCGACTGAGAATTCATTGGCCTTAAAAGAAAACTCGAAATTTATGGTTAACAAACATTATTCAATCCCTATTGGAAACATTTAGAATAGTCGCCAAAACCAACATTCAAAAATCTTCAATATGGTTGTTTAACAAAAATCTAACTATACACCAAAATTTCATTGGACGATGATTATAGATAGGCATTCTTCACTATCGAAATACCTTTATTTAAGTTTAAAAATTGGTGGTTTCGTGTTCGAATTGAAAACCCGATGGGTCTCACTGATGTAACTAGAACATGTCCTATTTCCATCAGTTTATCGGTGTCGGTCAAATGCTACTCTGTTAACGCATGTTTGTATGAAATTGTTTAAAGTGTGACCAGACACTGTAACTTAAGGTATATATTTGATCTTTACAATCTAAAATTGGCTGGTTGCAAAATAAATATGTACCACTTGCAGAAAATCATGACCTTACTTATTTATTATTTTTTTTTTTAGTGTTTTAGATATAAATATTTCATTGGGTCGATTATAAAAACATATTATTTTTGAAAGGTAAACCTTTCAACAGGACTAGAATGCTTAATATTATAGTTTTAAAGATATACATTTTCCACTAAGGTCTTGGCAATAGAGTCAGATAAACCCTGGTTAAGATACTTATGCTGCTGATATAAGTAAATAGAGTCCTGTATATGATAAAAGAACGACGAGATATGCAGCGTCAAAAACAATGTAACCCTAAGCATATATGCATAATAATGATAAGTATTGATTGTTAAGGGCACTCATTGTAATAGATTAGAGTAGTTTAAGATATTAATTTAGTTTTTAATAAACCTGCCGAACAAAACTCGAGCTGTGTGTAGTTCAATTCGCCGCA